>JAQPPZ010001979.1:0-303509 GCA_028583015.1 Wollemia nobilis
AAGCAATTTGATTTGTTGTCCAAGCATGTGTTTTGATGAAGGTTTCGATGATGATAGTAAGTTTCTATGTAGCCCAATTGCAAAAATATCAAGAAAAAGACAAGTAAGAAGAAGTATGCAAAGGCGGCTGGAAAAACTGTCGCTATTTCGCGACATATTTTAGGAGAGAGAAAGCGCTGGCAAAACTATCACGATTTCGCGACATGCTGGAAGGCAGAGGCAAAGCTGGAAAAACTTTCATGATTTTGCGACATGTTTTAGGAGAGAGAAAGTTTGCACAAAACTGTCGTGATTTCGCGACATGTTTCAGGAGAGAGAAAGTTCGGGCAAAACTGTCACGATTTCGTGACATGTCGCATTTTCGCGACTTGGACGGTGCAGGAAGACGAAAAAGAAAAGTGTTGCGATTTCGTGACATTCTGCAAAGGAGAGACTATACAGACAGAAAAATGTCGTGATTTCAAGACATGGTGCAGAAGAAAGCATACAGAAGCCAGAAGCGTCGCAATTTCACGACAGGCAGTGAAGAAAGCGTACAAAAGCAAGAAGTGTCACGATTTCACGACAGGCAGTGGAGAAAGTGTTCAAAAGCTAGAAGCATCACCATTTCATGACAGGTTGAGATAGCAGCTTGCAGTTGGAGATGGTGTCGTGATTTCGTGACAGAGTTCCTGATGACGTCAGCAAAAGCAGATGTGTCACGATTTTGCGACAAGAGCAGAGAGGAAGGCCTTGTAGACTAAAGCATCATGATTTCATGACAAGAATCATGATGACGTCAGAAAAGTCATGGAGTGTCACAATTTTGTGACAACAGGCTAAAGCAAGGTGTAAGGCAGACTGCAATGTCGCGATTTCGCGACAAAAAGCTAGTGAAAGTGTACGACAGGCTGTAGTGTCACAATTTCACGACAACAAACCAAAGAAGGCACATGACAGGCAGTAGTGTCATGATTTCATGATAGCAAGTAATACAAGGTGTACGATAGACAAAGGCATAGCGATATCATGACATGTTGTAGTTTCACGAAGAAAAGCTACAGGACAGCAGAGGCGGTTGAAGCCGATAGAGTTAACCTTTACTGACGAAGTGTAAGGTTATGCAGACGACAATTTTTTTAAGAATATATAGCCAACTAAGATCAAGAATTTAATCATGAATTATTGCTATAAAAGGAGGACTATTTTTGAGTTTCAATGGAATGTGTGTGTTGAGTTTGCGCAAGTGAAGTCTGCTGTGCGCAAAGAGCAGTCGTATCGAATCGATCAAAGTGTGCATTCAAAGTGTGACTTTTGTAGAAGCAGAGTGTGGGAAGAAGTTTGATAGAGGAGAAGCAGACTATGTGAAGAGGGTGTTGTTGTGGTTGCACATAGGTGCATAAGTTGCTGTGCGATTGAGTGCTGCAGTATTTACACAGACTGTGTAAAGAAAGGAGAGTATGCGAAGACTACGCCGCGATGGATGCGCAAAGGAGCAGAAGCTATTGGTATTGTGACTTTCAGAGAAAACGCACAGAAGTGAGGAATTGGATAGCTGAAGTGTTGCTGCATTTTGTGAAGATTGCACTACTGTGTTTGCGCAGAAGTTGAGAAGATAGTGCTGTTATATTTTGAGAAGACTGTGCTGCTGTAGTTGTGCAGATAGTGAAAAGTTGTTTTCAACCAAGTGCAAAAAATAACAGAGGAAGAGGACAATTGTACCAAACCGAAGGACTGTGTTTGGTGTAGATAAGAGGACCAGCTTTGTAGTGATAGAGTTGAGGACAGAGGTCTCCAACCAGAGCAGGGAAGACAGGTGTCTTTTGTGGATAGAGTTCCACTTGCTAAGGGCAAAGGAGATAGAGGTCTTCTAGTGGATCACCAGCAAAGCAAAATTAGGGGAAGGTATCTCCTTTGAGCCGAGGCTCATAAACTTTGTAATCGGGAAGGATTCCCAGAGGACTTTGATATAACTTTTAGAGGAAATTTTTATCCATGGAGTAGCCCACCTTGGGTGAACCACGTTAAAATGGGTTTTCTATGTGTGATGCTTTCTGTCTTATTTAATATTATGTTGATGCCACTGCTATCTGAAATTAAAATTATTAAATGGTTAAGTCTTATACTGTTCACCCCCCTCTTAGTATAAGTTCATGTTCTTCAATTGGTATCAGAGTAGGTCTCTCCATAAAAAGCCTAACATCTTGGAGAAGGATCTAACAGAGGAACATATAAATTTAGAAAATGTTGACTTCGATCTCAAGAGTGAATTCTTCTTGGCCTTGAGAAATCTTGAGAAACTCAGGGAAGAGAATTATGTCCTCAAGTAGCATTGCCAGGAAAAAGAGATAGCAAGATCAGAATTGGCTCAAAGTGTTATAAATTTCAAAATTCTAGTCGAAGAAGGGAAGAATATTGAACAAGTTCTAACAGAGGTTCTAAAAGGAAAGGTAGCTGATTGTGAGAAACTAGAAGGAGAGATTATGTCTCTTAGAGTGAAGTTAGAACAGTCAACTCTCAAACAAAATATTCTGTGTGAAAATAAGGATGGCATCACCATTCATGAAACAGGGTCTTCAAGCAAGAACAATCTTCACTCTGAAGAGCAATGGATTCCAGTTGATCGCAAGAAGAACAAACTTCCAAGGCATCAAAATAGGTTACATAATACCTTCCATGGATATTGTTTTTCCTGTAAAAAATTTGGTCACATAGCTATGCATTGCAATAAATCTCTGAATAGTCATAGTAAGGATAATGTTAACTCATTTGCACCTCTTATGAATAAAAATATCATATGTTACAAGTGCAAGAATTTTGGGCATATAGCAAGGACGTGCAGTTTGGATAGATTTAGTCTTGAGTTCTCAAAAAGGAGGAATGAGATAAAATCTAAGTCAATGATAGTTCAAACCTGCTTTTCATGCTCAAGACAAAGTAGAAAAATGGTATCTTGATAGTGGTCGTTCAAAACATATGACTGGTGAAAAATAAAAAATTTTGTCTTTAAAAGAAACAAACAGAGGAACAGTCAGTTTTGGAGATAACAGGTCCGCAAAGATCTGTGGTAAAGGGACTCTTAGTTTGGATGGGAAATCCAAAACAAAAAATGTGCTTTATGTAGAAGGGCAAAGACATAATCTGCTTAGTGTGAGTCAACTTTGTGATCAAGGGCACATAGTATCTTTCTTTTTAGAAATATGTGAGATAAGTAAAGAATTAAATGGAAAACTTATTGCTAGGGCTACAAGGACTCCAAACAATCTTTACATGCTGAGTGAGATAAAAAGAGAAAAATGCTTTCTAACTCAAGAAGATGAGAGTTGGTTATGGCATAAAAGATTGGGACATTTGAGTTTTGATAATCTGGTCAGTATTAGTAACAAGGAAGCAATTAGAGACTTGCCCAAAATAAAAAGGCCCCAAAACATCATTTGCGGTCCTTGTCAACATGGTAAACAGACTAGAACCAGTTTCAAATCGAAAGTGTATACATCTTCCAAACCCTTGGATCTTATTCATACCGATTTGTGTGGCCCCACAAGAACTCAGAGCATTCAGGGAGATAGCTATTTCATGCCGTTTATAGATGATTAATCAAGAATGACTTGGGTTACTTTTCTCAAAGAAAAATCAAGCTTTTGAAAATTTTAAAATTTTTAAAGAAATGATTGAAAATGAGACCGACAAGAGAATCAAATGCTTAAGATCGGATAGAGGAGGAGAGTTCACTTCAAATGAATTTGTGGAATACCGTGAACAACACGAAATCAAAAGAGAATACTCAGCAGCAAGAACTCCTCAGCAAAATGGAATAGTTGAAAGGAAAAACAGAATCGTTGAAAATATGGCTAGAGCAATGTTAGATGAGTCAAAACTTTCATATGGTTTTTGGAGAGAAGCAATAAATACAGCAGTCCACATCATTACCAGGGCTCAACTCAGATTCAATCATCATAAAACTCCCTATGAGCTGTGGAAAGGAAGACCATCTACAGTTAAACACTTCAAAGTGTTCGGGAGTAAGTGCTTCATCAGAAGGGAAGATCAAAATCCGGGTAAGTTTGATCCTAGGTGTGATGAGGGAATTTTTCTTGGATATTCCAGCAAAAGTAAGGCCTACAGATGCTTCAAAAAAAGAACTCATACAGTTGTAGAGAGCATAAATGTAATAAGAGATGAAAAGACAGGGATAAGAGAACCAGTCAAGGAACTCAGTGATGGAATCTGTCAAGAAGAATTCAGAGAAGGGTTATATGAAGAAGAGGAAAGACAACAACTGCTTCCCAAAACTCCTTCACGGTATGTTTAGAAACATCATCCCAAAGACTTGATCATTGGTGATCCAAATAGCAGGCAAACAAGAAGAAGAGTCATTCCTTCACATGAATCTGCGAATGTTTCATTGTTATCTCAGATTGAGCCAAAAAATTTCAGTGAAGCATGTACAGATGATTTTTGGGTAAAAGCAATGGATGAAGAGCTAAATCAAATAGAGAAAAGTGAAACCCGGGATTTGGTTCCAAGACCTAAGAACAAGAATGTCATTGGCACAAAATGGGTATTCAAAAATAAACTTAATGAGGATGGAAAGATTGTCGGGAACAAAGCCAGGTTAGTCTGTAAAGGGTATGCTCAAGTCGAATGTGTTGATTTTGAAGAGACGTTGCTCCCGTTGCTCGTCTTGAAGCGATCAAAATGTTTTTGGCCCTGTCTAGTTTAAAATCTTTCAAAGTGTTTCAAATGGATGTAAAGTCTCGCTTTTCTAAATGGGGTGTTGGATGAAGAAGTCTACATAGAACATCCGGAAGGTGTGTCTCTCTGCACAGCACGGACTATGTGTGTAAACTAAAAAAGGCATCAGTACGGGTTAAAGCAAGCACCCGGGGCTTGGTACTCAAGACTTGAAGGGTATCTTTATGAACAAGGATTCAAGAAATGCGTGGCAGATAGCAACTTGTACATTAAGAATAAAGGTGATGATATGATTATCATAGTTGTCTATGTCGATGACATTATTTTCGGGGGAAATAATACTCAGATGTGCAAAGTTTTTGCTAATACCATGCAAAAGGAATTCAAGATGTCTATGATTGGAGAGTTGTCATTCTTTTTAGGACTGCAGATTGCACAATCAAAAGATGGTATATTTCTCTCTCAGGAAAAGTATATCAAAGAGATGTTAAAAAATTTTGGGATGATGGACAACAAACCCATATGTACTCCAATGATTATAGGGTGCAATCTGAGTAAGGATGATGAATCTCCAACGGCAGATCAAAAATTGTACAGATCTATGATTGGTAGTTTACTATACAATATAGCTACTAGACCGAATATCATGCAGGCCATTGGATTAGTAGCAAGATTTCAGGTAGCTCCAAAAGAATCTCATGTTATAGCAATCAAGAGGATATTCAAATATTTGAAGGGCACTATGGATTTTGGGCTTTGGTATCCCAAAGGTGATGATTTCACCCTCACGACCTATACAGATGCATGATTAGGGGCATTATTGATGATAGAAAAAGCACTAGTGGTGGAGCATTCTTTCTGGGAAAGATTCTGGTTTCTTGGCTGAGTAAGAAACAACCTTCAGTTTACTTATCTACAGTAGAAGCTGAATACATAGCAGCAGTGGCTGGGTGCACTCAGGTTTTATGGATGAAAACAACCTTGGAGGATTTCAAAGTCAAGCATGAACAACCTATCCCTATTATTTGTGATAATTCAAGTGCCATAAGTATTTCTAAAAATCTGGTAATGCACTCAAGGACGAAGCACATTTCTATCAAATATCATTTTCTAAGGGAGAAAGTGCAAGAGAAGCAGGTCAAGCTAGAATATGTACCCACTAAAGAGCAGATTGCATATATCTTCACCAAACCCCTTCCAAGAGATACATTTGAGTATCTAAGGGAGAAATTGGGAGTTGTACTCTCACCTCAAGATTAATCACCTCATTAGGAGGTGGGGGAGGGACCAAGCCAAGAGGCTCTTTCTTAGTCCCGAGCCCCAATGGTGACCCTTTAACATTGATGACAAAGGGGGAGAGATATGAGTAAGGGGGAGTGCTTCAAGTGAAGAGAAGAGCTTCAAGTCAGGGGGAGCAAAAACTTCAATTGCAAGATTCTTAGTTGATGGATCAGTTGGTTCGGTTTTGGCTCTTGAGATATGTTTTAAGTTAAAGGTTGCCATCAATGACAAAGGGGGAGATTATTGGCAATTTTGGGTACCTTGAGTACATTGCCTTTGCTCAAGTATAGTTGTTGTCATTGATGTCAAAGGAGCTCTTGGTAGTTGTTGTCTTTGATGTCAAGGAGTTCTTGAAGCAATTTGATTTGTTGTCCAAGCATGTGTTTTGATGAAGGTTTCGATGATGATCGAGTAAGTTTCTATGTAGCCCAGTTGCAAAAAGATCAAGAAAAAGACAAGTAAGAAGAAGTATGCAAAGGGCTGGCAAAACTATCATGATTTCGTGACATGTTTCAGGAGAGAGAAAGCGCTGGCAAAACTATCATGATTTTGCGACATGCTGGAAGGCAGAGGCATCGC
Organism: Wollemia nobilis; assembly: GCA_028583015.1. Lineage (NCBI taxonomy): Eukaryota > Viridiplantae > Streptophyta > Pinopsida > Araucariales > Araucariaceae > Wollemia > Wollemia nobilis. The sequence continues at coordinate 6,535 of JAQPPZ010001979.1, forward strand.
AACATGTTTTAGGAGAGAGAAAGTTCATGCAAAACTGTCACAATTTTGTCACATGTTTTAGGAGAGATAAATTTCGTGCAAAGCTGTCGTGATTTCATGACATGTCACATTTTCGTGACTTGGACGGTGCAGGAAGGCAGAAAAAGAAAACTGTTGCGATTTCGCGACATTCTGCAAAGGAGACTGTACGGATAGAAAAATGTCGTGATTTCGTGACATGGTGCAGAAGAAAGCGTACGGAAGCCAAAAACGTCGTGATTTCATGACAGGAAGTGAAGAAAGCATACGAAAGCCAAAAGTGTCATGATTTCATGACAGGCAGTGGAGAAAGCGTTCGAAAGCCAGAAGCGTCATGATTTCAGGACTTTCAGAGAAAACGCACAGAAGTGAGGAATTGGATAGCTGAAGTGTTGCTGCATTTTGTGAAGATTGCACTACTGTGTTTGCGTAGAAGTTGAGAAGATAGTGCTGTTATATTTTGAGAAGACTGTGCTGCTGTAGTTGTGCAGACAGTGAAAAGTTGTTTTCAACCAAGTGCAAAAAAGAACAGAGGAAGAGGACAATTGTACCAAACCAAAGGACTGTGTTTGGTGTAGATAAGAGGACCAGCTTTGTAGTGATAGAGTTGAGGACAGAGGTCTCCAACCAGAGCAGGGAAGACAGGTGTCTTTTGTGGATAGAGTTCCACTTGCTAAGGGCAAAGGAGATAGAGGTCTTCTAGTGGATCACCAGCAAAGCAAAATTAGGGGAAGGTATCTCCTTTGAGCCGAGGCTCATAAACTTTGTAATCGGGAAGGATTCCCAAAGGACTTTGATATAAATTTTAGAGGAAAGTTTTATCTGTGGAGTAGCCCACCTTGGGTGAACCACGTTAAAATGGGTCTTCTATGTGTTATGCTTTATGTCTTGTTTAATATTATGTTGATGCCACTGCTATCTGAAATTAAAATTATTAAATGGTTAAGTCTTATACTGTTCACCCCCCCCTCTCAGTATAAGTTCATGTTCTTCATATATAAACCATCCTTCAATGCAAATACGTCGGCCCTTTTAACATTGCCCTCATGACATCGACGACGCCAATAAGAAAGGAGGGAAAAACCTTTTATTTAATTTTAAAATTAAAATTTAAATTTTAAATAAATTAAAATTTAAACTAAACCTTTAAAATTAAATTTCTCCATCACCGGGGCACCTTTTTCGATGAAACAAAAAGCCAACTTGGGTTTTAAGAAAAACCCATTTCAAATCTACCATCCATTGGTTTTAAATAAAACCTTTCCTTACCTTTCTTGGTTTTCATAAAAACCTTTTGCTAAGCTTCCCTTGAAGCTCCTTTTGGAACCAAATGCCATGTATCCCTTCTAGAACCTTTGATCAAAACCTTTGCTTCTCATGAAGCTCTTTGTGGAGAAAAATAATAGTGCTTACTTACATAGGTCCTTTTGACATCAATGACAAGTTTTAGCTTAGGGACTCAAAATGTCCAACAACTACAAACAAAAGGAATGTTGAGGCCTTAGGAAGGGCCTTGAGTGACTCTTTTAAAAGAAATATTTAAGAGAATAAAATTTTGATTCTTGTAAATACTTATATCCCTATTTTACTAATTATCCATCACCTTTTAATAAATTTTAAAACTAATTCTTCATTCCATATAGAAAAACTAAATATAACTCTTAAATAATCCTTCAAAGATCATTTTGAAGAACACAAGCTTATACTGAGAGGGGGGTGAACAGTATAAGACCACTTTTTAACCTTTTCCTTTTACTTCAGAAAGCAATGCAATGAACCAATAGCAAAATCAAAGTAGTAATCAAACCAGTGTACAAGTCATCACACAATTGAGACACCAATATAACGTGCTTCATCCAATGTGGGATACTCCACAAAGAAAATCTTTCACTAAATTTTCTCAATGAAATCCTTTTGGAATCCTTCCCAATTACAATGTTTATGGACTTCTTGTCCAAAGGAGAATCTTCACCTAATTAAATATTTATGAGCCTCCTACCCAAAGGAGATGTCCTATCCCCCAAAGAAGTATTTATGAGCCTCCTGCCCAAAGGAGATGTCCTATCCCCCAAAGCTTTGGAAATGATACTTCAAAAGATCACTGCCTCTTCTATCGCTAGCAGGTGGAACTCCTTTCCATAGAAGACATCTTGTCCTCCTTGCTATGGGTCTTGAGACTTCTATCCTCACTGATCACCTCCACAACTGCTCATCAACACCTATACTAAACATAGTCAGTCGGTATAGCACAAGTCCTTTCAAACTATGTCACAAATCTACACCAAACTCAGTCCTCTGGTCCAACAAAAATTTGCTCTCAAATATATGTCAGATCTATCCAAAGCTTAAGCCAAAAGCTTGAACAAATCAATCACAACTGCTCACAAGTCTTCACCAAGATTTCATCAAATCTGTCCATAAGTTCTTCAACAAAAACCTATCCAAATCAGAGTCCACAAGTTCTCCACAAGAACCTATCCAAATCAGTCTACAAGTTCTCCACAAGAACCTTTCCAAATCAGTCCTAGCAAGCTCACCAAGAACTTGCCCAAATCAGCTCAAGCAAGTTTACCAAGAAACTTGCCCAATGTGAACACACATAGAGAATTATTAGAGACCCAATGTGTTTCATCCAATCATATCAAATCAATATAATAGAAGCATAAAGAGAATTGTTAGAGACTCAATATGTTCTATCCTTCAACTTTCAATCTCAACTCAAATCAATCTCATAGAAGCATAAAGAAAATTTTTAGAGACTCAATATGTTCTATCCTTCAACTCTCAATCTCAACTCAAATCAATCTCATAAAAGCATAAAGAGAATTGTTAGAGACTCAATATGTTCTATCCTTCAAATTTCAATCTCAACTCAAATCAATCTCATAGGAGCATAAAGAGAATTGTTAGAGACTCAATATGTTCTATCCTTCAACTAAAAAAAAAACTCTTTCTCAAATCATAATAAATATAGAAGTAGTATACTTTCACAAGATCTTGAACCACAACCCAACAATTGTCAATAATGCAATATCAAGGAATCAACTCCTCCAACATAGAACCATAACTTGCTATCAAACCCTAGCCAAGTTAGTTTTCAAGAACTCAAAGCAATCTCTCTCTAAGCATAAAAAATGAGTTCAATATATTTCTAACTTCTCTAAAATGGGAATGCTCAACTTAACCACACAACCAAGTTTATCAAGCAAAGTACAACTTGATAAAATCAAATCTCAAAGGAGCAAGCCTAACTCATGTATCAAGTAAAGCATAACTTGATCAACTCAATCTCAATGGAAGCAATATCAAAACAATATCTCGACAACCAAACAACTCAATTAGGGTTTCAACAACTTATAGCAATGGCATAAGCTTCTCACTCAAAAAACCTAAAGCAAACTTCAAATGCTTCCACCCTCATAAACAAAAATTATGCAATAACTCATAAACTCATCATGATCTCATAATGTATAATCAATACTTCCACTTTCAGAAAATAAGATCCACTCCAAATAAGCAAACTTAATTTAATACTTTTCACTCCAAACTTATTTTCAAAAATCCATAAATCAATAATAACCATGGAAGAATGTGCCCATACATTTACTTTGATGAAGAAGGAGAACTCAAAATTTGTCACAACACTAACTCTCAACTTGCCACAAATTAGAGTTAGCAACAATGGAATAATGCAGAATGATAAGAGTCCTAATAACACCTTATCACTCCAAATCATCAATAATCAAAGCTCACAAATATACATATCAACAATATTCCTTTACACCTTATAACTCCTACTTAATATATCACAAAATAACTTCAACCTCAAAAAATAATTACAAGAGAATATCCACTCAATAACTCCAAAGGCTCTCTAACCCCAACATGACATTAAGCACAATTATTCCTTAAACCCTTATAACTCCTAAAATACATTTACTTCTAAATGTATTTACCACATAAAAATTAAGAATCGATAATAACAATGTCAAAGCAATATTTCTATTTAACCTTATACCTCCATCCAATTACCAACAATAATTGCCAAGTCAAATCAAATATTCCACATTATCAACAAAAGATCTACCTTAGCCAAAAATCAAATCTCCAACCTTAGGAGAAGTGTGGAGACACCAACATAAGCACCAAAGTGCTTCCTCCTCCAAAATCATGGCCCAAAGCAATCATCGTACCACGTGCATAATAACCATGACCAAGAAAAAATTGAAACACTCCTGTCGTGAATCAAACTCGACACCTCTGCTTAGCGAGTGCCTTCGCTCCACTACCTCCGTTTTTGGAGCACAAGTGCCCAAAAAAACTCTCAAGTGATATTCATCGTTTTACCTTCCTTTTGCTCATAAAAGACAACCAAAATTTCCTTCCTCACAGGCGCACAAAATTCGAATTTAACATAGACCAGATTTGTCTTCCTCACTGGCGCACAAAATTGTAAATTAATACAGAGCAAAATGAGACTCAAAAATTACAGCAAATTCGAAGGTAATCATGCAAATTGAAGGTCATAGAACAATATGAATTCGAAGGTAATCGTGCAAATCGAAGGTGCTTAAAAACTTAGGAAATAATACCCTTTAATAGTCTTTCATCGCATGCAAATTGACGTCGGTGCTCCTTTCAAAAATTGCATTTTTCATCCCATGCAAGTTAACGTCGGTGAGGTAAGTATTTTACATGAGCGTCGCTAAGGGTTTAGAAACCCTTTCAATAATAATTATTAAATTAATAATTATTATTTTATTAATAATAAACTTAAAACCTTTTCAAAGGTTTGAGTTAATTTATTTATTAATAATTAAAATGGACTTTTAAGGTTTTTTCAAGGAGAAAAACCTTTTCATTAAGTCAATATGGTTTTAATAAAAACCCTTAATGAGTCCAGATGGTTTTAAGAAAAACCTTTAACCTTGTCACCATGGTTTTAAATAAAAACCCTTAAACAAAAATCATGGAACTTTCAAGATATTTTTGGCACCAAAATCTTTTTGACATTAGCACAAATTCCTTTTGAAATCAACACAAACTCCTTTTGACATCAAGGACAACTCACAAACATGAATCTAGGAAACATACCCAAAATTATCAACAATCTCCCCCTTTGTCATTGATGGCAAACCACTACTGAAACCACTGCGAACTGTAAAAACTGAAACCAACTGAAAACCATCCTTTGAATCTTTTCTCTCCCTAACTCAAGGCTCTCTCCCTTACTCAAATCTCTCCCCCTTTGTCATCAATAGCAAAGGGTCACCTTTGGGGCTCAGGGCTAAGAATGAGCCTCTTAGCTTAGACCCTCCCCCACCTCCTATTGAGGTGATTAATTCTGGGGTGGGAGTAAAAATCCCATTAGGCACTGATCATCATCAGTGTCCATAGCTAACTTTCCATGATTTTTCCTGATATCCTTGTCCATGTTCATGTTCCTATTATTGTTCATATCCTTGTTCTTGTTCCTATTCAAAACCTTGTTCCTGTTCATGTTATCATCCCTATTTTTTTCCAAGCCATTATTCCTATTCCTTTAATTATTCATGTTCCTATCATTATTCCTATTCCTGTTCATAGCCTTGAACCTATACCTTAGAACTTTTGCTCTACACCATCTGGTTGTATGTCCTTCATTATTGCACTTTTAACATTTGACAATGTTATTCCTTTGAGATGTACCTATTTTCTAAGTCCTCTCTATTGAATCAAACCTATTCCTATTGTTAACCCTGTAATTAACTACCTTGTGGCCAAACTAATTACAAGAGTAGCAATACCCTTGAAAGAAATTATTATTTCTAAAATTTCCATTAACCTATATTGCTTGAGCCCTACACTGTGAAGCCATGTGTCCAAACCTGTGACATGCAAAACATCTTCCATTAAACTTTCCTTGCCTTGACCTCATAGGTCCTTTAGTATTTCTCTCCTTATGTTGATTCCTATTTTATGATTATGTGCTATCTGAATTACCATCTAAAAACTTACTCTCTGAAGTACTACTTTCATCTAAACCATATTCTTCTTGGGAGCTCATACTAGATTCCTCAACCTATTCCTTTTGTTTCTTTCCAAAACCAAGACCTATTTTATCTGTTGTCCTTATTTGATCTTTGATGATTGATTTTACCTTCTTGGAATTTTTTTCAAACCTATAAATCTTCTCCTTGTACTCTTTAGTTTCCTTTTTCAAGGAAGCTACTTCTTGTTTTAATTCTTTACACTCAAGAGACCTAGCTACCAACTCTTCTTTGAGTTCCTATGTCTTTACTATAGAGATATCAATATTACCTATAAGCTCATCTCTTTCATAACAACATTCATCAAACCTATCAATGAGTCTAACATATTTATTTCTTTCTTTATTTAACACATCAAGAGCATTAACAAGTTCAGCCTCAAGATCTACTTCTCCATTTTCTGAAACATCCTCTATTTGTTTACCTTTTGAAACATCAATATTCTTTTCTGATTTCTTACCACTAGAGGTGCTACCTTCATCTAAAGCCATAAGAAGATATTCCTCATAATTTTTTGAAGCATCCTCATACATAGTATTACCAAAATTCAAACCATCATTTGTATAATCATCCTCAAGGTGACCAAAATTTCCACATCTAAAGCACTTAACACAACAAATCTATTCATATTTTCTTTTCCTTCCTTTTATGTTAGAAGCAACATCTCATTTCTATCATCACTTGAATAACTTCCATCATCACTACTAGAACACTTACTTGCTTTGTCTATGTAGAAACTTTTCTTGTGTTTTTGGAAGTACCTCTTCCCTTGACTATTTTGCTCATTTTTGTTCTTCCTTTGATACTTGTGCTTCTTAGATTCCCTATGCTTATAATCCTATTTTTCTTCATCACAATCATCCTTGGGTTCCGGACAATCAATAGCATAGTGACCAAACTTTCCACAATTGAAATATTTAACAGATTTCATACCTTTGTGCTTTCTTGAGATCTTGCCTTTCCTACTGTAGTTTACTTCTTCATCACTAGAAGACTCATCATTGTCTTCTTACTGTTTACCCTTGGACTTCTTGGTATCTTTGAAAGCTGCCTCCTTCTTAGGATCAGGTACCACTTTAGTTCTTAGCTCAAAAGCTACAAGTATACTATGAAGCTCATCCTTTTTCAATTTATCCAAATACTTGGCTTCCTCAATGGCTGAAATGTTTTCACAAAATATATTTGGAAGAGACCTCAAAATTTTATCACAAACATCATTTTCAGCAAGCTCAAGACCTAGTTCCTTCATGGAACTAACAATTTCATCCATACAAAACATATAGTCACTAATATTTTCTTCATAATTCATCTTGAGTTGTTCAAACACACCTTTGTAATATCTCAATTTTACTTTTTTGAAATTTGCATAACCTATATGAACCACTTGCAATTGATCCCATATTTCCTTTGCTATATTATAATGAACCACCTTTGTAAGATCTGCCTTTTGTAGACCTTTAAGAATTGCATTCATTACCCTTAAATTTCTATGATGTAAAAGTTTCTCATCTTTAGTAGTAGGAGGGAGCTTTGGAATAGTGTACCCAAACTCAACTAATTCCTAAAATTCATTTCCAAGAGCCATTAGATGAACCTTCATATTTATGCTCCATAGACCAAAATCTGTCCCATAAAGAATAGGTGCTGAATTACTACTTATAAAATACATTGTGTTATTTTCAAGATTTTCCTTCAAGCTGTGAAACTCTTCTGAAGGAACCTGCTCTGATACCAATTGAAGAACACAAGCTTATACTGAGAGGGCGGGTGAACAGTATAAGACCACTTTTTAACTTTTTCATTTTACTTTAGAAAGCAATGCAATGAACCAATAACAAAATCAAAGTAGTAATAAAACTAGTGTGCAACTCATCACATAATTGAGACACCAATATAACGTGGTTCACCCAAGGTGGGTTATTCCACAGAGAAAATATTTCACTAAATTTTCTCAATCATAGGAATCCTTCCCAATTACAATGTTTATGGAATTCCTGTCCAAAGGAGAATCCTTTCCCTAATTAAATATTTATGAACCTTCTGTCCAAAGGAGATGTCCTATCCGCAAAAGAAGTATTTATGAGCCTCCTTCCCAAAGGAGATGTCCTATCCCCCAAATATCTGGAAATGATACTTTAGAATATCACTGCATCTTCTATCGCTAGCAGATGGAACTTCTTTCCACATAAGACGTCCTATCCTCCTTGCTCTAGCTCTAGATACTTTTGTCCTCACTGATCACCTCCATAGTTGCTCATCAACACCTATACTACATAGTCAGTCAGTCCAGCACAAGTCCTCTCAAACTCTGTCATAAATCTACACCAAACTTAGTCCTCTGGTCCAACACAAATCTGCTCTCAAATATCTGTCAGATCTATCCCAAGATTAAGACAAAATATTGAACAAATCAATCACAACTGCTCACAAGTCTTCACCAAGACTTCATCAAATATATCCAAAATTTCTTCAATAAGAACCCGTCCAAATCAGTCCATAAGTTCTCCACAAGATCCTATCCAAATCAGTCCACAAGTTCTCCACAAGAACCTATCCAAATCAGTCCTAGCAAGCTCACCAAGAACTTACCCAAATAAGCTCAAGTAAGTTTACCAAGAAACTTGCCCAATGTGAACACACAAAGAGAATTGTTAGAGACCCAATGTGTTTCATCCAATCATATCAAATCAATCTCTTTTTTTTTTTTTTGGTAATTAAGGTACAAAATCATTACAACTGGGTTTTACAGGTTGACCCAAAACCTATTACAACAACAGCATAAGCCTGAATCGAAAAAATGCCTCAATAGGGACAATCTGGCCTTAGCCCCCTACTGAGGTTACACTACCAACAAAGAGCAACACCCTTACAAAAGATGACCCACACCTCAGAACATAAACGAACGAAACTTTCGCCTCCTAACACTTTCTCTTCTCTTTTGGTCACAAAACTACGACATGTCGCGATATCGTGACACTTTTCCTTCCTCCTCTTTCTTTTCTCTTTTGGTCATGAAAAAGCGACATGTCGCGAAATCGCGACACTTTTCCTTCCCGCTCTTTCTCTTCTCTTTTGGTCGCAAAAATCCGACATGTCGTGATATCGTGACATATCAAATCAATCTCATAGAAGCATAAAGAGAATTGTTAGAGACTCAATATGTTCTATCCTTCAACTTTTAATCTCAACTCAAATCAATCTCATAGAATCATAAAGAGAATTGTTAGAGACTCAATATGTTCTATCCTTCAACTCTTAATCTCAACTCAAATCAATCTCATAGAAGCATAAAGAGAATTGTTAGAGACTCAATATGTTCTATCCTTCAACTTTCAATATCAACTCAAATCAATCTCATAGGAGCATAAAGAGAATTGTTAGAGACTCAATATGTTCTATCCTTCAACTCAAAAACAAAATCTTTCTCAAATCATAATAAAGATATAAGTAGTATACTTTCACAAGATCTTGAACCACAACCCAATAATTGTCAATAATGAAATATCAAGGAATCAATTCCTCCAACATAGAACCATAAATTGCTATCAAACCCTAGCCAAGTTAGTTTTCAAGAACTCGAAGAAATATCTCTCTAAGCATCAAAAAGGGGTTCAAGATATTTCCAACTTCTCTCAAATGGGAATGCTCAACTTAACCACAACCAAGTTTATCAAGCAAAGTACAACTTGATAAAATAAAATCTCAAAGGAAAAAGCCCAACTAATGTATCAAGTAAAGCATAACTTGATCAACTCAATCTCAATAGAAGAAATCTCAAAACCAAACTATCAACAACCAAACAACTCAATTAGGGTTTCAACAACTTATAGCAATGGCATAAGCTTCTCACTCAAAAAACCTAAAGCAAAATTCAAATGCTTCCACTCTCATAAACCAGAATTATGCAATAACTCATAAACTCATCATGATCTCATAATGCATAATCAATACTTCCACTTTCAAAAAATAAGATCCACTCCAAATAAGGAAACTTAATTTAATCCTTTTCACTCCAAAATTATTTTTATAAAACCATCAATCAATAATAAACATGGAAGAATGTGCCCATACCTTTACTTTGATGAAGAAGGAGAACTCAAAATTTGTCACAACACTAACTCTCAATTTGCCACAAATTAGAGTTAGCAACAATGAAATAATGCAGAATGATAAGAGTCCTAATAACACCTTATCACTCCAACTCATCAATAATCAAAACTCACAAATATACATATCAACAATATTCCTTTATACCTTATAACTCCTACTTAATATATCACAAAATAAATTCAACCTCAAAAAATAATTACAAGAGAATATCCACTCAATAACTCCAAAGGCTTTCTAACCCCAACATGAAATTAAGCACAATTATTCCTTAAACCCTTATAACTCCTAAAATACATTTACTTCTAAATGCATTTACTACATAAACATTAAGCATCAATAATAACAATGTCAAAGCAATATTTCTATTTAACCTTATACCTCCATCCAATTACCAACAATAATTGCCAAGTCAAATCAAATATTCCACATTATCAACAAAAGATCTACCTTGGCCAAAAATCAATTCTCCAACCTTAGGAGAAGTGTGGAGACACCATCATAAGCACCAAAGTGCTTCCTCCTCCAAACTTGTCGCCCAAAGCAATCATAGTGCCATGTGCACAATAACCGTGACCAAGAAAAATTGAAACACTCCTGTCACAAATCAAACTCGGCACCTCTTCTTAGCGAGCGCCTTCGCTCCACTGCCTCCATTATTGGATCACAAGTGCCCAACGAAAATCTCAAGTGCTACTCGTTGTTTTACCTTCTCTTTTCTCATAAAAGACAACTAGAATTTCCTTCCTCACTGCGCATGAAATCAAAATTTAACACAGACCAGATTTGTCTTCCTCACTGCGCATGAAATCATAATTTAACACAGACTAGATTTGTCTTCCTCACTGGTGCATGAAATCAAAAATTAACACAGAGTAAAATGAGACTCAAAAATCATAGTGCAATCCAAAATCGAAGGTCATAGAGCAATACAAATTTGAAGGTAATCGTGCAAATCAAAGGTGACAGAGCAATTTGAATTCGAAGGTAATCACGTAAATCAAAGGTGCTTAAAACCTTAGGAAATAATTCCCTTTAATAGTCTTTCATCCCATGCAAATTGATGTCGGTGCTCCTTTCAAACATTACATTTTTCATCCCATGCAAGTTGACGTCGGCGAGGTAAGTATTTTACATGAGTGCCGCTAAGGGTTTAGAAACCCTTTCAATAATAATTATTAAATTAATAATTATTATTTTATTAATAATAAACTTAACTTAAAACCTTTTCAAATGTTTGAGTTAATTTATTTATTAATAATCAAAATGGACTTTTAAGGTTTTTTCAAGGAGCAAAACCTTTTCATTAAGCCAAGATGGTTTTAATAAAAACCCTTAATGAGTCCAGATGGTTTTAAGAAAAACCTTTAACCTTGTCACCATGGTTTTAATAAAAACCCTTATACAAACATCATGGAACTTTCAAGATATTTTTGGCACCAAACTCTTTTTGACATCAGCACAAATTCCTTTTGACATCAATACAAACTCCTTTTGACATCAATGACAAGTCACAAACATGAAGCTAGGAAACATACCCAAAATTGCCAACACATTTACACTTTTCTTGATGTCTTGTCCTTCAACTAGATTTCCAATATAAATCCATGATCTAGAGTTGTGTCTATTAGAGTCTATTACATCATTTGGATCATGTAAATGTACCACCCTTGGTACATAACTAGAGTAGTAGATTACTTTAGGGGGTAGTTAGCTAGTTACTTCAAGTAATGTAATAAATTCACAAGTGTCTATGTGCAAGTTGTAAATGTGCAAGGTGTCCCCTTGTACAACTAGGTAGAGTGTTGGTCAAGCAATCCATATTTCTATATAAAGAACCTCATAGCGAGTTATAAAATATCACTATAGATAGTAGTAGGTACACTAGATAGATCACCATATAGATTGGTGATGGATACAATGTAGTTCTTTAACATCAATTTTGGAGTGCTCATTTCCTCCATAATGCATTGTATTATTTTTGTCACTTTCCATTAATAACATATTTTAGCATCTTACATTTTTGCATATTTTGTATCCAATGATTGCATTCTCCCTTGGCATACACCATAAAAATTTAATAGTGGTATATGAGTCATAATAGATCAATAGGAATAGGAAGAGCCACATGGATTCAAAGAAGAAGCAAATCTTAGTTATAGAATTTTTTAGATTACATTTGGCTAGCATATTTCCATAGAGTTATAGAAAAAATTGTGAATACTAGGACTCAACATTCATTCCACTATATTGACAAATCAAATAGTGAAGATTCATAATTGACAATATTTAAAAGCATATCACTAATATCTTGTTGCGAAAAATAAACTAAAGGAAGCCTTGTTTTAGACCTACACATTGTAGAAGAAAAAGCCACATAAGCTTTATTACAAAAGAAAATACCATAGGAGAATTATTGCAGAAGAAAATACCACATGAGCCTTATTGCAGAAGAAAAGGCCATAGAAGCCTTATTGCAGAAGAAAATTCCATAGAAGCCTTATTGCAAAAGAAAATGCCACAAAAGACTTGATCAAGAAGAAAAGGACACAAAAGCCTTATTGTAGAAGAAAAGGCCACATAATATTTGATCTAGAAGAGAATGGCATAGAAGCCTTGAACCTAAAGAAGACTCCAAAGAAGAGTATGTGAAAGATAGAATATTGGTGATATCCTTTTTCGATTGAAGACTTTCTCTAGAAGAAGCTGAAGAGACCCATAAAATATCTCATTTAAGAACTTCAATCCTTGTAAGAGATAGAGAAGGACTATCAAAAGTTCCATTCCATATATCCATGAAGAAATTCTCATTGCCAACACTTCTGTAGTTGAAGGTTGAAGGAAATGTCTCATCAAGAAGACTAGAGAAGCTATAAGACTAAATTCTTGGGTTTTTTTGGCAAAATGGATACCCCTACATCCTTGGGTCTTACCCGAAAGTGGAATCCCTTTTGGGATGTTTTCCACAAAAAACAAAAAACTATAAGACTAAAGACCTTGGAGAGGTTTCAAGGGGAAACAAGGAGAAGGCTTGGAGAGCCTCATTGCAAAAATTTGAGAAGCCATCAAAGAAGTTCCTAGGAGAAATCATTGGATAAATTCACTACAAAAGATAGTGGAAGAACTTGGGACAATTTTCACCATCTGATAATAAACCCAAAGGAGAAATATTTGATAAACAAATTGTCAAAATTCAAACAAAAGATGTGTGAAGACATCAAAACCTTCATATTTTTAAGAAGAAAGTCCTATTTGAAGTCAGAATTCAAACTGAAGAAACCTACCAAATCCTAAAATATCTGGAGATTACTCTTTATAGCTAAAGAAGGCACATTTCAAATATAGGGATTTACTAGATTCACAACAAAATAATGAAAGGGTTCTTATAGAAAAATATTTCAATGAATAGATTGATTGATAAAGAGTAGAAATCAAGATAGCATTACTAGCTACAAGACTTCGGAGTTCTAGGCTAGATATTGAAGGAGAAATTGAAATCATCTACTACAATTTCAAAGTAGAAGACTAGAAGCATTCACAACTTTGAGAAACCACCATTCCAGACAAGAAATTTGGTGAATCAACTCATCAGAATAATCATCATCAAAGGTAAACAACTTAGGTGCAAAATTTTCATTAATTGAACTCTTAATTTAGATTATTACTTAACTTCATCAAGCATCTTATTAGAATTTGGAAGTTGCAAAATAGAAGGTGGAATTTTAAGTCCTCAAAGAAAGTGCAAAACATAGTACTTATTAAGGTTCTTTACCTGCACATTAATAGGAGTTAGATACATTCTTCCTATTATATAATTATTGAGAAGAGGACTATATTAAGAAATTTGAAGTGATCATGAGTGCATTTGAAACTAATTTGAGAGCTTATTAATAGGAGAAATAAGGTAATATTATTAAAGTGCATTAAGGTATAAATATTATTGGTTCATTGCACTATACTAGTTGTTCATTAAACTAGTTACTCTCAAAGAGTTATTTTGTGTATTGATTGTTAAGATCAATGATACAAAAATCTGCAAATAATTGAAGTATCTAAAGACACTATTCAAAACTTAGTACCTGCAAAGTATTATGACCTATAAAAGCCACCAAGCAGATCAAAATTTCTCTGAGTAGATAAGAAGAAGGTAGCCATTAAATTAGTGATAGAAGCTACAAATTGAGACTTGGTAAGTCTTAGATTTGAGGTGTACTAAGCATTATTTATGGGAAAATATTACTATCTATGTTATTATTAGCTTGGATTTATTACCAAATTAACCAAGAAAAGGAGAGAGTTGTCTAGAAAATAAGACAACATCAAATTAGCCCTTGCCTACAAGAAATAGTACGAAGAACCTACCATTAAAACCAACAAAAGAAGCTTGCAAAAGAGAAGATGCAAAATCAAGGTATTGTATTATAAATTTATTTACATTATTCTACACCATAATATCTTGTCCTACATAGGAAATAGGATAGAATTTAAGTGTCTTAAGGACACATCCTCCACAAGTGAGGAACATCATACAAGAAACCACATAGGAGCACTATCCAAGCAAGAGAGAAGAGCTAACAAAGAGCTCTCATTACAGTGTTTAAAAACATCCCTACAACCATGAAAGTGAGTAGTCTCAATAATCAACCTGAAGTACAAGATATCATAAAAGGTTCATTATCCATCTACATTGGCCATCATCTATTGTATATTGCAAAGGGAGCATTCAAAACAACATATTGAAATTAAAAGCATAGATAAAAAGAAGCAATACCCAATCTCTTGGTTGGAGAAGATGTCCATCAAGAAGCAATGTTCAAAACAACCCTTGGACAACTATAGAATTAACTCGAAGCTCCTAAGACCTCCATAAATCAAGATCCAACCTACGCTTTCTTGGAAGAAGCATTTAAGAACAAGAAACCATTGGATTTACATTAGCAAGGGAAGTATATAGAAGAAGAGAAAGTGTTGGAGGTAAAATACATGCAATCTGCCACTTATCACCACTGACAAGAAATGTTCATCTCATAAGTAAATTCCCCAAAACTAGAAGGTTATGAAGCATATTTAACAAGAAGAAGCATTACAGTAGTTTCACCTATGATTGAAGCTCATAAGCCACTTGGAGAAAGTATGAATTCCAATCATGAGCATTACTCAAGAAGGCATTGAAACCAACCTCAATTTTTATGTAAAGAAGTCCCATACACATTGAACCTTATAAGCCACTTGGATATCTTTTAAAGAAGAATTAAAAATTCCTCAGATGTTACTCAAGGTGCATGTGCCATGTAGCTATATAAGAATTCAACTCTAAGGTAAAGAAGTGAAGCAAAATTGGAGTAAAATTACAACGTTTGAGTGAGTAAGAGCATGCTGAAATCAGAGTCAAAGAAGGCAACAAGGACTATCATAAACCAAAATTAAATTCTCATGGTGATAAGTGACCATTAAGGAGGAGACCAAGCCAACATAAGCATTGTGGAAGCATAGAGTTAAAAGAAAGAGCATGCAAGTCCTTCTTTAGATAACAAGGTCAAAGCAACATTAATACATGTTGGTCACAAATCTGCCACAAGAAAGGATTTTCTAAAACTATGCACCCTAGACCCGACCAACATTGAAAGGTTGGGAGAAAGAGATATCTCCCAGACCAATCTCCAGAGAGGGCTGGTTCCCTTACTAATACTAAGTTTGATTTCAGATTAAAGTTGCTGGAAAGGAATTATAAATGTGCAAAAAGGAACAGGAAATACATGGAAAGAGATGGGAAATATAGTCGTAGGCCGAATTTGTTAGATCGGGAAAGAACTCAGCAAGAATTAAACTTCAAGTGTATAAATAGCATATAATAATAGAATAGAGCATAATCCACTTATGACCTTGCGCAGACAACCTCCAGTATGGCATTCTAGAACTCACTTTCTTTCGTGACGCGTCGATATTTCCGTTGGCACCTTCATCATTATCTCCAGGTCATGAAAACCAAGCAAGTCACGAAATCGCTACACTATCTTCCCACTACTCAGTATTTGCTTTTATGTCACGAAAATCCGACATGTCGTGATTTCGCTACCATTTTCATCCACACTGTATGATCCTGTTTCTAAGGCACGAAAACATGACACTCTTGCCTCAAGTGCTTCTTCAATCTCCACCATGTCGCGATTTCGTGACGTTTCGTACAATTGGGCTGTCTTCTTGCTTCCTCCCCATGAAAACGTGACAAGTCACGAAATCGCTACCACTTTCTGCACTTGGTCCTTCCGTTCCACTATGTCACGATTTCGCGACGCCAACTTCTTTCTTGCCCTCATCATAGCCACTTCCTATCGTGATGTCGCGACGTCTTCGTCTTGCTTGGCTTCATCCCACAAATGTCACAAAATCATGACGTATTCATGCCTTAAGCCTTTCTGTCTCCACCTTGCCGCGACCATGCAACACGTAGCGATTTTGCTACGTCTTTCACCCTTTCGTACCGTGTGCCATATTTTGTCATGATATCACTACAAAGTTGATTCTTATTGCCTTTCATTCAGTTATGTGACCTTTTTGCCGTGCTATCTTCGTTTACCATTTTGATCATAATTTTTTGACGCATCGCGATATCGCGACAGTTTTACCCCCTGCTGCCATTGACTGCGCTGACCGCGATTTTTTGACGCATCACGATATCGTGACAATTTCAGACTTTGCTCTTTTCTGCCTTTTGCACCGCAAAACTATGACAGGCCACGATTTTGTGACACCCTTGGCTTTTGACTTCTCTCTCCTTGAAATACCCACGATAACGTGACATGTCATGATATCGTGACGATTTTGCTACCGTGCCCTCCATGCTGCCTTTTGTCGCGATTTCACGACAATCTTTGGACTTAGCCTTTTTTGCATCAAAACCTGTATAGAAGTGAGAATTTCAACATCTTATGCATGAATAATCAACAATCAACACAATGTGGCAAAAATGCCAACATTATTGGCAGCTCATGGGGTATACAGTTCTACTGTATGCACAAATCCCAGGCCTGAATCCATTGGGCAACAGAGTCAAGAAAAATTGAGAATAGAAAGCTGGCTAATTGGGTACATCTCGACGGACTGCTGCAACAACTCTTGCTGAATGACTGAAACCTCAAGTAAATCTGTATTTGGCTTAGCTGACCATGGAATGGAAATGAAAAATGATGGAATAATGGAATGGAGGGAGTAATGCGGTAGATACAGTAACAGAGTGCTTCTGAGCTACCAGCGGCTATGAAAGGGAAATGGAAGTGGATGGAATAAACAGAATGATGACCAAAAAATATGTAGGCTGTGGAATGGGAATGGAATGGGGAAATGAACTGTGGATAAATGCTAAAAACAACAATGTAGTTAGAAGAAAAGGAAAAGAAGAATCGGGAATATTAGAAAAGGGGAAAGAAACAACAGTAGTGGCTTGATTACTTGCAGAGGAAAAAGGAGTAGGAGAAGGAGGGAATGAAGAGGGGAAGGGAAGAAATAAAGAGGAAGCCACTAACTACTGGGAAAGAAGAAGAAAAATGAAAGAAACACGTACCTGTGGGCTCGCATGCAAAAAGAGCCGAAGTTGACAGAGGAAAACAATACTTTTTTTTCTTGTTTTTTTTTTTTTTTTTTTTTGTTTGTTTTTTTTTTTGCTATGTACAATATTTACAAAATTTTGCGACATGATTGGCATGCCGCCACCACAAACCCAGCTTCTGGTGTCTATCCGATGAATCTGGAGTGTCCCGACCAGATCTGATCATACTTGAGTCGGTCCTTGAAATTGGGATGACCTCTTCCTAAAATTCTCCATGTTGTTGACATGGGCAAGTTATCCTGCATGCCAGTACCCATACAATCGACAAATAATGTAGCAAAGAAATTTGCCACATGGAGGGCTCTTGTAGGTACCAGTTGTAGTAACGACTGAAGCCAATACCACCACTTTGAAGACTCCACTGGCTGTGAGCTGAGTACAGGATCCTCCAACCCCTTGATGTGATCACAGGGCTCTTCCAGGGAGAAATCTGCTTCTGGGATCTCCTCAGGTTCTGGAACTTGAATCGGTTTCTCTCCTTGGCCCATCTCCTGATAGACATTGCAAGCAACCATATTTTTCATTGTTGGGAAAGTACTTGCATATGCCCATTGTGGGTCTTGGATGAAAGTTGCCTCTTGAATTCCACACAGCTGCATCTCAGGTTTCTACACAGTATAAGGGATCTGGTGTGAAAAATATTGTGCGGGATAGACCGAAATAGGAACTATCGGAGAAAGTAATGGAGTTTCTCCCCACGGTAATTTTCCTGATAAGAGCAAAAGCTGCTCCACTCGCACTACTTCCTCAAAGATTTGAGGGAACCTTCGTTCACCTGATTGCAGCAAGAGGAGGCCTATGTCCGGATGGAAAGCTCGAACATAGAAGAGGTGGGCTTGGGTGGGTGTCGATCGGATCCTCTCTGGAATTCTCTTCCAACTCCTCAAGAATCAGACATTGAAGTCCGTGATGCTCTCTAGAGGTGCTCTCGTGATGTACATTAAAAGCTGAAAGGGATCGTGAGAGTCGTTAAAGGGATCTTCATTGAATCTTCTGATTAGTGCTCCCACTAGGTCATCCCATGAGCTAATGCTTTGACGCCTGAGCAGTCTGTACCACTGCAACGCCCTTCCTTCCAAATATAGAACCAGAATCCTGATCATGACATCCTCATGAACTATATCATGGAAGGTCGACAAAGTGGCAATATATTCAATATACATGCCCTCGGTGCCATCATATTTTGTTAAGGCTTTCAGGGCACTTTTGGGAATCTCATGTCGAATTTGGAGATTCAGAGGGCCAGGATCATCCCATCTAGGACAAACCCTCGCCATTATAGCAGTGGTCTACGAGATCACGGCTATCGCCATGTCAGAGTCGCCAAGTGAACATTATTTTCTCCGCTTGTAAGGTCAAGGCTGCTCACCAAACCTTGATTCCTCCGGGGTGTTAAACAATGAAACAATTAGTCTCACTGATTATGGATTCTTTTGAGACAAAAGAATTTTGTCCCATCGGGCGTGCCAAAAATTGTTGGTCACGAATCTGCCACAGGAAAGCATTTTCTAAAACTATGCACCCTAGACCCGGCTAACATTGAAAGGCTAGGAGAAAGAGATGTCTCCCAGACCAATCTCTAGAGAGGGTTGGTTCCCTTACTAATACTAAGTTTGATTTTATATTAAAGTTGCTGGAAAGGAATTATAAATGTGCAGAAAGGAACAAGAAATACATGGAAAGAGATGGGAAATATAGTCGTAGGCCGAATTTGTTAGATTGGAAAAAGAACTCAGCAAGAATTAAACTTCAAGTGTATAAACAACATATAATAATAGAATACAACATAATCCACTTACGACCTTGTGCAGACAACCTCCAGTATGGCATTCCAGAACTCACTTTTTTTTAAGCAATATTCAAACTCAAATGCAGAATTTGAATGTAACAGCAGATTGGAAAGACAAGCATAACAGGAAATACATGGAATAGAAGGAAATCATTACACAGAAAGATGTAGCGAAATCGCGCAGTGTCATGTTTTTGCGATTTGAAGCAGTGAAGAGAACAAAATATGAAGAATGTAGCGAAATCGTGCCTTGTCGCATTTTCGCGGTGACTGAGCACAAAAGGAACATAATAGTATGGAACGTCATGATTTCATGCAGCGTCGCGTTTTTGCGATTCAAGGTAGCGAAGGAGACAAAGAAGCTGAATACGTCATGATTTCATGACATGGTTGATTTTCACGGTCTGAAAGTAAGGAAAGCGTATGGAGCAAAAAGACATCACGATTTCATGACATGTCGCATTTTCGTGACCTGTTACAGTTTCGCGCCAGAATGCAGTTCAAACAGCCTGATGAAGTTTTATGATTTTTGACAATTAAAGGCACTCCAGAATTAAATATTTTGTTGCTTTCCGATGCGAGCAAGGTAGAAGAACGTGTCCAAGCCATTAGAATTAAATATTTCCATTATCCAAAGTGGCTGTTCGTGTTTTTTTAACGGTTTCAAGCATATTTTCAAGAACGACAATTTAATGAAGACGACCGACTCCTTGTTTCGAGGCTGGTTTAAGGGGATCGTTTCCTTGCTTCTGTTGCATATTTTTGTAGATCTCGAGGAGGTCCATTGCATATTTTTAATGTTGTAAAGAAGCATGACTTCTATATAAATCAATGTAGATCTCAGAAAAAGGGATCGGGAGTTTGAGAGACATTTTGCTGGAAACATTCAAGTTATTTGCGTAAATACAAAATATTTGGCCTTTGATTTTGCAAACGTCTTTATGTGTAATGATTTCCTTCTATTCCATGTATTTCCTGTTATGCTTGTCTTTCCAATATGCTGTTACATTCAAATTTTGCATTTGAGTTTGAATATTGCTTAAAATAAAGTAAGTTCTGGAATGCCCATCTGGAGGTTGTCCTGCAAGGTCGTAAGTGGATTATGTTGTATTCTCTTTATTATATGTTGTTTATACACTTGAAGTTTAATCTCTTTGAGTTTCTTTTCCGATCTAACAAATTTGGCCTACGGATATATTTTTCCCATCTCTTTCCATGTATTTCTTTCTTCTTTTCGTTTTTTATAATTTCTTTTCCAACTTTAATCTTAGAAATCAAACTTAGTATTAGTAAGGGAACCAGCCCTCTCAGAGATTGTGTCCGGGAGACATCTCTTTCCCCACCTTTCAATGTTGGCCGGGTCTAGGGTGCATAGTTTTAGAAAATCCTTTCCTGTGGCAGATTCGTGACCAACAATACAATATTGGAGATACATACCAACTAGCCATCAAAGTACATGGAGCTACTCAAGGATACGTAGAGCATCAAGCCTTACTAAGGTAAATATTAATTAAAATCTGAGTTATAAGGTGATATAAACTATTGCATTGGAATAAACTTATCAAACATTAGTAATTATCAAGCAAGAGTATTTCAAGGTATTGAATATTCATATTTGCAATTAACCAAGTAGGATATATAAGGTTTTCAAATTTGATTAAATCATTGTTAAATTGAAAATACCATTATTTTCTAATATTCCAAAAAGTAGGGAGATATAAGGCATACTACTTCAAAATATATACATATAATAGGAATTTAGAAAATAAATTTATTGGAAATAGAAGTAAATTAATTGGTAAAAATTATCTCATACTCATTCTAAGGAGACAAAAATAAATCCAACTATTAAAGCATACTTCATTGGGAAAGATAAGGCAAAATTAAAAGGATTATTATTCTTAAAATATTTCAAAATCAACTTATAAGGTGAACTAAGCATATTCTAATTATTAGGGAGATATAAGGAAGCCTAAAAAACCTAATTCCAAGAAATGTTTTATCAAATTAATTCATATACTCTTATCTAGGGAGTCATAAGGATGTCTACTAACATCTTGAATAATGCTATCATAAAAGGCTTAAGAAAAGTACCAATCTAGATTAGAAGCATGATTGATGATTCAATGGATAATAATGAGAAAGATATAAACATAAGGAAATAATCAATAGAGTTTAAAAGGATTTCTAATAATGGAAATATAGATCCATCAGTTACATCTTCAAATGAGACAACAAAAGAAATTGATGATATAGGAGAAGAAAAGAGTATTGAATAGAAAGATATCATACAAATGTATGAACAAAGTAAGAATGAAATTGCTTCAATTATCCACATATGGTTTAAGTATCTCATCAAGGAGATATATAAACATGATATTCCTAAAATAGATAACAAAGAAGTTATAGTATCCTTACTATGCACTTACTGCAACCAATTTGGTTATGAAAATGTGAATTGTTGGAGCCTTCGTCCTTGTAAATATTGTGGAGGAAATAACCATTTATATTTATCTGTTACTATAAATATAAGTACTATAGAAGTCATGAATAAATATTACTATACATAATAGATTACTTCTTTCAAGATATCATTTCAGAAGCATCCACTAACAATAAGTTCAAGCTTAATATTTGTGAATAGCAAAGAAGCAAGTTATACAAAGAATAAAAGGAGGAATTATGGAGTTGCCCTGATCCACTTGTAACATGTAAAATTATGAGATCTTTAGTTCATCAAAGATGCCTAACAACAAGGAACAATGGATATAACATGAAGACTACTACAAAAGAAGAAGAACCAGTTGAAGCCAAAGACTATTCAAGAGAAGAAGATCCATATTGAATACTAAAGTCTTTAATACCCAAATAATGTAATATAGGGGGGTGTTAGAGTATATTACATCATTTTGTTCATGTAAACTTACCACCCTTGGTACATAAATAGAGTAGTAGATTACTTTAGGGGGTAGTTAGCTAGTTACTTCAAGTAATATAATAAATCTACAAGTGTCTATGTGCAAGTTGTAATTTGCAAGGTATCCCCTTGTATAGCTAGGTAGAGTGTTGGCCAAGCAATCCATATTTCTATATAAAGGACCTCATAGTGAGTGATAAGATATCATTGTATGTAGTATTAGGTATACTGGGTAGATCACCATATAGATTGGTGATGGATACAATGTAGTTCTTTAGCATCAATTCTAGAGTTGTTCATTTCCTCCATAATGCATTGTATCATTTGCATGACTTTCCATTAATAGCATATTTCAACATCTTATATTTTTGCATATTTTGTATCGTGTGATTGCATTCTCCCTTGGCATACATTATCAAAAGCTAATAATATCTCACATTAATATAAATTTTGACCTTTCAATATTTACAAGTTAAATGTTCTCAATATAAAATGTTATTTTGGATAAAAACTAAAAGGACAAGGATTCAACCAAGTGTAAGACTAGAATTTTGTAAAACATTTCTTAATCAAATGTAAACCATAGAATATGAATTTTCATGTTCTCAATCATCTAAGTAGGTTTTATGTTTTGAACAATTTTATTATACCAATAGAAACTATATATTTTAAAGTAATATTTTTTCCAATTCTTTTCTTGATCTTTGAATAATATTCACCCATATTTCCCTTAATGTCAAACTCATAAATATATAATTTCACAAGCCATAGCATCTAATATTCATTAATTTATAAACCCTATCCCACTTACAAATATCCTAAAATTTTCTTCCTATAATTTCTAATAAAAATATCTTTAAATTTTATCAACTTTAGAAGTAATACCTACTAGAAATCTTGAAAGTGACATATTTAATAGGGATACATTATATAGTAGTCTTTATGAGTTGTATACTTCCATCCATGGTTAAGAACTTAGCTTTCCATATTGCTAAATAAGATTTCATTCTACCAAAAATTGAGTCCCAAAACTCCTTATTTTTGTTAGATAAAGGAATACCCAAATAAGTTGATGGAAATTTTTAATTTTAAATATTAAAATATCTATAATGTTCTAATATAAATCTAAGACAATATTAATGAAAATATCCAATATTTTATAGTACTAAGCAATTGTATATCATCCTTCTTATAGCATGATAGTATTTGATGAAAATCCATGGCCTTGTTTATTGATATATAACCCAAAAGAAAAGTATCATCAACAAATTAGAGATGTTATTAAAAAGGACCATTTGTTTCAACCTTAATTCCTTTTACATTTTTTTCTATTTTTACCTTTAATATAGTTCTTCCCAATGCATAAATGATAATAATAAATGGATAAATCCACTCATGATATTATTCAAAGTATCCAATGGGGAATCCATTATTAAAAATAGAATATTTTGGACTACTATAACAACATCTAATTCATTCATATCAACCTTTATCAAAACCAATGTTTTCAATAATATTTTATTCAAAACTCCTACAAAATCTATCATGTGCTTATTCATATCTAACTTCATAATCATACATAGTTTTTTATGAAAAGAAAATAATATATGGCCTCCTATACAGATATTATACCATTAGAAATTCATTTACCATGAACAAAAACTAGATTTTTCCTATGAGATAAGACAATCTAAAATTATTTTAAATCTATTTGTCATAAATTTTAAAATTAATTTATAAACCATATTACAAAGGATTATTGGATGAGAAGTATCAAAATATTATGTCTCGTCTCTCTTGGTAACCAATGTGTTAAAGGTGGCAATGATCTCACTTATTGTAGCCTTCTCTTTTCTAGCTTATTTAATTCTAGCTAACATAAATTCTTCAACAAATCCAATAAAATTTGAAGAAAAACATAGAAAATTCATTAGGGTTAGGTTTCTTGTTAGGATAGAAAGAGAAAATTGCTTCTTATATCTCCTCCATATAAATTCTCTTCATTAAGATTTTTTTCCATATGTGATAATTGATAGAATATTTTACAAAAGGCTCCCTTGAGAATCCTTATCTTTCTCAACATCTAATAATGTGTCTTTGAAATAATTAATTGCTTTTTTCATGATATATTATCTTCCTTAATAATTTCTTCCATTAAGAGTTGGTATGTTTTTAATATTGATAAAAAGATAAATCTATTTTGGTCATAGCATGAAAACATATGGTACTTATATCCCCTTCCTTAAACCATCCTTCCCTATACTTTTAGGACCAATATGACTCCTTTTTTCTTATATTATAATAATAAAGAACAAATTATTTTGCTTATACATAAGTATCCTAGTCCATTTATATTGATTTATACTATAACTTGTAAATTATAGAGCTTGAATTTAATTTTATACTTTGCATTGAATACATTATAAAAATATTGGCATTCTAAATCGTCATTTTACCTTTTACATATTTTATATTTTGAACAAACATGTACATGCATGATTTTTTAAACCTTACTCCATCCCACTATAACATAACCACATGGAAGAAATTAGGGTCTTAAGCCATATATTCTAAAATATAAATGGATTTGGATCATTTTTATTAAGTAAATCACATCTCAATAGAATGGAATTTGATATTTAATCCTTCTCATAACAAAATATCTAAAGAGATGTACTCTATTTAAAACCATGTACTGAATAATAAAACATTATCTAATATTTCTACTATATATATTTTCCAATGCATCTATTTTCTATTTATATTGGACCTTGAAGAATAATAACCTAAAGCACATTTGAATTGTCAAATTAATCAAAATCCTACATTGATTTATATCAATAGGAGTACCACCCTAATCATCATTAGATTCCTCTCAAGAATCCATACATCAAAATTATGAATCATCATTAAATTTGACATAAATAAATTGAGATTATTCAAACATCATTTAGTAGGAGTAACTAAAGTTGAAGAATGTACATTTATGACCCCAAATTTAATATTCATGATTTATTCAAATAGTAATAAGAACACAATCTATTTACTTCTAGTTATTATTCATCCCCTTTGTATTTATCCCATATTATTTCAATACATCTTGAAGCTTCTATAGCAAAATCTATTAGACAATCCTATATTTGACAAATCCTTTTGAATGCATCCTTACATTCCTTACTACTTATTTTTTCCTTGCATTAAAATAAACTTAGGATTATAAAAATCTATTAATTCCCTATATTTTTTGTAGAGTGTCACTCATACCTATAATATTCAATGATTTTTTTGTTTGCCATCACTTTTTTTTTGTGTGGACATAAACCCATTTATTGTTAATACTTGTGATATTAATTTATGGTTTCTTATATAAATATCAATTTTAGTTTTATTTTCTCTTTATTCCTAATTTAAGGGTCTTCTATTTTTCCATTCCATCAACAGTTTTCTCTACATTAATATCTTTATTTTTTCTAGTTTTTTCATAATAAAGTCTATCATCTATAGTATGATATTGCCCTAAACAACTTGAATATTAAGGAATAACCTTAGAAATGTTTTCTTTATTAGCCTAGAAAATCTAAAGTGCAATAATCATCCTCCATAGTACTTACTTTATATATGCCTCAAAAACCTTATATTTTTCATGGACATAATTTGTACTTCTTTCTTTATTATGTTGCTCTTGAAACTGTAAAGTGCAATTATAATGAGAATTAGGTTTTTGCTACCCTAGAGAATATAAAGTATAAGGATTAACCTCATAAACACTTCCTTATTTATGTTTTATTGAAAATGCTAAAGTAAAATTATTATTATCCATAGCAATTACTTTCCTCTACTATGCTAAAATCCCTAAATTTCTATGGATATAGTCATATTCATAGTATGCTACTCTTTAAACCCTAAACTAGAAGGGATAAGTTCTACATTAGTTACATTATTATTGTAAAGAGAGGATTATATGCTATTTTATAAATTTAAATATTATATACATGGATTAAACAAGATATTTTCACCTCCTTTAATTTATAACTTGCCTCCATATCTTTCTTTGCATCATTAATTCCTTCTTAATTTGAACTTGTGTGCATTGTAATTCCTCATACCTAATGCACCTTTTTGTTTCTTCAAGTTGATATAAGTAAACCATGATTCCCTTATCCACATTATGATATACACATGCTTTCTTTACTACTTTATTGGAAGTGAAAATCCTTGATGTAAGCCAATTCTCTATTTTGATGAGATCTTCTTGATTCATCTTAAAGTTTATATCATGCCCAATTTTTTTGTCTCTTTCTCCATTTCCTTTAATTTGTAATCTCTCTCTATGTGTCCAATCCCATAACATTTATAGAATAAAAATGTAATATTTTTATAATCCACTTGATGATCCCCTTCTCTTGATTCAGATATAATCTTAATGTATTATGGAATATAATTTGAAAATAGAAATAAGTTTATGGGTATTTAATACCTTTTCTTCTTAATAGTTGGTTCCTCTAGATGAAATCCCTTAGAGCATTTTCAATATTCTTCAAAAATTCCTTACTAATAATTTAATATGGAAATCCAAAATCCTAACCATCATTAGAATATTTTTGATAGTTTCAATCTCCATAGAAAATTCTTACTCCATGGTCTTGAATATAATTCATGTCTCCTCTAAAACATGGATGACTACTCATTATCCATCCTTGATTTTCAAAATATATAATATAATGAGAGAATATTCTTTTCAAGAAAAGTCATGGATAATCTAAATTCAATATCCACTTCCATTTGATCCAATTTTGAATCTTTGAAAAACTTGGCTAGTATCTATAAAACTTACACATTAACACTCTTGTTTTAAGAGCTTTTATGTTATGCTTGATCATTGCATCCTTTATAATAATTTTGATAAATATGTACTACTTGGATAAGGTTTTTCATAGTTTTATCCTTCCTATTATCCCCAAATAGGGCATCAATACTTCCAAATAAAGCATCATTACTTTAAATTGAGACTTTTAGAAATGAATTTGCTACGTAACTACTCCTCATAAGAATCCTTTATTTTTTAAAATTTTCTAAAGGAATAGAACAAAAAGGTGTTTCTCACTCCTTGCTTGTAGTAACCTCTTGCTGACACTCCAACACTCATTTCCTATATTTCTCCAAAGATCTAAAACAAGAAAATGTGAGGCTTCATCTTGACCTACACTCGCTTCCAACTAACACTTTCTCAATGTAACCACACTTATCGACAAATAAAATTTTAAAATTTTGGTAAAACCCTTAAGGAATTAAGTGTATCCCAAGTATAATAGAGTCTATTTCATTATATGTAGAGGTTGTGACATTAAATATATTGGTAAATGAATATTGACAAATATCTAAGAACATTATAAGAATTTAACGAATATAGAAATATTAAACATACCAAGATTTAAAAAACATAAAAATGTATTTAGGAACCTCACATGATGGGAAATGGAGATCACAATATTTTTAAATTATCCAATTTACAAAAAGAAATATTTAAGAATCCACAAAGATTGTGAAGCATAAAAATAACATCAATAAAAATAGTTAAATTTATCTTAGTTACTTGGGGTACTTTTGGCTTTTAATCACTATAATAATTTATAAGATTGTTTATTCTTTTTATTGTGAGTGAGATATTTAGGAGCATGTACAAACTTTATAATTTTAATTATTGCATAATAATATATTCAATATCATATCCTCATGATCACAATTCAAAATAAGAGAGTATTTTTACATGTGTAGATATTTTGGCTATGCTCATCATTTATTTTATGGATTTTCAAATATAGGTGTTTTTTAAATACAATTATAATCATTATAATCAAACATAAATTTGCATTATGATAAAATGTATTAAATAATGAGAATTTATTTAAATATAGATACACTTCAATACCTATAAATAATCCATATGCTATGACAGTTTGAAATAATGTAATCCATATATAATTTCAAAAAATGAATACAATAGTTTGAAACTTAGATGGATGGTTCATTTTAATGTAGCTTAATTAAAAAATAAAATCCTATCTAGATGATAAATCTAGAGGGAATTACCAAGGATGAATATCCTTCTCTCTACAAGATTTTAATTAATGATTATGAATATTATTTGGTTGTTTAAGCATTTATCTATAAATGTTAGGAATAACAAAGAGATGAGATAATATTATACATAAAGTAGGTTACAATATATAGGCATAAGCCTATATTAGAACATGACAAGTGTCAAGATAAACTAACAAGTGTCAAACAAGGGGCATAGTGCACATTATAATCTAACATTCCCCCTTAATGTGCACTATCCTAACTAAAAAAAAAAATAAGTCAACATTTGGTAACATTCTCCCTTAATGCTGAATTCTCTAAAATAACATTATCATCTTCCTTTATTACATGATTTGGTCTAGGCTCGTGCTCTTTTTGCTTGGCTCTTCATATGTGAATAATTCTAGATCAAAAGTGTATACATCTCGATATGTTACCACAGGGTCAACCACTTCCTTGGATTTGTTGCCTTTGGGTCAGCCATCTAAGTGCCTTAGGGTCATCTTGTGTGCCTTAGGGTTAGCCACTTCTAGGTCTGTTGCCTCTGCAGGTCATCCTCCAGGTATGTTGCCTCTTGTAGGTCACTGACTAGATTCACCATGAATATCATCCCCCCTCATGGTGAACTCAATCTAGAAGGTGTCGATCTCTACCAAAAATGTACCTTAATACAAAATAAATACGAGCCATATAAGAGTGTCGGTCTCTACCAAAAATGCACTCAATATAATAAAATGAACCATATAAGCCAAATATGGAGGAGAAGAAGAAAGAAGAGAATAGAATCTTCTAAAGTATATTCGTCTGTAGTCTTCAAAAGTTGATCCTAAAAAGTCCTCAGATAGAGTCTAGTGTGTCTATGTCTGTAGCCCCTAGAGTAGGTGTCCTTATGGTGACATTCTCATCCTATTGGAGTGCATGGGTAACCAGCCACTACATCCGCTAGGTCTATAGATAAGATTACTAGGTACAAGGATCACATACAAATTTACCTTGGGAGTGTTGGGTACAACCAAGAGTGCACTCCAAGGTACAAAATTTTGAGGTTAAAAAATTCAAATGGAACAGCCTCAAAATTATAAATGGACATCACCATTGTGTTCAGCTCAAAAAAATATTTCCAATGACTATATATAAGGCTATAGTCGGATCTGAATGAGTCCTCCATATGTGAAAAAAAAAAACAACATGCCTTTCTAAGCATCAAAATAAACCTCAAGAATATTCTCTTGGCATTGCACTCTAGGAGAAAAAAAAATCATCATTTCAATTTCCCTTGCAAGGGAATGACATGGGCCATTAGACCATTCTGTCAGTCATAGAAGTATTCATAAATTCCCCTTACAATTTGAAAAAATACCCTTCACTTTGAAAATTTCAATTAACATGCCCTTTCAATAAAATAGATTCTCTTTTTAAAATAAAAATCCCCCTTTAAATTTCTAATTTTATTTTAAAATATTCCCCCGAATGTTAATTTTGAAATTGCCACAAATTAGGGCAAACCATGTGGGTTCCAACAGTAGGGTGCGGGCGGCAAATGGGACGAAAAAGTTTTGGGTGGGCAAAATTTTTAAATTTCTCATCGGTCAAGACAACAGCTTACCAGTGCATCATCTTCGAGTTTGTTGCCTCCATAGTCTCATAATAACTCGGCCCCTCCATCCACACGATTCTTTCCACCTTATTGCAGAATTGACTGGCCCTCCTCAAACGAACAGAGTGGGAGCAGTGATTGGTCCTCAAACGTCACTAGTCTATGCCTGGTTCATATGGCTAGCTGGGGCGGACTAGTCTACATAGCCAAATTGAACTTCTCATCCCATGATCTCTTCACAAAATACACTAGCAACACATCCACCGGGGCATTCGAGTGGTAGAACAATGCCATCGAGGTGGAGGGTTTTAACAATATTCAACCAATGGACATCTCAAGCACTGACATCACCAAGCGCTGTTGATCCTCACCATGGAAGGTACCTGACAATCTCGACAATGGCGTAAAACAACCCTTCTTCTTCTATAAAAAATATTTCATGAGAGGAGATACATCCTTCGTAGCCTTATGATGTCTCTTTTCCACTGTGACATACATTTGAAATCATGACTACGTAATTCCTCTTTATGGGTTGAGAATCATGTCATCTCAGCACATCACGTCATCTTCCAATGTTGCAGCCAACCTCTAGAAAATCATAGGATCGAAAAACTTTGGCATCGGCACTTCCACATCATGCAATCATGTTCCAGATCGGTGCTCCTTCTTCTGGCCATGTTCACTTAAGAAATACAAAGAAATCATAGTAAACTGAGCTAGGTTTTATCTCACAGGTAATTACAGGTAAAAAATACTATGGTGGGCTATGCTTCCTTGGTATTAGGTGCCTCCGATATCACCAAAGAAACACGTGGGTTATGAGTGTATTTGACATTACCAATTTACATCAACCGTAAATATTTTTGCTCGGAGACGTGGCATCCACAACAACACTGAAATAGCTTGGAATTTAGATGATGCTCTTTAGTAACGGTGCTAGAAGGCAGTAAGTACAAATAAGCATGATCTATATGAAACATTATTACATACGAATAGTCTCAGGCCTCTGTGCTCCAAAAATTAGCAATAAGATCTCCTTATAGTGCCATATGTTGCAATAGTGGACCATCGAAGACTCTGAAATATAATGCAACTCCCTTGGCATTTCACTCTGTCCATTGTAACTATTCCAGGATGAAGTAGCAAAGCATCGAAAAGGTAGCGCTACAAAACTAGCACATATCACATCAAATTTCATTCTTGTAAAAAAATATGTCCAATATGTGCAAAAGGCACATGGAAAAAAAATAACCGAACATCACCATCATGACCAGTAAAACTCAAACCAGTGGTTTCACCACAGATTACGCAAGAGGAACTCATGAAATAACATCATCTCCATTAGGCCATCATCCTCATTGCTATCGTCGGGATCGGTTGGATAGAAGATTTGGTCTCGATCTAGTGAAACCAAGGTTAATGAAAAATTTCAAATCAATGCTCATTACAAAAACTATGTCGATCTCAAATCTTCGACACTGGATTTCGCTCCATATTTCTTCCGCTCTTTATAGATTTTGTACCTTTGCAT
The DNA here is from genome assembly GCA_028583015.1 of Wollemia nobilis. Classification (NCBI taxonomy): domain Eukaryota; kingdom Viridiplantae; phylum Streptophyta; class Pinopsida; order Araucariales; family Araucariaceae; genus Wollemia; species Wollemia nobilis. Next base: position 38,210 of record JAQPPZ010001979.1, read on the forward strand.
GTCTGCCCTCCAGTAGGACCATGAATTCAGCTCCCCCATCTTGAAAAAATGGTGTAGGCCCCGATGATCCCCACATGCTGAACAAAAGGTATTTTTGTAGAACTTCGCATAGTGGCTAAATTCCTCGTAGCCATATCCAAAATTTTGTGGCCCTCCAACATATCATGCAGGTAAATTTTTGATTGAAGTCAGGGCAAAATAAAAGGCAACATGAAGCAATAGTAACAACAACATTTTTTTTCATGGCCCAAATGGAACCAAATGGTCATGTGGTCAATCTGCTCCAAAATCAAACACAATGCCATCAAACCACACATCCATATTCGAGCTATTTACGATGGTGCAAATTTAGCCTCTATAGCCACATATCCACGTGACAGGCAACAGTCACTTCCTTCATCGCCAGTGGGTACACCATTTTTAAAAAATAATACAGCCTCACAGTATCTTTCATCGACAATATAAAATATTTTTTCGAACTTCTAGATCTCCATATATGAAAATACGTGGTTTCCTCCATCTTCAATGGGTAGAAGGTATGCTAGCGGTCTAGATTGAATTAGAGAAATAACAAATCTGAAATTTTTATGCTACCAATCTTGTTTATGCTTTGCGGAAATGATCTGCTCCTCTAGTTCACAACTTGTCGTCTCCTAAGAAGATTAAAATAAGGCATAATGCTCAGGGAGGCATCATCACGCTAGATGGTACCATAAAATATTTGGTTTGCGAATGGTAACCAACTTCTTCACCATAGCCTCGTCCACAACAACACCTTTATTGTACCGATCCACTACTCAACATCGGGCCACATAAAACCATAGGTTCACCTCCAAAAAAGAATAAAATTTTCTTGCTCTGGTTCCTTTGTCAAACTGTAGCAGTGATGCTATCCAAATATGCATCGAGCCCTCAAAAACTTCATAAAGAAAGTTGTTTATGTGGTCAATATCAAAAAATATGTGGACACATGCGACTGGAGGATGATCACGTGCTCATATGATGGATTTGGTCTTGAATATGCTCTCTATGTGATCCCATCATGGATCTGGAAACCAGAAGAAACTATAAACCTACAATAAAATTAAAAAATAGCAGCACACCCAAAAAAATAACAAATCTCCATTAAAAACAACCATTAGACAAATAACAAGAGCTTTCAACTCAGACTCTCCATAAGCATATTGTTTTTCATAATTACTTTTGCAAACGAATATTTTTTTCTTTTCCACTACATTATCAGTGGAATATTTTTATTTTTCCATCTGAACCAGTACATGGCCTGGGGAAAGAGGATAATCTCTTCCAACTAAAAATTGAGGGGAACAAAAATAGGGGGAGGGGGATTTCCATGAGGGAAATCCTCTCAAGCTCACAAGCTCAAGAGAAACGCTTGGAGCTCTGATACCAAATGTTAGGAATAACAAAGAGATGAGATAATACTATATATAAAGTAGGTTACAATATATAGGCATAAGCCTATATTAAAACATGACAAGTGTCAAGATAAACTGACAAGTAAACAAGGGACATAGTGCACATTATAATATAAAAATAAAGAATTGAATGGAGTTTAGGTCTTTAATTTTGTGCTTATATCATCCATATTCAATCTCATTGATACCAAAAGGAAGCTAAGTAAAGACAAAATTAAAGAAAAAATCACATGAATGGAGTTTCATTAACAATAAAAACCAATTTGGATAAGAAAGCTAGAAGAAATTAGCAATGAGGAAAATGTTTTGTTCTACATGTGTCATGACCCTCCCATGTACAACCTTTTTAAAATAAAATATTTATGATTTTGAGTGTAATCATTAATGACATATTATGTGATTTTATAAGGTTTTAATGATAAGTGGTATGGCACTAATAGACTTATCATTTTTATAGGAAAATATACTTCCACAATGGGTACTAATAAATTTGCCCTTGCTGTAGGAATAAACATCTTCCCATATGGGCCAAGAAATGATGATTATTAGAGTCAAAAGGATTTGACTAATGATTTATATGTTGAGAAATTTGCCTATGTCTTTGCAAATTATTATATTATAGCTGCACTTGCACGATAGGTAGTGTTAAGTGGTAATACTAACATGTTTTACAAAGTTTTAATATCACTTTATGAAGGCCAAAGTATAATGTTTAGTATTGTTTTATTTTACATTATTGCCATAATATTAAAGCATTTAAATGAACAAGAAAAGAAATACTTGTAGTAAATGAAGATGCAAAATCTATAAAGTTAAAAACAAACCCAACTTGGAGGGTTCAGGTAGTTTTGAAGTTAGTTTCTTTCAAACAAATTTCTTGAGAGTATCCTTTAAACCGATATCAAATAAATAAAGAAAGAGAGCATGGGATTGTTTGTTTTTGGAAGAATAATACTTCAAGAAAAGAGAACACAAGTCAGAGATATTGTTTGAGGATTCAAAGGATCGAAGCAACAGAAGGTCCCTTTCATTGAAGAGCATTCAAATTACCTTCAGAAAGTGATTTTGAAACTATAAGGTACCATTTTTTGTGATACGTTTGAGACTAATAGTTTTTAGATCAATAAATTGATGTTAGTTCTTAAATGATAGTGCAACCTGGTTGTGAGAACGTAGAACATAGTGGTGTAGGGCATCAAAATATCAAATGAAGAATTTCTTTCCTTCAACATAGGCTATAGGAAGAGATAGATGTTTCCTCTTTACCTTAACACCCTCTTGAGCGGTGAACATACATCCACAAGGAGTGCACCATATAGCGCTAGCCAAATGTAGTAAAATAATGAGACTATACCCAATAAAACTAAGGACTACTATCTTTTTAAAACCTCTAGAGTTAGTAGATCTACTGTAGATATATGTTGTTGGATACTCGACGAGTATTTATGTGCTCACAATGCCAACACATGGTTGAGAAATACGTCCTATGTAATATGGTTTATTGAAACCGAGTACGAACTTGTAGATGTAATACCTGAAGGCATCTGAATTATATGTTCTCACCTAGAATCATTGGTACTTATATGTTTACCAATCGATGAAGTCAACCCTGATAACTCATCTCATTATAGAACAACATTTGTTTCAAAATTAGCTTTAGAACTACATCATGACACATAGTTTAAGAAGAGGACAATGGAAAAATATTTGATAGATGATTAGATCTTATTGAGTAGTTTTAATCTAGAAGTGAAATGTGTAATTTGGATATAAAACCAATGCCTTGGAACATAGATAATACGTAGGATAGTAATGATTTAGGTTATCGTGTGAATAGCATCATACATCTCTTAAGATTACACTTAGATAAGAACTTAAGATAAATATTTATTTAGAAAATTGTTGGCTAGTTTCTGCATTGGAAGTTATAGCTTTAAAATAGTCTACCTTAGATTAAACCAATAAGTAAAACAAAAGTGTTTGACCGAAGGAAAAGAAAATCTTATTAAGGAATAATCCTCCTTGACTTTTGAATTGATTTTTAGATCAGATTTATGTTAAAAGGAATGTCAAAACGTATGTGAATGAGTTTATTTTATGGTATTGGATTAATGTTAAAAGAATACCAATGTGCATATATACATATATCTTTGTTTATGGAAATTTTTTTGATGAGATTAATGGTATGGCTATTGAATTATTGAAGATGTTTATAAGTTAAGATATTTATCTTATGGAATCTTGATAGATTTAGATTATTAAAATATATAGCTTGTTTTAGTAAATATTTGAGGCTTAAAAGTTTTTACATTATTGGTCTACAAAGGAAATCAATAAAATTTTATATGAAACAAAGGCATCATCTAGGTTACTAAAATACTTATGAATTAGACATAAATCCAATGAATAGAAAGGAGCTTACGGGGGCTTCTTATTTGTTCTTGCAAAATAATGTGAAGGGATAACTTTAGAGCAAACAAAGAAAAAAATAGAATGATGAATGAGAGAATTATGGGATTCCATCTCTTGTAAAAAAGAGACTCACAATGAATTGTAATAAAAGCAAATCATAGGAGTTATGGAAACTCATATGTAATAAATAAATATTGTAGAAAGAAAAGAGGGGGCAATGGTTCCCTTTTTGTTAACTAAATAAAAGATTGGCAAATAAAATAAATTCACTATTTTTGAGGTTGGGTTTATTTCCCATGAGGATTCCCAAGATACATGTTGTGTCTATTTATATTTTATGGAACTTGTTACATAATTTGTTATTTATGTATATTGCTTTAAATGCTATGAATGAAGAAGAAATAGGATGTGATTATTTTTCATTGATGATAAGCACTTAAAAGATGATGGTTTAATGAATATTGAGTATCTCTTTAAATAGTTTGCAATTGAATAGACAATAATGGTTAATATATGATACAAAGGATAATGTTGTTACATTTGTGCTTTAATGAAAAGTAAAATTACATGGATTTTGAGTACCCATTTACTTTATGTAAGAGAGCATGGTATTTTTAGTTATGTTCTTATACTTGAATGAATGACATATAAAGGATACTCTTCCCTTGAATACCTTGGGATAGGTGGATGTAAATTTATAAGGGTTTTATTTAAATGAATGCCATCCTAGACAGACCATAAGGTTAGGACTGGAATTAATGGAGATGTGATTCGATAATCCCCTAGGGTTATCATGGAAACTATAGTAGAAGAACACTAAAGTGTGCTTCGAAATACAATGAGCTTAGAATTCCATTTTAACTAAATCCTTTTGATGGGATCTCCAAAAGAAAGATACTCATGTGAAAGAAGAAGACACCTCCATTAAACTAGTTAAGGAATGACATACACTAGCTTAATGGTGCTCAATAGTTCTACACTAAAAGAAATGTGTAAAACTACAAGAAGCTTACGCCTAGAAAGGATACTAGTTAAGGAATGATGGATACTAGTAGGGAATTTGACATCCATTTTCTCAAATAAATGATATAGGGTTAACCCTCATGTCATGGTCAAAAAGTCCTTCAAAAAGAAATTAATTTTTTTTGGGTGATCACACAAAGGTGTCCTTTTGAGTTGTATGAGTAGTGAGTAAAGGTAAACCCCAGAGTTAACATGGGATACTGACCACTCCTATCCACCTGGGGGATGTTGCAACATCTAAAACCTAGACGTAGAAGAATAAGCTTCTAAGGAATTTATCCAAATTATCTAAACTTGCTTTTTGACCTTTAAGAGAAAAAAAACTGGGATAGATTTTAGGGTTGTTACAATTGGTATCACAACATGGTATGGACATTTTGAGTGGATAAATTGTCATTGATGTGAAGAGTGAGTGGTCATTGATGTCAAGATTTCAGCATCAATCAATGGCAGTTTCAGTGGGAAACATCGATTTTAGGTTCTATAGTGTCAGTTGATCAAGACCCGGTTTCAGGATGTCAGATATGGTTTAAAGTGCAAAAAGCCCAAGTGAATAATATTATAATATTCTTTATAATATTACAAAGGGAAGTTTTAAATAAACTATAGATTAATTAATATAATTTTTATTATAAATTAATTTATAATTTAATTTACTTAACTTAAAGTTATTTAAATTAATTATTAATTAAAGGCCCCCCCCCCCCCCCCCCCCCCCCCCCCCCCCCCCCCCCCCCCCCCCCACACCCCCCCCGGGAGCCGGCCCCTCCCCCCCCCCGCCCCATATTTGATATTAATTATAAGATTAATTTATATTCAAAATTAATTTAATTTATATTCAAAGTGATTGAAAGTGATTGAGCATTGAGGTGAGTGTGAAGCATATTGAGTCTCTAACAATTCTCTATATGTTTCTAAAAGAGTGATTGAAAGTGATTGAGAATTGAGGTGAATGTGAAGCATATTGAGTCTCTAACAATTCTCTATATGTTTCTAAAAGAGTGATTGAAAGTGATTGAGCATTGTGATGAATGTGAAGCATATTGAGTCTCTAACAATTCTCTTTATGTTTCTATGAGATTGGACAAGTTCTAGTGTGGACTTATTGAGCAGATTTGAGGTAAGTCTTTGAGAGGACTTGTGGACATATTTGTGTGAGCTTTTGTGGAAGCTTACAATACATATTGAGAGTAAATTTGGACAAGTTCTAGTGAGGACTTGTTGAGCAGATTTGGACAAGTTCTAGTGAGGACTTGTTGAGCAGATTTGGACAAGTTCTAGAGAGGACTTGTGGACAGATTAGTGTGAGATTTTGTGGAAGCTTACAAGGTAGATTTGAGATAAGTCTTTGAGAAGACTTGTGAGAAGAGTTGATTGATTTGTTCAAACCTTGAGTTAAGGTTTGGGGTAGATCTAGCAGAGTTGATTTGTGATTGAGTCAAGCTTTGTGTAAGGCTTGAGGATAGATATTGAGGATAGATTTATGCTAGATCGAAGGACTATGTTTAGTATAGATCAGAGGATAAATATTGAGGATAGATTTGTGCTAGATCGAAGGATTATGTTTAGTACAGATTCGAGGATAGATTTTGGTGTAGATTTGAGGATAGGTTTATGCCAAACCAGAGACAGATATTGAGCAGATTTGTGCTAGATCGAAGGACTATGTTTAGTGCAGAGCTGAGAGCAAGATTTGGAAGGTGATAGAGTATAGAGGATGATAGTATCCAGTGGATAGAGATCCATTAGCCAGGGTAGTGAGGATAGGAGTCTTCAGTGGATAGAGATCCATTAGCCGGAGTAGTGGGGGCAATAGTTCTTCTAGAAGATCACCAATCGGAGCTAAGGAGAAAGGAGTTCTCCTATGGATAGAGATCCATAAACTTGATTAGGGGATTGGTGTCTCCTTTGGACAGAGGTCCATAAACATTGTAATAGGGAAAGGATTCCCAAGAGATTGATTGAGAAAATTTTAGTGAAATATTTTCTCCGTGGAGTAGCCCACATTGGGTGAACCACATAAAATTGGTGTCTCTATTGTGTGTGGTGATTTGTGCATTGCTTTGATTACTATTATTGATATTGCTATATTTACATTGCATAATATTGATTGGGAAAGTAAAGTAAAAAGTGGTCTTATATTGTTCACCCCCCTCTAAGTATAAGCTTGTGTTCTTCAATTGGTATCAGAGCGGGTTCCTTCGAAAGAGTTTAACAACTTGAAGGAAAAGCTTTCAAGAACACAATGGATTCTAAGAATGTGTCCTCAGATAATTCAACACCAATATTTGATGGAAGTGATTATATATATTGGAGTATGAGAATGAAGATTCACCTGATGGCACTTGGCAATGAAATTTGGGAAGCAATTGAAAATGGATACATACCACCAGTTGATCCACCTACAGATAAGGAAGGTAAGCTTCTACAACATTACAATTCAAAAGCAATGAATGCAATTTTGAGAGGTTTGCATAGAACAAAATCAATAAAGGTTATGCATTGTAGAGATGCAAAAGGAATTTGGGATAAGTTGCAAAGCATATATGAAGGAGATAAAAGTGTCAAAAAGGCAAAGATTCAAAATCTCAAAGGACAATTTGAAGAATTAAGAATGAAGGATGAGGAAAACATTAGTACTTATCTACTTTGAGTAGATGAGGTTGTTAATGCCATGCAAGGACTTGGACTTAATGTTGAAGAATCAGATGTTTGTGATAAGGTCTTAAGATCTCTTCCAAAAAGATTTAGTGAAAATATTTCTGCTATAGAAGAATAAAAAGATGGTGATTCTTTGACAAGAGATATGTTACTTGGTATTCTTACAACTTTTGAGTTAAGAACAAAAGAGGAACCTAATCATCGGAAGGAAGCAACCTTTAAAGCAATTAAGAAAACAAAGGGTAAGAAGTCAGAATCAAGCAATGAGTCATCCAGTGATGAAGAAGCTAATTATGGTAGAAGGAATAAGGATTCAAGAAGATTTAAAGATGCAAAATCTATTAGATGTTTCAATTGTGGAAAGTATGGTCATTATGCAACTGATTGTCGAGAAGCTAAAAATAACAATGATGAAGAAAAATAGGATTACAGGAACAAGGAATCAAAAAAATACAGGTACCAAAAGAAAGGTAAGGATGGACAAAGCAGACAAGGGAAGAAGTTCTTTCAAAGACAAAAGAAGAGCTACTATGTAGACAAGGCAAGTAAGTACTCAAGTGATAGTGATAATAGTTTTTCAGATAATGATAAAGATGAAGTCCTATTTATGATTGAAGAAAAAGAAGAAGTCAAGAAAAGGTCACCAATAATTCTCAAGTGTTTTAGATGTGGTAATTTTGGACATCTTGAAGATAGTTGTACAAGGGATGGTTTCAGTTTTAGTGATGATGAATATGAGGATGCACTAGAAGGACCAGAAGAGAATCTTCTAATGGCACTAGAAGAAGAAGAAGGTGATCCTATAGAAGACAAGTCAGAAAAGAATGAAGATGTTGACAAAGGTAAACAAATAGAGGAAGAATCAAAAAAAGGAGGAGTTGATCTTGAGGGAGAGCTTATTTATGCTCTTAAAACTTTAAATAAGGTAAGAAAGCAAAACTCTCAACTTGAATTTCAGTTTCAAGAATGTGATGAAGAAAGAGGAAAGCTTATAGAGGATCTAAACAAGTCAATGGCTAAGACAAAGAAGTTCAAGGATAAGTTAGAAGCAAAGGTCTTAGAATGTGAAAAGTTAGAACAAGAAGTAGCTCTACTAAGGGAAGATTTAGAGAAATCCAAGGATAAGCTACACAAGTTTGGAAAGAGTTCAAATATTGTAGATAAGATGATCAAGGTACAAAGAAGGTCAACAAACAAAACAGGTCTTGGTTTTGAACAAGCTCAAAAGAAACAAGAAGAAGAGTCAACCTCAAGTTCTGAAGAAGAAGAAACTTTAGAAGAAGACAGTGTAAGAGAAAGTGAGACTTCTGAGGATGAGTTGGACAACAAAAAGTTCAACAAGGAAAGGAACAATGCACAAAGAAGAAATAGATGGAACAACAATCAGAATAGGTTAAGAGAGACTAAGAGACCAATGAGGTCAAGACAAGGAAACTTCAATGGAAGATGTTTCTCATGTCATAGATTTGGGCACATGGCTTCATAGTGCAGGACACATGAAAGACAAGAATATGGGAATTTCAGGAACAGATAACTTTTCCATGGGTATTGCTACTCATGTAATCAGTTTGGTCACAAGGCAATGAATTGCAAGGTTCATAAAAAGAAAAGATATGGCTTCACTAGGAGAAATCCCAAGACATTTGCACCTCCAAGGAATAATAACATTAAGTGTTATAAGTGCAATAATGATGGACATACAACAAAATGGTGTAGAGCAGACATTCCAGAATCAAGCATGAACAGGAACAAGAATAGGAACAGGAATATGGACATGGATAGGAACAGGAACATGAATAGGAATAGAATAGGAACAAGAACAGGAACAGGAATAGGAACAAGAATATGGATATAAATAGGAATAGGAATGTGGACATGGACAGGAATAGGAACAAGAACAGTCAAAGAAATCAGAAGGATCAGATGAGAAGGAAAGAGGATAAAGGTAAAGACCAATGCTTGTTGGGAGTAGAAATACTCCCACCCTAGAATTAACCACCTCAAGAGGAGGTGGGGGAGGGGCTAAGCTAAGAGACTCATTCTTAGCCCCGAGCCCCAAAGGTGACCCTTTGCCATTGATGTCAAAGGGGGAGATATTTGGTTTAAGGAGAGAGCATTGAGTCAGGGGGAGAATTTACCCAGGGGAGCAGAACAGGAAAAAGGTCAAGTTTTGGTAAAAATAATTTGGGTTGCCATCAATGACAAAGGGGGAGATTGTTGGACATTTTGAGTGGATAAGTTGTCATTGATGTCAAGAGTGAGTGGTCATTGATGTCAAGATTTCAGCACTAGTCAGTGGCAGTTTCAGTGGGCAGCATCGATTTTAGGTTCTCTAGTTTCAGTTGATCAAGACCCGATTTCAGGACGTCAGATATGGTCTAAAGTGCAAAAAGCCCAAGTGAATAATATTATAATATTTTTTATAATATTATAAAGGGAAGTTTTAAATTAATTATAAATTAATTAATATAATTTTTATTATAAATTAATTTATAATTTAATTTACTTAACTTAAAGTTATTTAAATTAATTATTAATTAATTTTGATATTAATTATAAGATTAATTTATATTAATTTTTAACTAACCCTAAGGAGGGTTATTAAAATTAATTTGAAATTTGAAATCGAATTTCTAAGCGCTGACGTGGGAAGAACATTTACCATGTGTATAAAAGGAGGATTACCCACCTTACCATAAGCCCCCAAATATTTTTGAATTAAATCTTATGCTATGTGTTTATGTGAATCGTGGGTGCAACAGAGAGCTTTGTGTTTTGTTTAAAGTGCTAAGAGAAGGTGAGATTACATCATACACCAAGGAGGGAGCCTTGGTCACCAACTATCCGTAGCACAGTTGTCAAGCACAGTAGTGGCAATTCGTTAGGGCAGCGATAGGAACAGGTTCAAATCCCCCATGGAGGATCTTTCATTTTGCATTTTGGTTGGAAATCATGGTGGATATTGGTAGAAAGGGGAGGAAGATTTGCTTCCTTCACGTGGGTGCTTCTAGCCCATGCGGTGGGCTCCAAGGTGCTAAGGTGCTTGGCGCTTGGGGAGACGATGGATCGAATCATGCTAGAAACCCTTTTTGAGGGATAATAAGGTATGCATTAAAGTTTGAGTATCGGATTTGTTGAAAAAGGTTGTTGAGGTATTAAAAATTAATTTTTGCATATTTCATGTGGTATATGAGGTTTTAGGGAGTTATAAGGATATTGCAAAATAAATTTTTGATATTATTTGTTTTAGGGTTTGAAAAAGAAATAAAGGTGTTTTAGAAAGATTGGTTGTGATTTTTGTGGTGTTGGATATTATTTTAAGTTGGAGTTGATAAGGTGTATCCAAGTAATTGTTTTTATGTATGGTTTGAGGAGTGTTAATTTTAAAAGGGAGAAATAAGGTATATTTGAGATTTGATTATTTTTGTGTCCAAGGAATATTTTTGAGAGAGTATTGGAGTAATATTTTGACATCTAACCTCCTTGAGTTTGGCAAAGAAGTGTTTATGATTGTGGTAGATTTGTGTGGTCTACTTCTCATCAAGCAAAAAGGTATGGGCACATTCTTCCTTGATTGAGTTGATTGGTTGGTTTTCTGGAAAACAACTTTGGAGTGAAAAGGACTTGATTAGGTTTCCTTATTGAGTTGTTGAGCTATTGTGAAGATTGTTTTATAAGCATTGTTGTTGAAGTGATTGATTGAGTGAAGAACTTGAACTAGGGTTTGCAAAGAACATGAGTATCATTGTTATGTGAGATTGGTTGATAAGCATTGTTGGAAACATTTTGAGTGAGTGTTCATAAGCTTGGACTAGGGTTTGTGAGAAAGGATTATTTCATTGAGTGATTGATTGAGTAGAGTTGGTTGAGCCTAGTCAAGTGGATGTGTGAAGTGATAGTTCAAGTTCTATGAAATAAATTATTCTATATTCTGAATTTAATTTGAGAAAGAGGTTGAATGTTGATGAGTGTGAAACATATTGAGTCTCTAACAATTCTCTATATGTTTATGTGATAAAAGAGAGATTGAAAGTGATTGAGAGTTTGTGAGTGTGAAGCATATTGAGTCTCTAACAATTCTTTGTATGTTTCTAAAAGAGTGATTGAAAGTGATTGAGCATTGAGGTGAATGTGAAGCATATTGAGTCTCTAACAATTCTCTGTATGTTTCTAAAAGAGTGATTGAAAGTGATTGAGCATTGTGATGAATGTGAAGCATATTGAGTCTCTAACAATTCTCTTTATGTTTCTATGAGATTGGACAAGTTCTAGTGTGGACTTGTTGAGCAGATTTGAGGTAAGTCTTTGAGAGGACTTGTGGACAGATTTGTGTGAGCTTTTGTGGAAGCTTACAATACATATTGAGAGCAGATTTGGACAAGTTATAGTGAGGACTTGTTGAGCAGATTTGGACAAGTTCTAGTGAGGACTTGTTGAGAAGATTTGGACAAGTTCTAGAGAGGACTTGTGGATAGATTAGTGTGAGCTTTTATGGAAGCTTACAAGGCATATTTGAGACAAGTCTTTGAGAAGACTTGTGAGCAGAGTTGATTGATTTGTTCAAACCTTGAGTTAAGGTTTGGGGTAGATCTAGCAGAGTTGATTTGTGATTGAGTCAAGCTTTGTGTAAGGCTTGAGGATAGATATTGAGGATAGATTTGTGCTAGATCGAAGGACTATGTTTAGTACATATCAAAGGATAGATATTGAGGATAGATTTGTGCTAGACCGAAGGACTATGTTTAGTATATATTTGAGGATAGAGTTTGGTGTAGATTTGAGGATAGGTTTGTGCAAGACTAGAGATAGAGATTGAGCAGATTTGTGCTAGATCGAAGGACTGTGTTTAGTGCAGAGTTGAGAGAAAGCTTTGGAAGGTGACAGAGTATAGAGGATGACAGTCTCCAGTGGATAGAGATCCATTAGCCAGGGTAGTGAGGACAGGTGTCTTCAGTGGATAGAGATCCATTAGCCAGAGCAGTGGGGGCAATAGTTCTTCTAGAAGATCACCAGTCAGAGCTAAGGAGAAAGGAGTTCTCCTATGGATAGAGATCCATGAACTTGATTAGGGGATTGGTGTCTCCTTTGGATAGAGGTCCATAAACATTGTAATAGGGAAAGGATTCCCAAGAGATTGATTGAGAAAATTTTAGTGAAATATTTTCTCCGTGGAGTAGCCCACATTGGGTGAACCACGTAAAATTGGTGTCTCTATTGTGTGTGGTGATTTGTGCATTGCTTTGATTACTACTATTGATATTGCTATCTTTACATTGCATAATATTGATTGGGAAAGTAAAGTAAAAAGTGGTCTTATACTGTTCACCCCCTCTCAGTATAAGCTTGTGTTCTTCAAGTAGGACTCTTATGCTTATCAAAGTTGACCTCTGATGTAGGAATAAAAGCCTACCTTGGAAAGAATTGAGTCATGTTTTGTTTTGATATGCACCTTAGTAAGGATAGAATTTTCCCATGGGAATGATGGTTGAATAGAAAGACCATTGATCAAAATAATGATCTTACTCTCTATAACACACCCTACTCAAAGAAAGTGTGACAAGTGATACTATTGAATTTTGCTTAAATATAATGTTCGTTTTATTTGATGGAAAAAATAAAGTAAGTGTATGTAATTTTATGGAATAATACCTAATATGTAATATTGGAATAGCTAGGAGTAATGACATCAGGTATAGGACAGGAAGTATGAAGCCACATTCAAGCTCCAAGCTCACTCAATCAAGGATGAGATGAGTCACGATCCTGAGAGGGAAGTCCAATATTCATAAGAAGAATAGTATAATACCTTGCATCTATGGTTTATTGCCTACAAGAAAAAATAGAACTACATTAGCAGGTGTTGGAGATTATAGTAAACTTGACTTCTTCAACTAGAAATTCACAAGAAGTGGACTTACCAATCATTTAAAAAAAACAAAAAATAACCGAATCTAGAAGTTCTAAGGGGTGAGTCTAACAAAATACCTAAACTGAAGAAGGTTATGGTTATTTTATAGACATAGAAACTATCTCCATTAACCCAATATAATGGGGCAAGGAAGATAGGTAGGAAAAAGCATGTGATAAGGATTGTTAGGTGGAACCAAAACTACAACCAAGAAATTCTTACTACATATATGCTAATTTATTATAACAAGGTTGTTGAGCCTTGAGAAAGAGAAATAGTACATGATTCATGCGATGTGAAAAAGAGTAAATTAATAAGAATAAAAGAAACTCTCATACCATAGAGAAGAAATAGAAAATAATACGAGAGTAAGAAAAAAGGATGGACACTATTTATGTATCTCGATCCCTTCAACAACCGAGTATAGAATTATTGGATAAGCTTAATAATAAAAATAAAAAACAACACTCGATACCCAATATGGGGTGCTTTATCTATGGAGGATCTCATTATGCCAAATAATATCCTCAAACAATTGGATCCAATGCCTAACCAGAAGATCCAAATTCCAGGAACACTACAACCTTTAGGAGTCATAAACTAGATGGAAAGGCTAGCCAACTTCATCTGAATTGTATAAAATTGCTTGAGAATAATACAAAATGATAATTAGTGGAACAACACAAAAATTTATGTTTATTTATTAGCTTAGTTATGGATTAATAACACAAGCTTATACTGAGAGCGGGGGTGAACAATATAATATCAACATTTTACTTTTCTTTCCAAAGCAATATCATCCAATATTATCTATTGCAATAATGAAATAATGCACAAATCATCATACACATGAGAGACAACAATTTAACGTGGTTCACCCAATGTGGGCTACATCCATGGAGAAATATTTATTATAAATTTCTCAACAAAATTCTTGGGAACTCATTTCCTATTACAATGTTTGTGGAACTCTATCCATAGGAGACACTTGTCCCCTCTCACAAGTTCATAGATCCCAATTCACAAGAGATACCAATCCCATTTGCTCTGGTTCGTGGAATTCTATCCACAAGAGACTCCAATCCCCTCTAATTTGGTTCATGGAACTCTATCCATAGGAGACCTCAATCACCTCTACTCTAGTTCATGGACCTCTATCCATAGGAGACTCCAATCCCCTCTACTCTTATTTGTGGACCTCTATCCATAAGAGACCTCAATCCCCTATGATCTAGTTCATGGAACTCTATCCACATGAGTCCTAAATCCCCTCTACCCTGATTCATGGACCTCTATCCATAGGAGACCTCAATCCCCTATACTCTAATTTGCTCCAAGCCTTTACACAAGGCTTGCTCAAATCTACTCCAAAACTTGCTCTCAAATCTGCTTAAATATGCTCCAAGCCTACATAAGGCTTTCTAAAATTTGCTCCAAAACCTACTCTCAACTTTGCTCAAATATGCTCCAAGCCCACACACAAGGCTTGCTTAAATATGATCACCAAATCCTGCTCAAATCTACTCTAATATTACACACAAGGCTTGCTCAAATCTACTCACCAAAACCTGCTCAAATCTACTCACAGAACCTGCTCAAATATGCTCACTCACTTGTTCAAACCTGCTCAATTCTTTCTCAAATCTTGCATACAAAAATTGCTCAAAACAATGCTTATATCTTTCTCAAAAGTGCTTTTCTTCATATAAAGTAATTCAGACATATTCTACCTAGAATTCTTTTCTTCATGAACATATAGAGAATGATATGCAATACAAATACCCAATATGTTCTTTCACATTCATTAAGTCTATCACTTTCTCATATCTCACATTTATTGCATTAAAAAAGATAGCTCTAGTATAGCACTTGATAATTGAATTTCTTATGTACTCCCAAAATCAATCAAAACCAATGCACAATTTTGCTCTCAAACCCTTATACTATTATTCCCAATTTCAATCAAAGCAATGCACAACTTTGTTCTCAAACCCTTTCTCTATTATTCCCAAATTCATTCAAAGCAATGCATAACTTTGTTCTCAAACCCTTGCACTTTTATTCCCAAATTCATTCAAAGTAGTGCACAAATCTACTCACAAAACTGACCTATAATCTTTGCACATTTAATCCCAATTTCATTCAACACTAATGCTCATCAAATATATCCTTATATATCCAACTATATGACATCAAAAGATTTTCTTCATCCAAAAACAAACCTTGAGTAAGGGATTAAATCACCATACCTCTAAAACTACCTTGATGATGATGAGCTTCTCAAACCTATCTTGGAAAAATAATTTCTTTTTTTGATCCTTCAAAAATCTGATTAGCAATTTTCTATTTCTTGCATAGATAGAAAATCATCCACAAAAACCTTCCCAAAAAAATGTGCACAATAAAGCTTGAAAAATAATACTCTATAACTCCTTTTTAGTCTCACAAAATAAAGCTTTTAATGCTGACTAAAACCCTCAAATTTCCCTTTTCTATCATGCAAAAATACAATTAAAAATTAAACCATAATACACCTTATTTCTCCTTTTCTAACATGCAGAATTTACAATTTCCAAATAAACTTTAATACACCTTATAACTCCTTTTCTAATATGCAGAATTTACAATTTCCAAATAAAACTTAATACACCTTATAAATCCCTTTCTAAATTAAATTTAAAACAAAATATTTTACCCCCTTTTTAATCAACAAGCCCAACAAATGTTTTCTATCTTTCAAATTAAATTTAACCAAATTTTTTTCCATACCTTCAACCATAAGCCAAGTGCATGATTTCCTTCCTTTGCCTCACAAAATAGTGCCTGTAGTTTTTGATCCTACGACCTCCTACTCCACGGTGCCCTAGCACTAGCTAGGCAACCAACTGGGCTACCCTAGCAAGTAGAACTATCCACGTAGCACATATTAAATAAAATTCTCTTCATTAATGCTCTTCAAACCAAAACTATTTCCTAAATCAAAATGGTGCCTACAAGTTTTGAACCCATAACCTTCTTGCTGGTAGTGCCTTAGCACCAGCTAGGCGACCAACTGGACTAGCCACCCAAATGAAAACCAAAATACGGCACAAAAAAGATATTATCCTTTTTGCTCTTGCCTTCAAGTACTCTCTCCTCTATTTCGTGTGACCTGCTTCGATTTTTGTGTGGAGAGAATTTTTGAATTATGCTATAGTTTCTTGCCTTCTTCCAAATGAATTTTTGTGCCCTTATTTATATGGTTTTTCTTCAATACCCATGAACATCGGTGCATGCATATTTTTTATTTTTCTCTCCAAATGTTGGTGCCTTTCCTTATAAAAACATTATAATATTTTAAACCTTTGGCCCTTGAAATATTAAATCTTTATCTTTAAACCTTTGTCTCTTCTAACCTTTTGGTCCTTGAAATATTAAATCTTTGTCTTTAAATATTTACTTCCTCTTGTGGTATTTAAATCTTTTTCCAAGTAATTATAATATTATATTTTAAACCTTGTCATTTTCTTGCAATATTTAATATTTTTGTCCCAAGCCACTTTTAACCTTTGTTCTTCTTTGTATAATATTTAAATATTATAATACTTTATTAAAACCTTACCTTAAATAATTTTCCATTGTTATATTGTCCAACCTTGTCAACTTCACACCCTTGAAGAATATTTCTGCCTTGAATAATATGCACCCTTTGACATCAATGACAACTCAATATACTCAATATTTCCAACAATATCCCCCTTTGTCATTGATGGTAACCCTACAAAAAAAATTTCATTTTACTGCAAATGGGTTCCAAATATGCTTCCCCTGACAAGCTACTCCCCCTCACTAAATTCTTCCCCTTTGACATCAATGACAAAGGGCTCCTTGGGGCTAAAAATAAAACACTTAGCATAGGCCCCTCACCACCTCCTTTTCTTGAGGTGATTAATTATGGGATGAGAGTGAAACTCCCAAATTACTATGCTCCTCTTCTTGTTTTATTTTATTTCTCCAAAATTTTGAAGTCATACCTCTTTGAACATTTTGACTTTCCTTCTTCTTGCTTGTCTTCGAAAATTCAGGAAATACTGTTCTACACCATTTTGCTTTATGCCCAAAATTATTACAATTGAAACACATGATATTGTAGTCCTTGGAAAGTGCAAGTGACTTGAAATTTCTTTTGGTGAAGCCATAATCATTCTTACCATGAACCTTGCAATGTATAGATTTATGACCAAAAATATTACATGAGTAGCAATAACCTTGGAAGAGATATTCATCTTGCCTTGGAGGATATGAGTGCATGGTTATTTCTTTGATTTTTTGGTGATAGTCTCTATTCCTTTATGGTCATTATTCCTCTTTGATGCTTCTGCTTATAAACTTATCAGTATAGGTCTTAGGCTCTTCTTCAAATACCTTCTTTGATGCTTCTATTTATTTAAGCTTGACTCCTCTTCTTGTACCTCTTGGCCTTCCTCATAACCAAGTCTAGTCTTCATAAATGGAGATCTCTGTGTTTTGATAATTGTTAGAATATTATTGTTATAATGTGCACTATGCCTATAATTGACAGGTTGACATTTGTCTTCTGCCACTTGTCCCTGTCTTCAGTTTGAGTTGGAGTGGTGTCTTCTGAAAGACACTTGGAGTGGAGCTTATGACACTTGTCATATCTCCCTCCTAAGCTTGATGCTTATATATTGTAAGGTAAATAAAACAATGCCTTTTGTTCAGTCCCAACATTTGGTATCAAAGCGGTGAGATCCGCCTATAGGGACTCGTAGGGTTTGAAAAAAAATTTAGGTTTGAATTTTTCTCCGTAGTATCCTCTTCACTTGCTAAGTTGATCATGTGAATGAGAAAAGGAGAAATTTTTCTTTGGGAGTTCTAGCCTGTGAAGCCTACGTTGTATTGTGTCGCTATATGATTGTTATTGCCTTTGTTAAAACCCCCCTTGTGAGTTATCCACAGATTGTGTAAGTTATTTTTCTGCCCATAGTGCCTCCGAAAACAATTTTGGATCATGAATTGAACTTCCACAACATCTTCAGGCTGGAACCCTCTTTGCAGTTTTTGCGTCCATTTCTCGAATTCCATTTCCTTGTCAGCGGTGGCCATATGGGCGCTAGCCAAAGGGCTTAGTTTTTTTGCTGTTGAGTTTGCCATTTTTTCTCCTGTTTGAATTGGTGGAGCAGGCCAGTCCGATGAAGGAAGTTTAAAGCGGTGGGCACTGCGTTTGTTTGCTCTGTGCGGATGTAGACAGTTTTTGTTGGATCTTGTTAGGACTGCAGGGCTACCCAGCACATTTCAGTATTTTTTTGCCTCTGCCATAGCCTCCGCTCTGCAGTCCCATTCAACAACAAATGGCAAACTGTGCTGAAAATAGGGTTGAAGCGGCCAAGAACACATGCAATATAATGGCTGCCCCCTAATTTTGATGCTTGCTGGGCAAACTGGATCTTCACTAATTGCACAAGCAGCTGGTGTGCCCACGACACAGTCCATGGAGAACGCGAGGATTTTCGGCATGGAGTATTTTTTTTGAAGCCAAAGTTTTTTGTTATGTTTTTTGTTATTCCCGTTGACTCGGTAGAGCCAGTATTTTGTGTTGTTGAGATGCAGATCTGTGGAGATATCGAATATCAACAGTCCGTTAACGGAGAAAACAAGATTTAAAACAGGCGTATCATCAATCTGAAAGAATCACAGATCTGATTGTTCATTTGAAGCTGTTCAGAACTGCCCCAAGGTTTGATCCCCGCTTGGTTTCGATCTATCGGAGTCACGGATCAGAGTTATCTTCAAGAGGAGAGTGTTTTTATTGATGTTTTTGGCAAAAGTCCTCCACGCGGTGTTGCTCATGCTGTAGCAGATAGAAATCTGCTTGAAGACATAAATGTACGGTAATTTTAGACGTGAATTTCATTTCAATTAGGCCCTATTTTTTACTGTTTCTCTGTCACATGGCGCGTTGGAACCCGCGAAAGCATAGTGGGTGGACTTATTAACTTCATGTTCTGGTCTCTGAAAATCCATGCTTTGCACATCCATTCTGTAAGAGCAAGTAGACTGATGGACGTTCCTTAAGTTCTGGTCCAAAAAACCATGTGTCTGTTCATTGTATGGGCAGCCTTCATGTGGGCATGTATAAAACTTCTGCCCTTGCATTAAAGCATCTTCCTCTACTTTCCTCTTTTTAGTCAGTTTTGCATTCTGGTTGTTTGGAATGGACCAACAGCCGTTCTCTCCAATGGTTGTGTTAAACAAATCCAAGTCTTGAATCTCATCTCCCTGAACATGATTTTTTGGATTTAGTGGATCAGGGACTTCATCAAGGCCTTCAACATCATACTCCCCACTGCTGCCAGATATTAGACTCCCAGAATTTCCTCCCCCTGCAAAACCAGTTAGCATGCAGCTATTTGGGTTTTGCTGCCGACACAAGGCTTCCTCTTGATTGACAACAGCAAGCACTATCTGGGGACAAGTGCTTTATGACAGCAGTGAGAACCCCCACCTTCCAGTTTTTTTTTTTTTGAGATCATGGGATTTTCTAATATTTTTTTTGTAGTTCTGTTAGAAGACGGGAAAAGTTGAAAGTTGCAAGTCGTATTTTTTTCTCAAAGTTTAAAAAATTTCTAAATTTTCAAATTTGAAATAGCCGCTCATTTTATTTTTTATTTTTTAAATTCAAATTTGAAAGTAGCCGCCAAGATCAAATTTGTAAAGGAGGGGGCATGTTAGTTGAGAAAGGGATTTGTATGTTTAAAATATCTTATTTGATATTTTCAAATTCCATCTTTGAAGGTTGCTTTGCTGGTAGCATTTTTTTATAAAACTCCCAAGTTAAGCAATTCATTCGAGAGTAGCACTCGGATGGGTGACCATTTGGGAAGTCCCGGAGCTGCACACATTTAGAGGGTCATTGTTTTTTGCCTTTTTGAAGCATCAATTTGTATCCGACTATAGGCTTATATATAGTCGTTGGAAAGAGAATTTTGAGGGGGATCCATTGGTGAAATTATTTTTCAGTTTTGAGATCATTTACTCAACTGAATTTTAAGTCAAAGTTGAGATTGTAAAAAGAGTGCATTTTCGGTTGCATCCGACACTCTTGGGTGAAAAATTTGGCAAAATAGTGAGGGGCTCAATTCTAAGTCTTTGGGGGGACATTATGCCAAGTTATTCATTGAATTTGGCAAGTTTGGAGGTAATCTTGTAAGTGAAGGCATTGATCTTGTACAATATTTTGGAGGTACATTTGGGGCTAATTTTTTTTTAGCCAAGTTTCCAATACAAATCATTCTATCAAGGGGTGATTTAGGGCCCCTTGCCTCTTGCTTGTGGAGACATTTTGTGGCACTCTCTTGGCCACTAGGTGTTTGTTGCTTGCATCTTCTATTTGGGCTTTGTCTACATTTTATGCTTGCTATTACCCTTGCATGACTTTGGGTTTTATAATTGTAATCAAGTGTAGTTCCATTTCATACACACTTGACACTAAGCCATATACAAGCAAGCAAACACATATGGGCAAATTCTTATAAAGCAATAATACATTGGCACATCTATTGTAACAATTCTACAAAAAGCAAGCATCACATTTTTATAACCGCCTATGTTCCACGTATCAACTTCTCAAATACTTATAGTCTCCCTCACGTAAGGGTGGGTATATTGAGTAGTTTGGTATAAAGGTCTGGCAGGTTATTCCCTTTCAGAATCGCCTATGTTCCACGTATCAACTGCTCAAATACTTATAGTCTCCCTCACGTAAGGGCGGGTATATTGAGAAGTTTGGTATAAAGGTCCGGTAAAATTCTAATTCTTACTCTCTTTGGATAGAAAAAGGCACTTATGTTCAACTTAACCCTCCCACTATTGGAATCTCTTGAAGATTCAGAGTGGAAAAACTAGGCGAACCCTCCTCTGGATCTTCAGTGGTGTACCCTAGATTTTTTTGAGGGCTCTAATTTGGCATTTGTCATTCTTACTTCATCCTTTGTTGAGCTCCCTTTTCTTTTGATCCTTTTCTAAATCATGGCTACTACAAATCTATTAAGTGGACTTACAAAGAAACTTGAAGGAGCACAAACTTTTGCAAATTGGAAGTATGAGATGGAATCAATATTAATGATGAATGACATGTGGGACTTTGTGAGAGATAGGCAGGCTAATGAAGACCCACTCACTGCACCTACAGACCCTAAAGAAAAAGCACAATTTGAGAAGAATTCCAATATAGCTTTAAGTCTAATCAAGCTAGCTATAGGAATTCAATGCAAAGAAACTGTAAGGGCTGCAAAAACACCTAAACAAGCATGGGATGCTCTCAATAGATTGTTTGATAGGCCAAGTCAAGATAATATTTTGTATCTCAAACAAAAATTGCACAATCTATGTATGAAAGGCTCACTTACCGATTATCTTATGGAAGTGAAGTCTATTAAAAATGATTTCTTAGGTGCTTGGTAAAACCCTAGATGATAATGAGTTAATTCCAATAATGTTGCATGGTCTTCCTTCAAAGTTTCACTCCTATGCTACCATGTTAGACTTGAGTGGTAAAACAATGAATTCAACACTTGAGGATATTGAGATCCTACTTAAGAAGCATGAGCAAGCCCTAATCAAAGATGAAGAAATTGAAGCCACATCAACAACTTTTGCCACCAAGGCAACTTTACAGCCTAAACAAAACAAGGGTCAAAATCAGCATAATCAGAATCAAAGGGGTAGACAACATCAGAGATACACACAGTACCAGCAATAGCCAAATCAATAGTACCAACAGCAACCACGTCAACAACGGTACCCGTAGCAGCCACAACAGCAGCAATACCAGCAGCAACAAAGATGGCAAACAAGACCTCAAGGGGGTCAAAACAACAATCAACAAGGGTGTGAATATTGTGGAAAATGGAATCATAATATTGCTAATTGCTATCAAAGGCAAAGAGAACAAGGAGAACCACAAAATAATAATATGAACACATTGTATGCAGCCAACCAAGTTAATGTTGAAGATAAAGAATGTTGGTATATTGATTCTGGAGCGGCAAAGCACATGACAGGAAGGCAAGATTGGTTGACCAAGGTTCAGCCCACATCAAATCAATTCATTACTTTTGGTGATGAAAGTGCTCTACCCATTGAAGGTGTTGGGGAGGCACCACTTACTTTGCATGATGGTAATAATGTTCCTGCAACAGATGTTTTGTATGTGCCTGGTCTTAAAAGGAGTCTTCTTTCTATTGGACAACTTACAGATAAGGGCTATAATGTCTATTTTGAAAAAGAAAAATGCTACATTAAGGAACCCAATGGCAATGTCAAGGCCATGGGAGTGAAAAAGGATGGTGTTTACTACCTCCTTACAAAATCTGTAACACAAACATCTTTGCATACAACAACTACTTTCTCTTTGGAGTACATGTGGCATGAAATATTGGGACATTTAAATTTTAATAATCTTCAAATGATGGCTACAAAAGGATTAGTTAAAGGACTTCCACATCTTAAGGAGTCAAAATGTTTTTGTGAGCCATGTGTAATAGCCAAACACCATAGGCAACCATTTGAAACAGGAAAGGCATGGAGAGCCAATAGACCTTTGCAATTGATTCATTCAGACATTTGTGGGCCAATGTCTATTCAATCTTATACTGGGGCTAAATACTACATCACTTTCATTGATGATTACAGCAGAAAGGTATGGATCTACCTAATTCAATATAAGTGGCAAGCCCTTGATAAGTTCAAAGAATTCATCGCACTTGTTGAAAGAGAAAGTGGCTATCAAATCTCCACCTTAAGATCAGATAATGGTGGAGAATATGTCTCCAATGAATTCTTTAATTTTTGTAAGTATCATGGGATAAGGAGGCAATTCACAACCCCTTATACCCCGCAACAAAATGGAGTTGCTTGAGAGGATGAATCAAACAATCACAAATAGGGCAAAATCAATGTTACATGTTGCTATATTACCTAACTCATTTTGGGGAGAAGTTGTTCTTACTTCTGCATACTTGACTAATAGGTCATACACAAAGGCCTTACATGAAAGAACACCTGAAGAAGCATGGAGTGGAAGGACGCCCTATGTGGGCCATTTGAGAATATTTGGATGTGATGCCTATGCTCATATTCCTCATAAGAAAAGGAAGAAGTTTGATGATAAGAGCCAAAAATGCATCTTTGTTGGCTATAGTGATAGTGCCAATGCATATAAATTATATGAGCCTATTTCCAAGAAAATCATTTTATCTAGGGATGTTACCTTTCATGAGTATCCCCCATCTAATCCTCCTAAAGCCCCCACTTTAGAAATAACTAATGAAATAGTTGCTCCATTCATGCATACAATATCATCTAGTCCTTCTCCTTCACTCATAAATCAAGAAATTCATCCACAAGAAGAACTTCCTACAAATGATCCATGTCCTCCATCTCCTCCTCCTAATGATCAAGTAACATCATCCAATCCTTTACCCAAGTGGGTTCAAGCCACAATAGATGAAGCCCAAAATCATTTGCCCACCTATACGGGTAAAAGGCCTTCGACCCCTAAGACACCAAGTGAATTATGCCCTAATGGCCAAAGTCCTTAGCCAACCTCGAACCTTCTAATGTCAAAGAAGCACTTGGTGATCCTAAATGGGTTCATGCCATGGATCAGGAATTGGATTCCATTGAAAGGAATCACACTTGGGAGTTAGTTGATTTACCCAAAGGAAAATATACCATAGGCACAAAATGGGTATACAAGGCAAAATATAAAGCAGATGGCTCACTAGATCGCTACAAGGCTCGCCTAGTAGCTCAAGGCTATAAGCAACAAGAGGGAATTGATTATGAGGAGACCTTTGCTCCTGTGGCTAAGATGACTACAATCAGGACGGTTATTGCTATGGCAGCTCAAAAACATTGGCCAATATATCAAATGGATGTCAAAAGTGCATTTCTAAATGGTCATTTGAAGGAGGAAGTGTATGTGAAACAACCACCAGGGTACACAGTTGAAGGCCAAAACAACAAAGTCCTCAGATTAAAGAAAGCTCTATATGGGTTGAAGCAAGCACCCCGAGCTTGGTATGCAAAGATTGACTCCTATTTTCTCAACCTTGGTTTCACTAGATCTGCAACGGAATCTACTCTCTATGTGAAACATTGGAGGAACCGCATCATTTTGGTTACATTGTATGTGGATGATCTTCTCATTACAGGTGATGACATAGAAGGAATAAGGTTGCTCAAGGAGGACTTATGCAAGAACTTTGAGATGACAGATTTAGGCCTCCTCCACTATTGCTTAGGAATAGAGGTATGGCAACAGCCTGGTAAGATTTTTATCTCACAGGCTAAGTACATTCAATCTATTTTGGAGAGGTTTCGCATGGAGGAGTGTAAGCCCTCTCTAACTCCCATGGAAACTAGATTGAAATTGGTAAATAATGATGAAGAAGAAAGGGTTGATGGTACACTTTACAGGCAACTAGTTGGAAGTTTGATCTACTTAACTTCAACTAGACCGGATATTTGCTATTCAGTTGGCCTTATTTCCAGATTCATGCAGGATCCTAAGAAGAGCCATTGGATAGCAGCTAAGAGGATTGTGAGATTCCTAAAGGCCACACCTCATCATGGCCTTATGTATAAATCAAGTGATAATTTTTCTTTGATTGGATACACAGATTCAGATTGGGCCAGTTGTCCTGAAACTAGAAGATCTACATCAGGTTATTGCTTTCAATTAGGCCAAGGCTCTATTTCATGGAGCACAAAGAAGCAACACACAGTTTCACTATCTTCAGTAGAAGCAGAATATAGAGCAGCAGTTGAGGCAACTAAGGAGGCAATATGGTTGAGGCAATTAATTCAGGATATTGGGCTATTCATACATGGTCCAACATATATATATTGTGACAATCAAAGTACCATCAAGATGACCAAGAATCCAGTTTTCCATGCTAGAACAAAGCACATTGAGATCCATCATCACTTCATTAGAGAAATGGTCCAAGAAGACATTATACACATGGAGTATGTACCAACTCAATATCAAGTGGCAGACATCTTCACCAAGTCACTTGGGAAAGACAAGTTTTCTGAGTTTAGCAATTTGCTATATCTATGTAAAAGAAGTCAACATTAAGGGGGAATGTTATCTAATGTTGATTTATCTTTTTAGGATAGTGCACATTAAGGGGGAATGTTAGAATATTATTATTGTTATAATGTGCACTATGCCTATAATTGACAAGTTGACATTTGTCTTCTGCCACTTGTCCCTGTCTTCAGTTTGAGTTGGAGTGGTGTCTTCTGAAAGACACTTGGAGTGGAGCTTATGACACTTGTCATATCTCCCTCCTAAGCTTGATGCTTATATATTGTAAGATAACTTGTAAATAAAACAATGCCTTTTGTTCAGTCCCAAAAATAATATCATCCAAATATTTTGAGTTTTTTCTAAACTAATATATCTTATTATTGAATTTATCAAGTCCCTTCCTTAGAATGTTAGCTTCATGTTCTAGTCTTTCACATTCTAGTTCTTTTACCTTTAACTATTCAGCCATACCTTCTTCAACTTTATTTGCCTCTTCAATCTTAACTTTTAAATCAGTGAGATCTTGTAGAAGTTTTACCTTTGTTTTCTCATCCTCTTGTACTTGATCCTTCAATATTAAGTTCTCCCTTTTCAACTCTTCAAGATCAAAATCAAGTTCTTCTTCTATATCAACCATGAATTCTTCCTTTTATAAATCTTTCTCTTTTTATAGGTCTTCAACTATAGGATCATCTTCTTTCTCTTTTTATTGATCTTCAATAATAGGAGCATCTTATTTCTCTTCTATGGTCAAAAATAGAATTTCTTCTTTTTCATTATCGGAGAAGATTTCATCACTTTCACTTGAAGCACTGCTTGCTTCTTTAGCATAAAAAATCTTCTTGTGCCTTTGAAAGATCTTCTTCTCATGCTTGCCTTGACAATGCCTATTTTTATTTTCATAATAAAACTTTATTTCCTTATTTTTCTTGTAATCATTTTCTTCTTCACTGCTACTACCTCCATTTTATGAAAAATTAGGTGCATCGTGATCAATGTTACCACAACTAAAAAATTTCACAGTATGCATATTTTTGTGTTTTCTTGGACCCTTCTTATTTCTTCTCACAAAGTTAGCCTCTTCTTCACTACTTGATTCATCACTTAATTCTTGTTATTTATTCTTTTCCTTCTTTGAAGCTTTGAATGTTGCTTCTCTTTTTTATGTTTATTATTTTTCTATCCTCATATCATAGGCTATGAGAATTCCATGTAGCTCATCCATGCTTAAAGTTTTGAGGTCCTTCATATCTTCTCTTGCTAAAATATTTGCATTGTACCTCATAGGGAGTGACCTCAATATTTTTTGAACAATAGTAGATTCTTCAATATTTTCCCCAAGTCCACGAATAGTGTTTACAACATCATCAACACGAAGTAGATACATAGTAATATCTTCATCATCTTTCATCTTCAAGTCTTCAAAATTCCTCCCGTGTTTTTGAAATTCTACCATTTTGACCTTGTCATCTCATTCATATGTTCTCTGTAACTTTTCCCACATTTCTTTTGCTGAAGTGCATTGCATGACTTTCATAAACTCTGATTCACATAACCCACTTACAATTACATTCATTGCCTTGGAATTATCTTCATATAGTTTCTTACCACTTGCATATAAATAAGGAGTTGTATATGGTTTGAATCCATTTTCAACGGATTACCATGTATCACATCCATGTGCTATCAAATAAGTCTTCATCCTCACACTTCAGTTTGCATAGTTAGTCCCATAAAATAATGGAGCCTTAATTGATGAAAACCTTTATTTAAGAGCCATGTGTGTTCCTGTAAGATATTACTTCAAGTTGTTAGGCTTTCATGAAGGAACCTACTCTAATAACAATTGAAGAACACAAGCTTATATTGAGAGGGTAGGGATGAATAGTATAAGATAAAAAATTTACTTTTCTTTCCAAAGCAATATCATCCAATATTATCAATTGTAATAATGAAACAATGTACAAATTATCACACACATGAGAGACACATATTTAACGTGGTTCACCCAATGTGGGCTACATCCACAGAGAAGGGTTATGCATAAGTGTGAAATATCATAAATTAGCTCTATTTAGGATTTTTAAAATCTTGAAAAGGCTAATTTTGGATCATTTCACCAAGGCCCATTCACCCAAAAATTACGGGGTGGAAGTTTTTTTAGGGTAAATTTGCCTACCATTGAAAATAATTAAAATATTTTTATTTTAATTTGCCAACCTCAAATTATAAATTAAATTTATTTTCCCACCCAATTCACCTTCAAATTATAAATGATTTTATTTTTCCCACCCAAATTGCCTCATATACTACCCGTATATATACTGTAGTGGGTACCAATAAACATACATCGCTCTAAAATAATGAAAAACTTGCCAAGGTTGAAGAGGAGTGTCAGTCGACATAAGTCGATCGGTTACAAAGGTGTGTCAATCGGTTGTAGAGGTGTCGATCGATTGCAGAGGTGTGTCAATCGGTTGCAGAGGTATCAATTGGTTGTAGAGGTGTCAATCGATTATAGAGGTGTTGATCTATTGCAAAGGTGTCGATTAGTTGTAGAGCTATGTCTATCGACATAAGTTGATCAGTTGTAGATCCATGTCTATCAACCTAAACTGATGGGTTGGAGACTAATGTCTATCAACATAAGTTGATCGATTACAGAGATGTGTTTGTCAATATAAATTGATCAATTGTAGAGCCATATATGTCGGCATAAACTGATCGGTTGTAGAGTTGTGTCTATCGACATAAATCGATCAATTGCAGAGCCATGTCTATCAACTGCAATAGATTGGTAAGCCTAAAATCAATAGACATACCCTAAATAAATCGATATGATTACAACCAATCGATATAGCTATAATTGATCGACATGGCTACAACCGATCGATATATTTTTAATCGATCAACATGTCTACAATCGATCGGTATGGTTGCAATCAATCGATATGGATGCAACATATTGGCATGGCTACAACCAATCGACATGGCTATAATATATCGACATGGTTGGAACTGATTGACATGGCTGCAATTGATCAGTATAGCTGTAATCGATCAACATGGCTGTAACTAATCGACATGGCTATAATTGATCGACATGGCTGGAATCGATCAGTATGGCTACAACTAATTGGTATGGCTACAACTGATCGATATAGCTACAACCAATTGATATGGCTACAATTGATTGACATATTTGTAATTTATTAGCATGTCTACAATCGATCGTCATAGCTACAACCAATTGATATGGATGCAACTGATCGACATGGTTACAACCGATCGACATGGTTACAACCAATCGACATTGCTGCAATTTATTAGTATGTGTGCAACCGATCGATATCTCTATAATTGACCGAGATGGTTGTAAGCGATCACCATGGTTGTAACTGATCGACATGTCTACAACTAATCGATATGGCTACAACTGATTGACATGTCTACAGATGATCAACATGTCTACAATCGATTGAATTTTATATCTCAGATGATCGTCATTAATCATAAAGGCTAAAAGTATTTCTTGTCGGCCTAAATCCTTTAATTTTATCGTACATTTTTAGATTTTTCAAAACCGATATTCATGGCCCCAAACATAGAAAAAATTACCATGGTTTGAAATTTTTTGGAGAAAAATAATTGCAATTTGCCATGGTTTGAAATTTTTTGGAGAAAAATAATTGGAATTCGCCATGTATACTTCTCCATATTTCATCGGGATTCCAAGAAAATTCACCTTCAATTTATAAATAGATTTTGGGGATGACCCCTTATGCATAACCTTGCCACAAAGAAATATTTCTTATAAAATTCTCAACAAATTCTTGGGAACTCATTCCCTATTACAATGTTTGCATAACTCTATCCACAAGAGGCACCTATCCCCTCTCACAAGTTTATGGATCCCAATTCATAGGAGAAACCAATCCCCTCTTATATGGTTTATGGACTTTTATCCACAGGAGACTCCAATCCCCTTTGATCTTGTTTGTGGACCTCTATCCACAAGAGACCTCAATCTCATCTACTCTAGTTTGTGGACCTCTATCCATAGGAGACTCCAATCCCCTCTATTATGGTTCATGGACCTCTATCCACAGGATACCTTAATCCCCTCTGCTCTAAATCATGGACCTTTATCCACAGGAGATCTCAATATTCTCTACTTTGATTCATGGACCTCTATCCACATGAGACCTCAATCCCCTCTGCTCTAATCTACTCCAAGCCTTTACACAAGGCTTGCTCAAAGCTACTCCAAAACCTACACTTAAATCTTCTAAAATCTTCTCCAATACTACACAAGGCTTGCTCAAATCTTCTCCAAAACCTACTCTCAACTCTTTCTCTCAACTCTTCTCAAAATATTCTCCAAGCCTACACACAAGGTTTATTCAAATTTTCTCACCAAAACATGCTCAAATATACTCCAAGCCTACACACAAGGCTTGCTCAAATCTACTCACCAAAACCTACTCAATTTTACTCACAGATCCTGCTCAAATCTACTCACTCACTTTTTTAAACCTGCTCAATTCTTTCCCAAATATTGCATACAAAAATTGCTCAAAATAATGTTTATATCTTTCTCAAAAGTGCTTTTCTTCATATAAAGTTATTCAGACATATTCTACACATAATTTTTGTCTTGCAATACAAATACCCAATATGTTCTTTCACATTCATTAAGTTTATCACTTTCTCATATCTCACATTTATTGCATTCAAAAATATAGCTCTAGTATAGCACTTGATAATTGACTTTCTTATGTACTCCCAAAATCAATCAAAACTAATGCATAATTTTGCTCTCAAATCCTTATACTATTATTCCCAATTTTAATCAAAGCAATGCACAAATTTATTCTCAAACCCTTGCTCTATTATTCCCAAATTCATTCAAAGCAATGCATAAATTTATTCTCAAACCCTTGCAATTTTATTCCCAAATTCATTCAAAGAAATGCACAACTCTACTCACAAAACTGACCTATAATATTTGCACATTTAATCCCAATTTCATTCAACACTAATGCTTATCAAATAAATCCTTATATCTCCAACCATATGACATCAAAATATTTTATTCATCCAAAAATAAACCTTGAGTAAGGGATTAAATCACCACACCTCTAAAATTACCTTAATGATGATGAGCTTCTCAAACCTATCTTGGAAAAATAATTTCCTTTATGATCCTTCAAAAATCTGGTTAGCAATTTTCTATTTCTTTCATAGATAAAAATATCATCCACAAAAACCTTCCCACATAAATGTGAACAATAAATCTTGAAAAATAATACTCTGTAACTCATTTTTGTCTCACAAAATAAAGCTTTTAATTCTAACTAAAACCCTCAAATTTCCCTTTTCTATCATGCCAAAATAAAATTAAAAATTAAACCATAATACACCTTATTTATCCTTTTCTAACATGCAAAATTTACAATTTCTAAATAAATTTTAATACACATTATAACTCATTTTCTAATATGCAAAATTTACAATTTCCAAATAAAACTTAATACACCTTATAAATCCCTTTATAAATTAAATTTAAAACAAAATATTTTACCTCATTTTTAATCAGCAATCCCAACAAATAATTTCTATCTTTCAAATTAAATTTAACCAAAAATTGTGTCCATACCTTCAACCATAAGCCAAGTGCACAATTTTCTTCCTTTGCCTCACAAAACAACACCTGTAGGTTTTGACCCTACGACCTCCTGCTCCACGGTGCCCCAATGCTAGCTAGGTGACCAGTTGGGCTACCCCAATGGGTAGAACTATCTACGTAGCATTTTGTAAATAAAATGCTCTTTGTTAATGCTCTTCAAACCAAAACTATTTCCTCAATAAAAATGGTGCCTGCAAGTTTCGACCTACAACATTCCTATCAGAAACATCTTAGCACCAGCTAGGCAACCATTTGGACTAGCCACCCAGATAAAATTCAAATCATGGTATGATGAAGATATTATCATTCTCGCTCTTTCCTTCAAACACACTCTCCTATTTTTTGTGTGACCTGCTTTGATTTTTTGTGTGGAGAGAAATTTTGAATTATTCTATAGTTTCTTGCCATCTTCCAAATGAATTTGTGTGCCCTTATTTATATGGTTTTTCTTCAATACCCATGAACGTTGGTGAATGCATATTTTTGGTTTTTCTCTCCAAACATTGGTGCCTTTCATTATAAAAACATTATAATATTGTAAAACTTTGGCCCTTGAAATATTAAATCTTTGTCTTTAAACCTTTGCCTCCTCTAACCTTTTGGCCCTTGAGATATTAAATATTTGTCTTTAAACCTTTACCTCCTCTTGTGGTCTTTAAATATTTTTCCAAGCAATTATAATATTATATTTTAAATCTTGTCCTTTTCTTGCAATATTTAATATTTTTACCCCAAGCCACTTTTAACCTTTGTTCTTCTCTGTATAATATTTAAATATGATATTTAAATATTATAATCCTTTATTTAAAACCTTACCTTAAATAATTATCCATTGTTATATTGTCCAACCTTGTCAACTTCACACCTTTGAAGAATATTTTTGCCTTGAATAATATGCACCCTTTGACATCAATGACAACTAAATATACTAAATATTTCCAAAAAGGGATATACCAAAAATATTGGGATACTTGGTAGAAGGGTGGAAAGTAGAGTATGGTTCTAGATAAACCTACTTTGTGGATCAATGTTATCCTAATGTAAAGATCATCCTACCTAATGGTTCCATAGAATAGCATCTATATGTAGCTTCCCTCCATGCCTTTGATGTTATTTTAGGTATGGATTGGTTAAAAGCTCAAAATATTATAATCAATTTCCATAATAGATGGATTGATATCACTGATAGTGATAATCAAAGGAGGTGAATTGTTAGTGAACAAGGTTATTTTTTACCCTATTTACTCGTAGTAATGCAACTAAAGAAAACCATGAAAAAAGGTGGATTGATTTTTATGGTCAAATTTAATAAAGTTGTGACAAATGAAAAGGAAGATGTGTTTAGAAAATACCCAATCTTATAGGAGTATATGGATGTATTTCCTAAATATTTGCCTAGATTACCTCCAAAAGGGGAGTTTGATTTCACTATAGAACTAATACCAGAAATAGAACCAATCCATAGAACCCCTTATAGGATGAACCCTATAGAGATGTAGGAGTTAAAGGTTCAACTCCAAGGGTTGCTAGAAAAAGGGTTGATAAAACCTAGTGTGTCACCCTGAGATGCACATGTTATTTTTTGTAAAGAAGGATGGATCACTAAGATTGTGTATTGACTATAGAATGTTGAATAAAGTGACCATAAAAAATAGATATCCCTTGCCTAGAATAGAAGATTTATTCAACCAATTGAAAGGGGCAACCATTTTCTCAAAAATTGACCTAAAGTCAAGATATCATCAGTTAATAATTCGTGAGGAAGATACTCATAAAACTACCTTCAAAACTAGATATGGACACTATGAATTTACAATACTACCTTTTGGACTATCGAATACTTCGGTAGCCTTCATGAATATAATGAAAAATATATTTCAGAGACAATTAGATCGATTTTTTATTGATATTTCTAGATGATATTTTGATATATTCAAAGAATAAGGAAGAACATGATAAGTATATAATGATAATGCTTGAGTTGTTAAGAGAAAATCAAATTTATGGCAACCTCTCTAAGTGTGAAATTATGTCTCTAAGGTCCAATATCTGGGGCATATTATTTTTTCTAATGGGATAATAATAGATCCAAAGAAAATTGAGGCCATTATGAGTTGGCCACGACCCACCAATGTGTTAGAAGTACAAATTTTTATGGGTATCATAGGATATTATAGGTACTTTTTTAAAGACTATTCCAAAATTACCTATCCAATAACCAACCTTCAAAGAAAGGGAAAGGAATTTAAATGGATAGACTAGTTCAAGTTAGCTTTTGAGTTATTAAAATAGAAACTCACCACACATCTTGAAAATTCTTGATCCACAAGGAAATTTCTCTGTGTATAGATGCATCATTAGAAGGTTTGGGAGGAGTCTTGTCCTAAGAAGAATTAGTGGTAGCATTTAAGTCAAGGAAAATAAAGAAACATGAAGTAAATTATGCTACACGTAACTTGGAATTGTTAGTAGTAGTGCATGCCCTTAAGATGTGGTGACACTTTTTGTTAGGTAAACCTTTTGAACTTTAAGCCAATCATCAAAGTTTGAAGTATATCTTCACTCAACCATTGTTGAATGCAAGACAAAGATGATGGATCGAGTTCTTAGTAGAATATGACTTTAATATAGAATATATCAAAGGTAAAGAGAACAAAGTGGTAGATGCCCTAAGTAGATGGAAGCATATAGTTTCTCTAACCCATAGCCATGTAGACTTGATGGACCAAGTTAGAAATATGTAAACTCAGGACCAACTTTGCAAGGATATCCAGGAAAATATGGCATAAACTCTTGATGGAAACTTATATTATAGCATTAATGATGGAATCTTATGCTTCAAGGGTAGGGTCATGATACTGGAATATGGTGACTTATGGAGAAATATTATGCAAGAGGTATATAAATCTCCTTATTTTTCCCACCTAGGAGGAGCCAAAATGAGGGAAAACATGAAAAAAACTTTTTATTGGAAAGGAATGAAGAAGGACATAAATGAATTTATTGCTAGATATATGGAATTTTAGAAGGTGAAGGCAAAATATCAACATCCAACAGGTTTTCCATACCCCATGATATACTTGTTCAAAAGTGGTAGGTAATATCCATGGACTTTATTATGGGGTTGCCTAAGAATAGATCCCAAAATGATGAAATCCTTGTCATAGTGGATAAATTAACCAAGGTTACACACTTCATACTAGGAAGCACCAAGGACAATGCAATTGTTGTGGCTAATAGATTTTCCAAGGAAATATTTAGATTACATAGATTTCTTGAAGTAATTATATTTGATAGAGATTCTAGATTCACTTCGGTATTCAGGAAAGCCCTACATCAGGCTATAGGGATAAAATTGAATATCAGTTCTACTTACCATCCAGTCTAAGAGAGTCAACTAGGTTTTAGAAGATATGCTTCACATGTATTGTATGGATTAGAAATCTAAATGGAAATATTTTCTACACTTAGTTGAATTTACCTATAACAATGGGAATCATGCTTCTTTGGGAATAGCTCCATTCAAATATTTTATGGTAGAAAATATTTAAAATCCATATCCTAGGATAATACAAAAGATCAAATTGCCATTAGACTGAATTTGGTTCGAGAAATAGAGGAACAATTAAAACTAATTAGATCGAGGCTAAAATAAACCTTTGATCATCAAAAGAGCTATGTTGATAGAAATCACACCCCTAGAGAATTTTCTATAGGGGATAGAATATTTCTCAGAGTAAAACCCATGAAGAGTGCCATCAAATCCACCAAATTAGATCCTAGATATGTTGGACCCTTTGAAATCACTAAGAAGATAAGTCCAGTCATCTATCATCTCTCCTTGCCACCCAACCTATCCAAGATCCATGATACTTTCCATGTATCCCTACTTAGAAAGTATGTAGCTGATCCTAACCATGTATGGAATTTGTCTAACTTGCAAATAAATGATCTAGTAGCAATTGAAGTTCAACCGGTAAGGATTTTAGATTTTCATTCCAAACAAATGAGGAACCAAACTTTGGAACAATGTACATTCCAATGGGACTGGTACTCAGAAAAGAATGCTACTTGGAAGAAATTACATGATATCCAAAAATATTTTCCATATTTATTTTAATAAATAAATGTAAAATTTTTGCTTTATTGCAAGATATTGAAGAAACACAATGGATTGTGTTTAGTCCAAGGGGGTTAGTATGTCATGACCCTCCCTTGGACAAAATTTTTAAAATAAAATATTTATGATATTGAGTGTAATCATTAATAACATATTATGTGATTTTATAATTTTTTAATGATAAGTGGTATGGCACTAATAGACTTATCCTTTTTGCAAGAAAATATACTTCCACAATGGGTACTAATAGACTTACCCTTTTACAGGAATAGACATCTTCACAAATGAGCCAAGGACTGATGATTATTAGAGTCAAAAGGATTTGACTAATGATTTATCTATTAAGAAATTTGTCTATGTATTTACAAATTATTATATTATAGCTGCACTTGCACGATAGGTAGTGTTAAGTGGTAATACTAACATGTTTTACAAAGTTTTAATATCACTTTATGAAGGCCAAAGTATAATGTTTAGTATTTTCCCCCCGGGGCCCCCCCTCCCCCCCCCCCCCCCCCCCCCCCCTCAGCCCCTAAAATCTCCCCCCCCGGGGGGGGGCCGGGGGGGGGCCTTTTCCCTCCCCCCCCTCCCCCCCCCCCCCCTCTCCCCCTTCCCCCCCCCCCCCCCCCCTCCTTGCCCCCGCCGCCCGCGCGCGCGGCGCCGCGGCCGGGGGCCCCCGGCGCGGCGCGGGGGGGGGTGCCCGCCCCGGGGCCCGGCCGCGCCCCCCCGGGGGGCCCCCCCGCCCCCCCCCCCCCCCCCCCCCCGTTCCCCCCCCCGGGGCCGGGCCGCCGCGGGGGGGGGGCCCGGGGGGCCGGCCCGGGGGTTATTTTACATTATTGCTATAATATTAAAGCATTTAAAATAAATAAGAAAGAACGACTTGTAGTAAATGAAGTTGTGAAATCTATAAAGTTAAAAACAAATCCAACTTGGAGGGTTTAGTTAGTTTTGAAGTTGGTTTATTTTAGATGAATTTATTGAGGGTACGCTTTAAATCGATATGGAAGAAATAAATAAGGAGAGCGTTTCAATAAAAGAGAACATAGATCATATATATTGTTTCAATATTTGGAGGATCAAAGAAATAGAAGGTCCCTTTTATTAAATAGTATTCAAAATACCTTCAAAAAGTGCTTTTAAAACTATAAGGTACCCTTTTTTGTGATATATTTAAGAGTAATAGTTTTGAGATCAATGAATTGACGTTGGTTCTTAAATGATAGTGCAACCTGGTTGTGAGAACGTAGAACATAGTGGTGTAGGAAATCAAAATATAAATTGAAGAATGTATATTTCCTTCAACACAGGATATAGGAAGACATGGACATATCCTCTTTACCTTAACACCCTCTTGAGCTATGAACATACACCCACAAGGAGTGCACCATATATCGCTAGTCGAACATAGTAAAACAATGAGACTATGCCCAACAAAACTAAGGCCTACTATCTTTTTAAAACCTCTGGAGTTAGCAATTTTTTTGTAGATATATGTTTTTGGATACTCAATGAGGTATTTTTATGCTCACAGTGCCAATTTTGACTAAGTAGCATTCAGGGTTATGCATAAGCATAAAATATCGTAAATTGACTATATTTAGGATTTTTGAAATTTTTAATTTGCTAATTTTGGAACCTTTCACTAGGGCCCATTTACCCAAAATTTATGGGGTGGAATATTTTTGGGGTCAATTTGCTTGACGTTGATAATAATTATCCTATTTTTATTTTAATTTGCCAACCACTTTTGCCCAATTCCATAGAAAATTCACCTTCAAATAAATAATTTTGTTTTTCCTTCCCAATTCACCACATATACTATCCGTATAAATACTAAAGGGGGTATCGATAAATATACATCTAAAACACCTCTACAACCAATCAAAACCTCTGTAATTGATTGTTTGCATAGGTGTCGATCGATTTTAGATGGTTTTTTGAGGATTTAAAAAACAAAAAATTGAAAACGGAGTTCTAGATCAAAAGTTATACCTCCTAGAAGGTTTTTTGCAAAAGTGCACCTCTACAACCAATCACCATAAGCCAATTGGTTACAAAGACATGTAAATAGATCTAAGTTGATCGATTGCAGAGGTGTGTCAATCAACCTAAGCTAACTAGTTTTAGAGTTGCAACCGATTGGCTTAGGTCAATTGACACACATCTATAATTGATCAAATTATATCGATCGGTTGTACTCTACAACTGATTTATTTAGGCTGATTGACATACCTATGCAACCTATTAGCTTATGCCGATCGGTTGTAGAGGTGCTCTTTTGCAAAGAACCTTCTAGGAGGCATAACTTTTGATCTATAGCTCCATTTTAATTTTTTTAAAACCACCTAGCTCGACGATATCTACACTAAAAACATAGTAAAATCCTCAAAAAACAAACTAAAATTGATTGACACATCTAAAACCAATCGACACCTCTGCAATAGATTGATTTTAGAGGTGTCAATTGGTTTTAGATGGTTTTTTGAGGATTTTACTAAGTTTTTTGTGTAGATCTCATCGAGTTAGGTGGTTTTAAAAAAATTGAAAATAAAGCTCTAGATCAAAATTTATCTCTCCTAGAAGGTTCTCTGCAAAAGCGTACCTTTACAACTAATCGAATTAGGTTGATTAACACATCTCTACAACCGATCGACTTATGTCGATCAGTTGTAGAGGTGCTCTTTTGCAGAGAACCTTCTAAAAGGTATAACTTTTTATCTAGAGCTTCATTTTCAATTTTTTTTAAAACCACCAAGCTCAATGATATCTATACAAAAAACTTAGTAAAATTCTAAAAAAATCATCTAAAACCGATCAACATCTCTGTAACCAATCGACACCTCTACAACTGATTGGTTGTAGAGGTGTCGATCGATTTTAGATGGATTTTTGAGGATTTTACTAAGTTTTTTGTGTAAATCTCGTCGAGCTAGGTGTTTTTTAAAAAAAAATGAAAACAAAGCTCTGGATCAAAAGTTATACCTCCTAAAAGGTTCTCTACAAAAGAGCACCTCTACAACCGATCGGTATAAGTCTATAATCTTATGTCGATCATTTGTATAGGTTCTCTTTTGTAGAGAACCTTTTAGGAGGCATAAATTTTGATCCAAAGCTTCATTTTCATTTTTTTTTTAAATCACCTAGCTCGATGATATCTACACAAAAAAATTAGTAAAATCCTCAAAAAACCCTCTACAAATGACCAACTAAAACCCTCTACAACTGATCGACACCTCTAGAAATATTTTTCAATTGATTCACCACGGTTTGAAAATTTTTGGTGAAAAATGAATGCAATTCACCATGTCTCCTTGGACATAATTATTCAGGATTTTGAGACAATTCACCTTGATTTTATAAATATATTTTGGGGTCAACCCCTTATGCATAACCATGGTAGCATCACCCACATGGTTGAGAAATACATTATGTGTAATATGGTTTATTAAAACTGAGTATGAACTTGTAGATGTAATACCTCAAGAACTCTGAATTATAGGTTCTCACAAGGAATCGTTAGTACTTATATGTTTACCAATTGATGAATAAAATCTTGATAAATCATATCATTATAGAACAATATCTATTTTAAAATTAGCTTTAGAACTACATCATGGCACGTAGTTTAGAAGAGGGCAATGCAAAAATATTTGATAGATGATTAGATCTTATTGAGTAGTGTTAATTTGGAAGTGAAATGTATAATTTGGATATAAACCCAATACCTTGGGATGTAGCTAATATATAGGAGATTGATGATTTAGGTTGTTAAGTGAATAGCGTTGTACATATCTTAAGATTACACTTAGATAAGAACTTATGATAAATAATTATTTGGAACATCATTTGTTGGTTTCCATGTTGGAAGTTAAACATTAAAATATTCTACTTTATATTATAACATTAAGTAAAACAAAAGTGTCTAACCGAAGGAAAAGAAAAGTTTTTAAGGAATTCCCCCCCTTGATATTTGAATTGATTCTTAGATTAGATTTATGTTAAAAGGAATGTCAAAATGTATGTGAATGAGTTGATTTTATAGCATTGGATTTATGTTAAAAGAATATCAGTGTGTATATATACACATATCTTTGTTTATAAAAATTGTTGATGAGATTAATGGTATGTCTATTGAATTATTGATGATGTTTATAAGTGAAGACATTTCTCTTATGGAATATTGATAGCTTTAGATTATTTAAAGATATAGCTTATTGTATTAAATATTTTAGGAGGTTTAAAAGTATTTACATTATTCATCTACAAAGAAAATTAATAAAATTTTATATGAGACAAAGGTATCATCTATGTTACTAAATGGCTTATGAATTAGACATAAAGCCAGTGAATAGAAAGGAGTTTATAGGGGCTTCTTATTTATTATTGCAAAAGAATATGAAGGGAGAACTTTAGAAGAAATAAATAAAATAATAGATTGATGAATGAGAGAAGCATGGGATTCCCTTGCTTGTAAAAAAAGAGAGAAGAAATAAATTTTAATGAAAGCAGATCATAGGAGTTATATAAACTCCTATGTAATTAGTAAAGATTGTAGAAAGAAAAGAGGGGGCAATTGTTTCTTTTTTTTTTTAATTGGATAAGAGATTGGAAAATAAAAGAAATGGACTATTTTTTAGGTTGGGTTTATTCCCCATGAGGGTTACCCGTATACATGTTGTGTCTTTGTCTTTTGTGGAACTTGTTATAGAATTATTTATTTATGAATATTACTTTAAATGCTATGAATGAAGAAGAAATAGGATGTGATTTTTTTGCATTGATGATAAGCACTTAATAGATGATGTTTTGATGAATATTGAGTATCTCTTTAAAGTTTTGCAATTGAATAGACAATAATGGTTAATATATGATACAAAGGATAATGTTGTTACATTTGTGCTTTAATGAAAAGTAAAATTAGATGGATGTTGAGCACCCATTTACTTTATGTAAGAGAGCATGGTATTTTTAATTATGTTTATTATACTTGAATGAATGGTATATAAAGGATACTCTTCCCTTGAATACCTTGGGGTAGGTGGGTGTAATTTTGTAAGGGTTTTATTTAAATGAATTCCATCCTAGATAGACCCTAATGTTAGGACTAGAACTAAGGAAAATGTGATTCGAAAATCCCTTAGGATTATAGTGGGTACTGTAGTAGTAGAACACTAAAGTGTGCTTCAAGAGATAGTGAGCCTATAATTCCATTGTAACTAAATCCTTGTGATGGGATCTCCAAAAGAGAGGTACTCATGTGAAAGAAGAAGACACCTCCATTAAACTAGTTAAGGAATGATAGACACTAGCTTAATGGTGCACAATATTTCTACACTAAAATAAGTGTGTAAAACTATAAGAAGCTTACACCTAGAAAGTATACTAGTTAAGGAATGATGGATACTAGTAGGGAATTTGGCATCCCTTTTCTCAAAGAAATGAGATAGGGTTAACCCTCATGTCATGGTCAAAAAGTCCTTCAAAAAGAAAGTAAGAAAATTTAGGGTGACCACACAAAGGTGTCCTTTTGAGTTGTATGGGTAGTGAGTAAAGGTAAACCATAGAGTTAACATGAGATAAGAACCAATCCTATCCACCCGAGGGATGCTATAGCATTTGAAACCTAGAAGTGGAAGAATAAGACTCTAAGAAATTTATTTGGATTATTTGAACTTGCTTTTTGACCTGTAAGATAAAAAAATTGGGGTAGATTTTAGGGTTGTTACAACATGGAAATATGCCCTATTGGTCAAATAGGGTTTCAAATAATAGTCATTTATGTTTCATCCATTCTAATTTGTGATACAAAATGGTAATTTGTTTAAACACCAATAGAGTTTAAAATAAAATGTTACAATTCTTGCAAACAACAAGTAATACAGTGAAGAGCAAGGAATAATAAGTAATGTAATTTTTTTTATTAGTAAGAGGGGTTTTCAAAGGTTCCCGTAATCTTTTAAAAAACATTTCTAGTTAGGAACAGTTCTCCCAACCATCTAAAACAAAAAGGAGGTACCTTTTTTGAAAACAAGAAGAGACCAAAAATAGACAAAGAAGCCCTCGTAGGGGTAAAAGAGGAAGCCTCAATAGACAATAAAATAATCCCTCACAAGGGCAACATGAAATGGAAAAGAAACCATAAGATATTATAGCCAGTACTTGTACTCCTCCAAAAGGGCATCTGCTCACATGTTTAGGGGAGGCAATAGTTAGCTCCAGTGTGTCATCCACCAAGTGATAAAAATCCCATAGGTGGTAATCAGTGAATGTGATGTGATTACAATGTCTCCACATATGGCTTGCAAAGATAATCTCCATGCTGAACCACAAGCTCCACATGCCTCAAGCATTCATTCTATCAAGGTGAAGCCACTCATGAGAATAGATGGTAGAAATAGAATCTTTGAACTTAGAAAAATTCCACAGACTAATGAAACTCTGAATATAACTTTTGGAATCGCTATCTAATCATAGGTCGAATACCTAGATTGAGATACCCATGAAGTCTTAATTGGTACATATTTTGGCATGGGAGAAAAATTCCACAATTTGTTAAGAAAGTGACCCACAACATGGAGAAGATGCATCTAACCAAGAAACCCAAACTCTAAGAGAGTTCACAAAAATGAAATAGGTGTGGGATTACCATCAACTAGGGGTGGGGAAGAAATTTCATTCCAAATGGTAAATTTAGGCAAAGCAACACCTAGGTTAGCTAGAGCATCAACAACTTGGTTTCCTTCCCTAAAGACATGTTGAATGGTGACATTAGGGGAAGATCTTAGAAAAAATTTTTCCTTAGATATTAAGCTAGAGATATTCCAAGATGCTAATTGGGTGCCTAGAAGGCTTCTAAAAATATTCATGGAGTCACCTTCAACAATAAGGTTAGGGTAGTTTATGTTCTACATAAGAGAAATACCTTGGAAGAGTGTTTGAGCTTCAGAAAAATTATTGGTTTGGACTTTGAGATTTTTTCCAAAGGTCAACAAGATCTTCCTTGAATTATCTCTAAAGATACCACTTGTACCAATCGGCCTTGGGTTGCCTTTGGCTACACCATAAAAATTGTACTTGATCCATATCAAAGGTGGAGGAGACCACTTGACAAGCGATCGATCAACCACAAAAGTGGAAGGGGAAATATTACAAGAAGGGATCTAGAGGAACTTGGAAATCCGAGCTTCACTTGGGGACTCTGGGCACCCATATTCTTGAGCAATAGAGAGGTTTTTAGCTACCGTGTGGATAAATCTGGAAAGAACATAGTTGGAATCATGGATAGAGTTATTGAAAGCTCTAGAATTTCATTCACACCAAAATTTCCATAGGAAATGGGGAAGATAGAAGGTCCAAAAGGTTTTGACACAAAATCTCTTGAAGATATTTAGCCACTGTAAACAAAGGTCATTCAGAGAGGAGAAAAGATCCCAAGCAATACCCACAGTGGAAAATAATGAGCAAAGAACTTTGAGGGAGAAGTGATAGGAGAGGAAAATATGTTGTGTGGATTCATAATATTTTTTGCAAAGGTAATAATAGTTAGGAATGGGGAGCCCTCAAACCTGGAGATTTGGAAAGGAGAGAATTTTGTACTAAGTAGCAAGCCAAAAGAAAAAATAGAATTTGGGAATAAGGTGTTTGTTCCGAATGATATTTGAAGGAAACCATGGCAATCTTGGATTTTCAGAAATAAAGTAGGTGGATTTGATAGAGAAAAACATGTTCTCACTAGGTGCCCACAAGAGCTTATCTTCAACCAAATAGTTAGGAATAACACAAAGAAACAAAATGCTAGATAAAACAAGATTAGCTATTTTTTGGTCCTCATTCATATCACCATGAGGAAGGGTTTTCTAGTGCTTCCTATTAGAGTCAATAAAATTATAAACCTGTGTACCAAACAACATATCAATCATGGGTTTGAGGCATATCAAATCAAGGTGGTTCTGAAGAGGACTGTTACACAACCACTTGTCCTCCCAAAAACTTATCTTCTAGGTAGTTTCCAATGGATTCTAGGTGACAAAACCATGAATAGGTGAAGGATCATCCAAAAAACTTGGTTGATGCCAAAGATATTTAATTTTTAATTCATATTTTATCTTGGGATTTAAAAAAAACACTTACAATTTTGAGAAACAATGAGAAATGTAATGAAGTGTAAGAATTGCCAAATAAAGCAATTTCTAATTTATTTCATATTGGGTAATTTATTTCATCCAAGGAAATAATGGAAACATGTCATAAGTTAAAATCAATAGAGAAGAAACCTTGCCTAGCATATGTTGAGAATTACTAGTGGATGTTTTCATGCAACTTGATGCCTAGATGAAGGACATCCCATAACTAGCTAGAAACAATAGCCCATAACAATTGAATATGATCTACAAAAATTGGAGCAATAAAATATGGATATAATGGTGGGCTTTACATGCATACCTTAT
Organism: Wollemia nobilis; assembly: GCA_028583015.1. Lineage (NCBI taxonomy): Eukaryota > Viridiplantae > Streptophyta > Pinopsida > Araucariales > Araucariaceae > Wollemia > Wollemia nobilis. The sequence goes on from JAQPPZ010001979.1 coordinate 82,006, forward strand.
ATATTTTTATTTTTAATACCATGTTTGGCTAAACACAAGATGATGACCAAACATTATTTGTAATAATATATTCAACTATGCAAAATATATAACTCAACATACTTTATGTTTAGGTGAAAATGTCAATGTAAAAAAGAAATGGCATAAAAGTGGGACTCATTATTATGCATGAAAAAAATAGTAGTCACTATAGTCAACCTCCGTAGGGATTTTGGAGAAGTTTCCATATGATAACCTGGTTAAAAATTTAATACAAAATTAATCAACTTTAAATTCCTTAGGCTTCCAACTATCTCTTCTACTATAAAAGAAAAATATACATTATTTTTGTTTTTATAATAATTCAAAAGATATTTTCCATTATTATTTGAAATGTTGTCCTTCTACTTATGACTTTGGAGGTTTTCCATTGTCAAGTTATTTTGTTCTTTTATTTTCATGTTGGAATATTTTTATGTTGGGTCTCTTAAAAAGGGTTCTCTTGGTTTCTATAGAAATACAATATCTTATAACAATATCTTTAGGAAAATATCCAATTTCTTAATATGTGTGCATACTCAACTTACATTTAGAGTAAAATGACTAGAGGCATTGGGGCAAGGTTTCTCATAGTGGCTATTTATTGCCAAAATGGATAAAATTAGGATTTTTAAATTTTGGAATTGGCTACTATTTGGGACCCTTGACGAGGACCCATTGGCCAAAGTTTGGTGCAATTTTTTTTGGGTCGATTCACCCAAATTTTATAATAATTTGACCATTTTAAGTTTAAATTTCCAACATTGCCCCTACTAATAGTGAACCTCCCAAATTTTTATAAATACATTTTGGGGCCAACCCCTTATGCATAACCCTACATTGGGGTATTGCATGTTCTAATTGATTCCTTGAATTTTTTTAGTTTTCTAATGGTGTGGTTTGTCAAAAGTCTAGAAATTCTAGCCTATAGACTATATCTTATCTTAAAATCCTAAAAAGCTTCCTCATATGGTGATAATCATTAGCATAACTTAAATGCTATATAGGGCGAGGCATTTAAAACCCACTTGGACTTGAATAATGCTATGATGATTTGATGATAACTTATGGTGATCAACTAGGCTATTACTTTGCAATTACAAATAATATGACATAGTTTTTGTTTGCCAAAAAGTAGTTGTAATAAACTTAAAGTTGTAGTTCTCTTGTAGAAATATGTTTATGTTAATAGTCATGTGACTTTTATTCTTCCATACAATCAATTAGATTATAATGATCACTCAACCATCATTATACCAATTATAATTAACCTATGTCACAAGCTAACAATATACAAAAATCACTTGATATTATTAAAAATAAATAAAAATTTATGTGAACACAACACTCTCAATGTGGACTTCAACCCTAGGTACAAATTTTAAAACTTGATATCATATTTAAAAAGTATATAATAAATGAATAATACTCATCAATAAAATTAAAAATATCTCATAATCATCCAGTAAAAATTAAACCTAAGTAAACTATATATAAACATAACATTATCAATCTCAACATCAACCCTGTATATATTTTGCACCTTAACCTCATATTACTCACTCAAATATTATCTCTAAATGTGCCAGTAAAGGTTGTCTATTTTATTAATTTTAACATCTTTCCACAAATTTAAATATTTAGACAATTTATCCTTATTACTTTTTCTGCTCCTACTCAGTCTTTAGATTATCCAGTTTTGCATATCAATGGGCAGTCTTCATCAAACTTTATGGAACCTAAACGAAATTCTGTCAATGGCCTAAGATCCCATAGCCCACCATGGGGAGATTCCTTGGTTCACCGGGACAAAAGGTGTCAAACAAAGTTTTGGAAAGCAAGTCAAGAGCATTTTCTTAGTAATATTTATGATTCTCTTTCAAACCTCGAGAGATGCTAAAGATGTAGCCAATTTATCATGGAATGTTAGAGGGTTGATGGACCCAGTCTGCAAAAACTTGGTCTGAGATGATATTGCTTCATGCTCCAGGTTTTATGGTAATCCTTACTTTCTTTATCTTCAAGAGATTAATATTTTTGACTTTATTTTACAATCAGGGTATTGCATAGTGGTGAATATTCATAAATTGGGCAAATATTAGGATTTCCAAAATTATAAATTGGCAAATATGAAGACCCTCGACGTTGGCCCATTCACCTAAAATTTTTAGGATCAATTTTTTCTTAGGGTCAATTCACCACAATATATATCCAAATATAGGTATATTTGTACTTGTTGGAAAGCTCTTTTCGAGCCTGATATAATGGTGGTGTTTTTATGAATTTATAAGGTGATTTAATAGGTCAAAATTTGTCCCAAATATGAACTTACTTTTTAGGGCTTCAAATACCCCAAATTTTGGTGTGAAGATGATTGATTTTATTTTCTTAAGATTCACCTTGATTCACCTTTATTTTGATTAGGATTCACTATTTTTTATAAGTACATTTCAAGTCCAACCCCTTATGCATAACCCTATCTGCAATGTACTTGCTCTTTTCTTTGGCCAGGTTGTTTTTTTTATGCCACCAATCATTCCCCTGGTAGAGGGGGAGTTGTCATTCTTTTGGTAGCTAGGTGGAAAGATAATTTTGTCTTGTGGGGTGTGGACCCTTCCAATCATACAATTTGGGTTTTACTTGAGGTTGGTGGGTTGTCTTTTGAAATTATTAATGTCTATGCCTACAATGATGCTCAGGAGCATTGTAGTGATGGAGTGATTTTTCTTTACCACCTACTATTTGACTTATGTGCATAGATTTTAATATGACTGAAAAGCCTACAGACAATATAGGACAACTTCCCATAAGGTGGGCTATTGGGGAAAGAGAGACCTAGTACTTCATGAAAAAATTAGGTTTGTTAGACCCCAATTATTATTTTTCTCCTTAGTATTTTCCTAAAAATTTATGGTATACACAGTCCAATTTCTAGGCTAGCCATGCAAGAATTCTAAGAAGGTTGGATAGAGCCATGCTTTTAGATCATGTGCAATTTTTCTTTCATAGGAGAAATTCTTCAACTTCATTTGTGGAAATGATTCTTGGTACTACTACTTTTGACCAGTTACCCATCATGTTTAATGTTTTGATGAAATCCATACCTTAGAGACACTACAAGTCACAATTATTTTTCAATACTTCCTTCCTTCAACACCCTTCTATGGTTTATTATATCCATAGATTCTGGAATCTAGTTCCTAGATCTACTGGAGATTTGGGTTGGATAGAATGGTGGAATGATGTTATTTTTGTACAATTACCTTGATCCATACTTTGGGAAAAAATGTGGCAAAATTCAAAAGACATTCCAATGATGTCCTTCATGATGAGCTTGCCAAATATTCTCTCAAGCTTGAGGCTTATCCATTTAATCTTGAACTTCAGTCTCATGTTGCTCAGTTAAGGAATGAACTTAAACTTGTTAAACTTTATGAGGGCCGAGGATCTCGAATTAAAGCCTGTCTTCATTGGCTTAAAGTTGGTTATTGGGTCACCAAAGAATTTTTTCAAATGCTCTGCTCTCCCAGGTAAGCTACTCAATTCAAGGTCATTCAAGATAATGGAATAAGGCTTACCTCTCTTCTTGAGATGATTAATGCTTTTGTCAAGCACTATACTAATATTTTTATCGCTCAAGCTTATTCCCCTAAGTAGGAGCAAGCACTAGAAACTTGTATGGAAGTTGTACCAATTAAGGTTTCAAAGTCTCAAAGAGCAGGGTGTGATAAACTACTCTCCCTTATAGATCTGGAGGATGCATTATCTCAAATGGCAAATGATAAAGTGCCAAGTCTAGATGGATTTCCATGTGAGTTCTACAAGGGTTTTGGGACTTAGTTGGTCATGATCTACATAAATTTTATCTAGAGGCTCTTTGAGTAGGCTCTTTGGAAGCAATTATTAATAGGGGTAATATCAAATTCATACCCAAGCAAGGGGACCCAAAGTTTATTGTTAATTGGAGGCCTATTACTTTGTTGAATGTTAGTTACAAGATCATTGCCAAAGCTTTGGCTCTTCACCTTAGGCATCTTCTTCTTTTGATAGTCAAATTAGAGCAAACTAGCTTTATTCAAGGAAGGTACATCCTTGAAAATGTTCTAGCTATCTAGGAGGGCATGGAATGGGCCTGGATGTCAAACCAGAACATGCTTTTTATTAAGATTGATTTTGAGAAAGCTTATGACCGCATTGAATGGAGATTCATTCTTTCTATGCTCAAAGATTTAGGATTCGAGTTAGTTTTCATTTAGACTATTGCTATGCTATTCAGAGATGCTTCGGCTATTCTCAATCTAAACAATTCATAGTATGAAGCAGTGGGTCTATTTAGGTCTGCTCCTTCTTTATATGTACTTGTTGCTAAAGACTTTGGCTATATTTTAGCTGCTCAAGCTTTTGCAAGTCTTATTAAAGGAATTCCTCTTCTGAATGATTATGGGAAAATTATTAATGGTCACTTTTATGATGACTCCTTTATTACTATAAGGAAAGGGGAGCAATCTATTTATAATGCTCTATTTTGTCTGAACACCTTTTGCACAACCTCTGGTTCTAGCATACAATAGAGGAAGACCTCCTGCTTCAAACAGTCTCTCTTGCCTAAGTCATCTTGGCTTCAAGGGTATCATTGGAATTGGATCCCTCCTCGAAGAAGTTTTTAAGTTTCTTGGTATTCCTTTTGCCTTTCAAGGCTCCCCTACTCAGCTTTGGAATTATGTGCTTCAAAGAGTTGAAAAGAAACTTGATTTTTGGCTTACTAAGAAGCTATCATTAGTAGGTAAATTTTAGATTTGCTCTAAAGTTTTAGTTGCAACTCATGTTTATTATTCCTCTTATTAATTTCCTTCATAGGCTTGCTATAGGAAACTTTAAAAACTCATTTGAGTTTTTATTTGGAATAATTATTATGAAACAAAGGGATTTCATAGAGTTACCAGGGATATTTGTTGTCTTATTAAGGAATCTAGAAGAATGGGTCTACTGGAATGTATACGGTAAGGTATTGCTCTGTGTGCTAAGTGGGTGATTAGGGCTATGAGGAGAGTTGAAGCTTGGAAAGTTTTGGTTTGACATTTCATTTCCTCTAGTCTTCCATTAGAACCATAGTAGATAAGATGGTCACTTTAGAAGAAGATGTAAAGCCTAAAGTTATAGTGAAGAAAGTGTTAAGGACACTTCTTCCTAAGTGGAATTCAGTTGCCATAATTATAGAAGAATCCAAAGACCTAACTTCTCTATCTTTTGAATCCCTAATTGGCTCACTTCTCTCACATGAAGAGAGGTTACAACAAACTCCTTCCACAAGTTATGGAGGAGATGATAAAGCCTTTGCTTCACAAGAAGGCAGAGGTAGAGGTCGTGGTAGAGGACAATATAGAGGTAGAGGCAAAAATAATCAGAGAGGTGGAACTCCTAACAAAGGAGGAAATCAGAACAGAGGAGGATTCTCAAACGAGAGGTGAACAACAGAATAGAGGTGGACAACAAAATAGAGGAAAACAATCAGGTAGAGGCAAAGGAGGAGATAAGTCCAAACAATATTGCTACAATTGTGGCAAACTTGGCCATTATGCTCGTGACTATTGGACAAAGACTTCACAAGGAACTAGTAGTAGCCAGAGCAATCAGTTTGGAAACTTTGGAGAAGAGGAAGAGGCCACAAATCTCTCTCTCTTATGGTCAAGAAGATCGAAACATGAATGATACATGGATCTTGGACACTAGGTGTTCAAACCATATGAGTGGCAAAGAAGGGCTCTTTGCTACTCTAAACTCCTCATACAAATCCAACATCAAATTGGGAGATGATAACTCATTGGTCATTGAAGGCATTGGAGCCATGGCAAGTTCCAACTAAAGAAGGCGTCAAACATGTAAGTGATATCTATTACACACCCCATATTCAACACAATATTTTAAGTGTTGGTCAAATGTTAGAAAAGAACTACAAGTTGCTTTTTGATTAGGGTAAATGCACTATTTTTGATAAAAATAACAATAATAGAATCATTACACAAGTGCCAATGTCAAAAAATAGATTGTTTCCTTTAAAGTTTGGCCAGCCAGGGGGAGATCAGTTAGCAAATGTTGCTATTTCTAATCCAAGTGTCCTATGGCACTTGAGATAGGGTCATTTGAATATAGCTAGTTTGAAAATGCTAACTTCACAAGCGATGGTAACCGAACTTCCTAAAGTTTAGGATAGTAAGGAAGTCTATGAAGGGTGTGCTCTTGGGAAGCATGCCAGATCAAAATTTCCTCATGGACAAGCATGGCGGGCCAGCTATCCACTCCAGCTAGTGCATACAAACATCTGTGGTCCGATGCGAACCAAGAGTCTTGGTAACAACTCTTCCTACTCTTCATTGATGATTTTACTAGAATGTGTTGGATATATTTTTTGAAATATAAGGATGAAGCATTTGAATGCTTTGTCGATTTCAAAACAAGAGTTGAAAGTGAGAGTAGATATTTTGTAAAATTTCTTAGATCATATAGGGGAGGAGAATACTCCTCTAATGAGTTCTTGAATTTCTGTAAGCAACATGGCAATAAGAGGCAATTCACAACTGCCTACACTCCATAGTAGAATGGTGTCGTAGAGATGAAGAATTGCACCATTGTGGATATGGCAAGGTCTATGATTCGGATGAAGCATTTGACTAATTCATATTGGGCAGATGCAGCTAGGACCAAGGATACATATCTTGAACAGAAGTCCTACTTCAAGTTTGGAAGGGCAAACACCTTACCAAGCTTGGTATGGTAAAAAGCCAAATGTTAAGTATTTCAAAGTGTTTGGATCGCTAGCATATTCTCACATTCCTGATGAGCTAAGAAAGAAGCTCGATCCAAAGAGTCAGGCATGCATATTTGTATGATATTATGAGAATACAAAATCTTATAGACTCTACAATCCCAGGACTAGAAAATTTGTGCTTTCCCGGGATGTGATTTTTGATGAAGGGGGAGAATGGGGTAAGCCCCAAATTTTCAATGATGATGAATCTAGTGATGTAGGTTTTAAGCAGGTGCAACAACAGACACCATAGAAATGTAAGCAGTCTCCTCCCAGAGATCCAAGTTCATCTTCTAATTCAACTTCTTCACCAAGTCCTTCTCCGTAGAGATCAATAAGTTCCTCACCAATGGACATCGATTCTCCATCTAGAGGTAAGAGAACTCTACAGAATCATCCATCATATCGGATGTTGGATAAGAATTTTTCAAAATGATACACTAGGAGTCAAGCTAGTGAAATGAATTATGTTCTACAAAGATTAGAAAATATGCACTTGTATTGTGATGATGTTTCCCAGCAGGAACCTAGGGGAGATTTAGTTAATTATACTTTGTTAACTAATACACAGCTTGAACCTTCCAGTTATGAGAAGGCTTGTACTCAAAATATTTGGCAAGATGCCATGAAAGAGGAGATCACCTCTATAAAAAACAACGACACTTGGGAGCTGGTGAAGCTTCCTAAAGGAAAGAAACATGTTGGATGTAAGTGGGTCTACAAGACCAAGTTTAATGCTTATGGTAGCATCGAGAGGCACAAGGCGACATTAGTTGCAAAGGGATTTACTTAGAAATATGGAATTGATTATGAAGAGACTTTTGCTCCTGTAGCCAGACAAGAGACTATCAGAACAATTCTTGCCTTAGCTGCACACAAGGGATGGAAAGTCCAACACATGGATGTAAAGAGTGCATTTCTAAATGGTTACTTGACAGAAGAAGTGTATGTTGAGCAACCACACGGATTTGAAGAGAAAGACAAGGAACATCTTGTTTACAAACTGAAGAAGGCTCTTTATGGCCTCAAGCATGCATCGAGAGCTTGGTACTCATGCATTGATGGGTACTTTAAAGTTTATGGGTTCATCACAAGCAAAAATGAACCCACGCTCTACTACCTGAATCAAGGAAATGACATCCTCATAGTTTGTTTGTATGTGGATGATCTCATTTTTATGGGTAGTAATGAAAAATTCAATATGGAGTTCAAGCACTCCATGATGCAGGAATTTGAGATGAAGGATCTTGGCTTAATGAAATACTTTCTTGGAATGGAAGTCCATCAGAAAGATTTAGGGATCTTCATCTGTCAACTTAAGTATGCTCGAGATATGATTAAGAAGTTTGCTATGGAGCAAAGCAAATCAGTTGCAACTCCAATTGGACATGGCATCCAATTAAGCAAGGATGATGGAGCATCGAAAGTTGATGTGACCACTTTCAAAAGCATTGTTGGGAGTTTGATGTTTCTCACCAACACCAGACCAGACATTCAATATGTTGTATCTCTTGTTTCTAGATTTATGTCTAATCCATCTAAGCTGCATTTGTAGGTAGCTAAAAGAATTTTGAGATATGTGAAGGGTACATTGGATTTTAGAATCCAGTACTACGAAAGTGATACTATCAAGCATGAAGGCTTGAGTGATAGTGATTGGGGCAGCAATATTGATGATAGAAAATCCACATCGGGTAACTGTTTTAGTCTTGGTTTGGGCCTAATAACTTGGAGTTCCAAGAATCAAACAGTAGTAGTGCTATCTTCAACAGAAGCTGAGTATATAGTAATTACTCATGCTAGTACTCAATCTCTATGGCTACGAAAGGTATTAGAAGAGATTGGAGAGCAACAAAGTGGTCCAACTCAAATATTCTATGACAACATCAGTGCCATTCAGTTGGCATACAATCCTGTCCACCATAGTAGATCAAAGCATTTTGATATGAAGTACCACTTCATCAGAGATATGGTGGAAACTGATATTGTTGAGCTTCACTATTGCCACACTTTGGAGAACGTCGTGGACATCTTCACCAAGGCGCTGGCCAAAGCTCAATTTGTAAAGCTAAGAGACTGTATAGTCAGTCCTCTCAACTTTAAGGGGGATAATGTAGCAAGTGTGAACATGGCTTATCTTTAAATGGCTTAGAAAAATATAGTTTTTCTAAGCAAGTGTGAACTCTCTTACCTTTTGTCGGCTACATTTGTCTGATGGTCGACATGATTTTTATTCTTTTTTCTCCCTTACCTTTATTCTTCTCCTTATCCCTCCATTTTCCTTCCTCCTTTCCTGCCGTCCATTTTCCCTTATCACTCCACTCCCTTCCTCTCCCCACGCCCGTTGCCACCTCCCACTCCACTTCCTACTCCTCCATTCTCTCTAATCTCCCCGATCTTCCTCCACCTTCCCTTCCCTACTATTGCGCATGTTCTAAGCCTATATAAGGTTTATTTTAATGTAATATTAAATTGGTTAATTTTAATGAATTGTTTTGGATTTGTTTATTTCGTGTCATTTATTACCTTGGACTAACTTTAAACTAAGGTTAAATTAATCTTAGAATCACATCTCATACACCCCAAGCAATCCCACATCTCGTAACCATCGTAAGTCATCAACACATATGGTCTTCAGTAAAGGCCAAAAATGATACCTCTAATCAATCTCTGGTACCTGTTTCACATCACACCTTTTTGTTAGTACAAAAAAACAAAAAAAACCAAATCACGTGAACATTGCATTCATGCATTCATACATTCACTCTATGCCCTCCTCCCGTGGCATCCAATTTTTTTTTTTACAGTTGTACGATTGCGGAGTACCCAGCGATCGAAGAGATATGGGTATTTTTGGATACCCATTTCCCCATTTTGCACTCCCATGGATTTTTTTTTCAAAAATTTGCTCCCACATGTGTCAAACACACACTCATACATGCACATAAAAAATGTACCACATCTCACACAAGCAAACAAATGGTATTTCTGGATACCCATTTGGCTCATTTGCCCATACATCACAAAATTTCACACAAAATGATCCAAAAACACACTCATACATGCACATCGAAAAACATGCCACATCTCACAAATGCAAATAAATGGTACTTTTGGATATCCATTTGGCTCATTCGCCCACACATCACAAAATTTTTCACAAACCTACCCACAAACACACGAACAACACAAAAACACATTCTACACACATGCATCTAAAAAAACATGCATTTTCTAAACAACACAACAAAAACAAAGACACACAACAAACGTTGCACACATGCACACACATCAATGCACTTTATTTTTCACATGCATACATTCATACATCTATATTTCCTTTCATTTCATGCATCTACAAAAAAGTCCTAGGGTTTTTTTTAAATTTCCACCATTCAAACTATGTGGGTTTCAAGATTCACTTACCTGTACTTCTTTCCCTCTACCTTGACTTGCTTGTCCTACCATCTCATCCCTCATACCTTGATCCCGATAGAACTCCATTACAAATTCTTCTCCTCCCCCTCCTCTCCCACTTCTCTCTAACAATTCATAGGTGCGAAAATGACGCACCCACCTTGTGATTGCACCTTTTATAGTCATAATCCTTAGTCTCTAGGCACCTTGCGACCCAATACGATCACTAGGTACCCAACGATCGAGCCCAAACTACACCAAAATTAGCCTGAATATCCCCCATATGCCTTTTTACCTATCTAATATACCATTACGTCATAGTTCTCCTATATTCATACCATTTCATCGATTATCTCACCTCATCAATCACTTCGTCAATTGTTTCATCGTTGCTTCATTTTCATCTCATCACCTCATCACTTGAGGGTGTAGACATCTCACAAAAGCCGCTTTATGCATGATAAATAACCAAACACCCAATACTAGAAATTGTGTTTATCCAAGAACCTTTGTCGAAGATCATCTTACGCCCTCCTTTGTTGGGGCAACTCAAAAGTAAAATTTCTCTTTTTATAAAAACTCTAATTCAAATGAACATTTGATGGACCAAAATACCTGAGTCTCTAGGCTAATCATGGATTTCCTTCTTCAATATGGATAGTTATAATACCACTCATGAATGAAGCACCTGATAAAAACCTACCAAGGGTTGAATGGTTTATCAAATTAAATCAAGCTCAATGAAGTATCAAAGGTAAAGTTTCAAATACATTCGCTCCTTGCACAATTGGGGCATCTTACATTGATCTTGACAATAAGGCAATCTTACGTCTACTTCCTCAACAATTACTGTGGCATGACAAAAGCCACCATAATCCACAATATTCTATCATCAATTATTCCTTTCTTCGAAAACCAAATCATCTTCTAGTGTCATTAAATTTTTGCACTGCCTTGTGTCTTCACACACTACAGTTAAAAAGGGGTAAAATAGACACCTAAAAGTCGCACATTGTCACATACTCATCCTTCATGGTTATTTAAATTGCAAAAGCTAAAAAATTGTATTAATTAATCCCAAAACACCTCACATTTATTAAAAGGGGTTATGAATAAGCTCCTTGGGCCATTCAAGCCCTTTCCTACACTTAACCTTGGTCCCCATGTGACCACCATCAAAAGCCTAACCATGGTAACCCTAACCTTGGTTTAAAGTCACTTTATCATTAAAGTGCACTTTAGGAGTTAAACACATGTTTAATTAAGCTTAATAAAGATTAATCCTAATATTTTACTCACACATGTGTGCACCCATGACTTTCATAGATATTTAAATATGCTTGATTTAACCATGATTTAACCTAGGATCTACTTAATCAAGGTTAACCTCAACCTTTGCTCACACATGTGTGCACATAGGATATTTGTAGATATTTAAAAGATCCCTTTTCAAAGCACATGAAAGGGTGACTCACCTTAACACCTCACCTTTACCTGTACCATGGTTAATATTTAACCCAGGGTTCATTCCACCTCACAAGGGACACCTCACCCCCCTAGCCCCTCCAAAAGGCTATAAATAGTAGTACTTTTCCTCATAAATCCATCCACCTCATTTCACATACCAAAACTCTATTAAAATTATATCAGACCTCCACCCATCAATCAACCATCAAAAAAACATGATAACCATACCTTGTGTACCCTTTTGTGTGCTTTGTTGATAGGTTTTGATAGGTACAGGAGCATATCCGGTGTCGACCAAGAGTTGCTACAATCACAAAATAGAACCATCTTTAGTTAGATCCAAAAAAATATACTTAAAGGCTCAGTAACTAGGTACCCAACAATCCAATCCGATTGCACCCTAGGGTGCAACTCTGACCAGATTCCATTTTTAGGTGACAAAAAGTTACAAATCCCTCCCGATAGGTAATTTTTAATGTTTTTCAGCAATTACGGTCATTTAAAGTAACTTCTTTTATGCATTTTACTACTTTATTTAGAATATTTTATCTTTATAACTACATGATATGATCCATGATAGGTCCCCAAATACACTAACCCCATTTTACAAGTCATACATGTTTGGAGGACAGGTTTGATCATTGGTGGCTCCCTTGCATTAAGCCCACCCAAATTTGAGGATCCTTAGAAGACCGATCTAGGGCGTAGTCGACTAGTTCACTGAAAGAAGAGGTATATTCACCATACTGAACCTTGCTTTGCAGCATTCTAAGGTAGATTTGTAAAAAGGAGGACCCCTTGTAACCCCTTTTGAGAATAAATATAATTGATAGAATTTATTTTCATTTTCCATCGTGTTTAGGTTTAAAGAGAAGGATAAAATAAGTAGAGATAGAGGGAGAGGACTTCTATCTAATAACATGCATTGATAATTTTTTTTATAGAGATAGAACTTATTAAAAATTTATAGTGTGGGTTAGGATTTTTGGACTTTTATATTTGTTTATTAATAAGAAATATTTAAAGAATCTTGCTAATACTAATGAAGGGAAGTCATCTATAAGGGACCAACTATTACGAAGAAAAAACATGATATGTATATTGTGATATTTGTTGCCATAAATATTTTAAAACATTTCCATCCATGAAGATCAAATATAAATCAAGAGAATGGAACCAACAAGCTGGTTAAGAAAATATTGTTGCTTCAAATTTTATGAGACTAGACATGCTACAAGAGATTTTAAGAAAAGCAATCAAGGAAAAAGATGAAAATTTCTAGTCATAAGATAAATTTCAAGATAAAACAAGATCATATTGTACTAGAAGTTGACTTAGGTCGACTTTCCATTTCCAAAAATGGAAAAGAAAGGCCCTCTATCTTATTATATGGAAAATGACTCCATTTTTTAATAAAAAAAACATCATTAGAAGGTAAAAAGGATAGAAGATATGAGGAATTACAATATGTGTGTTTAAATTCAAAAGGACTTTAAGGTGCAAACGAAGACATGGAGGAAATTTTAAAATGAAGGTGGAAAACACATGTTTAATCTAAGTAAAACATTTCTATTTTCTCAACTAGTAGAAAATTATCTCCTTGGAATAAATTTGAAAAAATTTAGAGTTTATCCCTTCTGGTTTAGAGGTTTTAAGGGTAGTATAATAAATAAAGGAATACAAGGATATCCATCACAATATAGGTTTATAATATAGAGGTTTTTAGCTACCATGTGGATAACTCTAGAAATAACATAGTTGGAATCATGGATAGAGTTATTGAAAGCTCTGGAATTTCATTCACACCAAACTTCCCATAGGAAATGGGGAAGATAGAAGGTCCAAAAGGTTTTGACACAAAAGCTCTTGAAGATATTTGGCCACTATAAACAAAGGTCATTCAGAGAGGAGAAAAGATCCCAAGAAATACCCACAGTGGAAAATAATGAGCAAAGAACTTTGAGGGAGAAGTGATAGGAGATGAAAATATGTTGGGTGGATTCGTAATTTTTTTTGCAAATATAATAATAGTTAGGAATGGGGAGCCCTCAAACCTGGAGATTTGGAATGGAGAGAATTTTGTACTAAGTAGCAAGCCAAAAGAAAAAATAGAATTTGGGAATAAGGTGTTTGTTCCGAATGATATTTGAAGGAAACCATGTCAATCTTGGGTTTTTAGAAAGAAAGTATGTGGATTTGATAGAGAAAAACATGTTCTCACTAGGTGCCCACAAGAGCTTATCTTCAACCAAATAGTTAGGAATAACACAAAGAAACAAAATGCTAGATAAAACAAGATTAGCTATTTTTTGGTCCTCATTCATATCACCATGAGGAAGGGTTTTCTAGTGCTTCCTATTAGAGTCAACAAAATTATAAAACTGTGTACCAAACAACATATCAATCACTGGTTTTAGGCATATCAAATCAAGGTGGTTATGAAGAGGACTGTTACACAACCATTTGTCCTCCCAAAAACTTATCTTCTAGGTATTGGTAAGTTTCCAATGGATTCTAGGCGACAAAACCATGAATAGGTGAAGGATCATCCAAAAAATTTGGTTGATGCCAAAGGTATTTAATTTTTAATTCATAATTTATCTTGGGATTTAAACAAAACACTTACAATTTTGAGAAACAAAGAGAAATTTAACGAAGTGTAAGAATTGACAAATAAAGCAATTTCTAATTTATTTCATATTGGGTAATTTATTTCATCCAAGGAAATAATGGAAACATGTCGTACGATAAATTCAATAGAGAAGAAACCTTGCCTAGCATATGTTGAGAATTACTAGTGGATGTTGTCATGCAACTTGATGCCTAGATGAAGGACATCCCATAACTAGCTAGCAACAATAGCCCATAACAATTGAATATGATCTACAAAAATTGGAGCAATACAACATGGATATAATGTTGGGCTTCACATGCACACCTTATATCTTTTTATTTTTAATACCATGTTTGGCTAAACACAAGATGATGACCAAACATTATTTGTACTAATATATTCAACTATGCAAAATATATAACTCAACATACTTTATGTTTAGGTGAAAATGTCAATGTAAAAAAGAAATGGCATAAAAGTGGGACTCATTATTATGCATGAAAAAAATAGCAATCACTATAATCAACCCCCATAGGGATTTTGGAGAAGTTTCCATATGATAACCTGGTTAAAAATTTAATACAAAATTAATCAACTTTAAATTCCTTAGGCTTCCAACTATCTCTTCTACTATAAAAGCAAAATATACATTATTTTTGTTTTTATAAAGAATTCAAAAGATCTTTTCCGTTATTATTTGAAATGTTGTCCTTCTACTTATGACTTTGGAGGTTTTCCATTGTCAAGTTATTTTGTTCTTTTATTTTCATGTTGGAATAATTTTATGTTGGGTCTCTTAAAAAAGGTTCTCTTGGTTTCTGTAGAAATAAAATATCTTATAACAATATCTTTAGGAAAATATCCAATTTATTAATATGTGTGCATACTCAACTTACACTTAGAGTAAAATGACTAGAGGCATTGGGGCAAGGTTATGCATAGTGGCTATTTATTGCCAAAATGGATAAAATTAGGATTTTTAAATTTTGGAATTGGCTACTATTTGGGACCCTTGACGAGGACCCATTGGCCAAAGTTTGGTGCAATTTTTTTTGGGTCAATTCGCCCCAATTTTATAATAATTTGACCATTTTAAGTTTAAAATTCCAACATTGCCCCTAATAATAGTGAATCTCCCAAATTTTTATGCATAGATTTTGGGGCTAACCCCTTATGCATAACCCTACATTGGGGTATTGCATGTTCTAATTGATTCCTTGAATTTTTTTAGTTTTCTAATGGTGTGGTTTGTCAAAAGTCTAGAAATTCTAGCCTATAGACTATATTTTATCTTGAAATCCTAAAAAGCTTCCTCATATTGTGATAATCATTAGCATAAATTAAATGCTATATAGGGTGAGTTCTTTAAAACCCACTTGGACTTGAAGAATGCTATGATGATAACTTATGGTGATCAACTAGGCTATTACTTTGCAATTAAAAATAATATGACATAGTTTTTGTTTGCCAAAAAGTAGTTGTAATAAACTTAAAATTGTAGTTCTCTTGTAGAAATATGTTTATGTTAATAGTCATGTGACTTTTATTCTTCCATACAATCAATTAGATTATAATGATCACTCAATCATCATTATACCAATTATAATTAACCTACGTCACAAGCTAACAATATACAAAAATCACTTGATATTATTAAAAATAAATAAAAATTTATGTGAACACAACACTCTCAATGTGGACTTCAACCCTAGGTACAAATTTTAAAACTTGATATCATCTTTAAAATGTATATAATAAATGAATAATACTCATCAATAAAATTAAAAATATCTCAAAATCATCCAGTAAAAATTAAACCTAAGTAAACTATATATAAACATAACATTATCAATCTCAACATCAACCCTATATATATTTTGCACCTTAACCTCATATTAATCACTCAAATATTATCTCTAAATGTGCCAGTAAAGGTTATCTATTTTATTAATTTTAACATCTTTCCACAAATTTAAATATCTAGACAATTTATCCTTATTACTTCTTTTGCTCCTACTCAGTCTTTAGATTATCCAATTTTGCATATCAATGGGCAGTATTCATCAAGCTTTGTGGAACCTAAATGAGCTTCTATTAATGGTCGAAGATCCCGTAGCCCACCATGGGTAGAATCCTTGGTTCACCGGGACAAAAGGTGTCATACAAAGTTTTGGAAAGCAAGTCAAGAGCGTTTTATTAGTAATATTTATGATTCTCTTTCAAACCTCGGAGATGCTAAAGATGTAGCCGGACATATGAGTCTTGATCGATCTTCATTATTTTTTTATCATGGAATGTTAGAGGGCTGATGGACCCAGTCTGAAAATACTTGGTCTAAGATGATATTGCTTCATGCTCTAGGTTTTATGGTAATCCTTACTTTCTTTGTCTTCAAGAGATTAATATTTTTGACTTTATTTTACAATCAGGGTTATGCATAGTGGTGAATATTCATAAATTGGGTAAATATTAGGATTTCCAAAATTAGAAATTGACAAATATGAGGACCCTCGACGTTGGCCCATTCACCTAAAATTTTTAGGATCAATTTTTTCTTAGGGTCAATTCACCACAATATATATCCAAATATAGGTATATTTGTACTTGTTGGAAAGCTCTTTTTGAGCCTGATCTAATGGTGGTGTTTTTATGAATTTATAAGATGATTTAATAGGTCAAAATTTGTCCCAAATATGACCTTAAATTTTAGGGATTCAAATACCCCAAATATTGGTGTGAAGATGATTGATTTTATTTGCTTAGGATTCACCTTGATTCACCTCTATTTTGATTAGGATTCGCTATTTTTATAAGTACATTTCGAGTTCAACCCCTTATGCATAACCCTATATGCAATGTACTTGCCCTTTTATTTGGCCAGGTTGTTTTTTTTATACCACCAATCATTCCCCTGGTAGAGGGGGAGCTATCATTCTTTTGGTAGCTAGGTGGAAAGATAATTTTGTCTTGTGGGGTGTGGACCCTTTCAATCATACAATTTGGATTTTACTTGAGTTTGGTGAGTTGTCTTTTGGAATTATTAATGTCTATGCCTACAATGATGCTCAGGAGCGTTGTCGCCTTTGGCAATGGTGTGATTTTTCTTTACCATCTATTATTTGACTTATGTGCAAAGATTTTAATATGACTGAAAAGCTTGCAGACAAGATAGAACAACTTCCCATGAGGTGGGCTATTGGGGAAAGATAGACCTGGTACTTCATGAAAAAATTAGGTGTGTTAGACCCCAATTATTATTTTTCTCCTTAGTATTTTCCTAAAACTTTATCGTATACACGGTCCAATTTCCAGGCTAGCCATGCAAGAATTCTGAGAAGGTTGGATAGAGCCATGCTTTTAGATCATGTGCAATTTTTCTTTCATAGGAGAAATTCTTTAGCTTCATTTATGGAAACGATTCATGGTACTACTACTTTCGACCATTCACCCATCATGTTTAATGTGTTGATGAATTCCCTACCTTAGAGACACTACAAGTCACAATTGTTTTTAAGTACTTCCTTCCTTCAACACCCTTCTATGGTTTATTATATCTACAGAATATGGAATCTAGTTCCTAGATCTACTGGAGAGTTGGGTTGGATAGAATGGTGGAATGATGTTATTTTCTGTACAATTACCTTGCTCCATACTTTCGAAAAAAATGTGGTACAATTCAAAAGACATTCCAATGATGTCCTTCATGATGAGCTTGCCAAATATTCTGTCAAGCTTGAGGCTTATCCGTTTAATCTTGAACTTCAGTCTCATTTTGCTCAGTTAAGGCATGAACTTAAACTTGCTAAACTTTATGAGGACCGAGGATCTCAAATTAAAGCCTGTCTTCATTGGCTTAAAGTTGGTGATAGGGTCACCAAAGAATTTTTTCAAATGCTCTACCCTCCTAGGTAAGCTACTCAATTCAAGGTCATTCAAGATAATGGAATAAGGCTTACCTCTCTTCTTGAGATGATTAATGCTTTTGTCAAGCACTATACTAATATTTTTACTGCTCAAGCTTATTCCCCTAAGTAGGAACAAGCACTAGAAGCTTGTATGGAAGTTGTACCAATTAAGGTTTCAGAGTCTCAAAGAGCAGGGTGTGATAAACTACTCTCCCTTATAGATCTATAGGATGCATTATCTTAAATGGAAAACAAAAAAGTGCCAGGTCTGGATGGATTTCCATGTGAGTTCTACAAGGGTTTTTGGGACTTAGTTGGTCCTGATCTACATAAATTTTATCTAGAGGCTCTTTAAATAGGCTCTTGGGAGCAATTATTAATAGGGGTAATATCAAATTCATACCCGAGCAAGGGGACCCAGAGTTTATTGGTAATTGGAGGCCTATTACTTTGTTGAATGTTATTTACAAGATCATTGCCAAAGCTTTGGCTCTTCACTTTAGGCATCTTCTTCTTTTGATAGTCAAATTAGAGCAAACTAGCTTTATTCAAGGAAGGTAGATGCTCGACAATGTTCTAGCTATCTAAGAGGGCATGGAATGGTCCCGGATGTCAAACCAAAACATGCTTTTTATTAAGATTAATTTTGAGAAAGCTTATGACCGCATTGAATGGAGATTCATTCTTTCTATGCTCAAAGCTTTAGGATTCGAGTTAGTTTTCATTTAGACTATTGCTATGCTATTCAGAGATGCTTCTGATATTCTCAATCTGAACAATTCACAGTATGAAGCAGTGGGCCTATTTAGGTCTGCTCCTTTATATGTACTTGCTGCTAAAGACTTTGGCTATATTTTAGCTGCTCAATCTTCTGCAAGTCTTATTAAATGAATTGCTCTTCTAAATGATTAGGGACAACTTATTAATGGTCACTTTTATGATGACTCCTTTCTTACTATAAGGAAAGAGGAGCAATCTATCTATAATGCTCTATTTTGTCTGAAAACCTTTTGCACAACCTTTGGTTCTAGGATACAATGGAGGAAGACCTCCTGCTTTAGACAATCTCTCTTGCCTAAGTCGCCTTGGCTTCAAGGGTATCATTGAAATTGGATCCCTCTTGAAGAAGTTTTTAAGTTTATTGGTATTCCTTTTGCCTTTCAAGGCTCCCCTGCTTAGCTTTGGAATTATGTGCTTCAAAGAGTTATAAAGAAACTTGATTTCTGGCTTACTAAGAAGTTGTCATTAGCAGGTAAATTTCATATTTGCTCTAAAGTTTTAGCTGCAACTCACGTTTATTATTCCTCTTATTGAGTTCCTTCATAGGCTTGCTATAGGAAACTTGAGAAACTCATTCGAGTTATTATTTGGAATAATTCTTATGAAACAAAGGGATTTCATAGAGTTACCAGGGATATTTTTTGTTTTATTAAGGAATCTAGCAGAATGGGTCTCATTGGACTGTATACGGTAAGGTATTACTCTGTGTGCTAAGTGGGTGATTAGGGCTCTGAGGGGAGTTGAAGCTTGGAAAGTTTTGGTTTGAAATTTCATTTCCTATGGTCTTCCCTTAAACCGTAGAGCATGGAGAGGGTTGGATTTTCCCTCTCTCATTGTTGCTCTGGTTTTTAGTTAAGATTTCTAGCTCCTTTGTTAGTAAAAGTATATGGAAAACCTAGTAGGAGCTCACTCCTTGGATCTGTTGAAGAGGATATGGCTTCTGTAAAGGCTATCCATAAATTATATAAATATTTTGTGGTCTCCCGTGTTTCTTCATCAAGGTTCTTCCTTAGACCGGGTGCAATGGATTCATGCTCAATAATTTTTTAAAAAGGGTATTGTTAAAATAGTTGATTTCTTTTCTTGCCAGACCAAGGATTGGATTTCATGGAATGAGTTCAAACACACCTTCAGGCTAAATGGTGCGGATAAAGATACATATGATGTTGTTATTACTCTCACCCCTTTTTCTATGTTGTATAAGATTGGTGTGCGCTCACAACATCCTTGGTGGTTAAACTGGAGATGGCATGTTGACACTCCTTTGCTTAATTATAAGGCTCATTTGGGGTATAAATGGTTATCTCCTCATCTTCATTTGGTGCCTAAGCTCAATAAACATTGGGACTTATTTTTTACAAGGACTAGGTAGAATTTTGGGTATTTGAATGTTTGGGCTACTTATGTTGAGCCCAAACAATATTATTTTACGTGGATATTGTTGTGTCAAGGCCTTCCCTTAGGGGAATGTTTGAAGCACCTTGGAATTCCTAATCCTAAATGTCCTTTTTATGGAATTGTAGAAGATCTAGGTAAGCTCGAGAATGGGTTCTTTCTTTTTTTTCTCATTTATAGTTGCAAGAGTTTCTTGGCACCAAGCTCTTCTTGGGGACTCTTTTAATTTGTCTCTCCTACTTTTTGAAGTGTGGTAGGTTTTCAGGATTAGCCTACTCCTTCATATTTGGAAGGTTTGTAACAAAATTATTTTTAAACAATGTACACCTTCTGTCACATTTACTCATGCTGATAAATTAAAAGTTTTTAATGACATGTGGCTACAGATATGTACTCAAGCCAACAAAATTGTTATGAATTTGGATCATCTGCATGTTCTTCTGGCACATTAGGCCAATGCTCCATGTACAGTCAATTGGATCCCCATAAAGCGCTCTTCTCAGGAGCATTTTCAATCCCGCTCTCACCGTCGGCCTCTATCATGTGCAAGAAGTGCTCTCACATACAAACACTAGTCCTAGCCCTCACTAGTCAAGAAGCATCCTAATGTTGACATTGCTTATTCATCCCACCAGGATGGAGGGTGGGATGATGTTCAACCTGTTTCTCCTGGGCCAATTTTTGGTTGGAGCGATGCGGGTACTAAAGGCCTTAATTGTGATGTAGAGGGGTGGATTCCCATCCCATAATCGCTAGCAGTTTCTGTAGGACAACACGACAAAGCACATTACTCCATATGATATGCTCTCTTTGATGTAATGATCATCAATAATCATAATTGGTAAACTTGTGTTTTGTTGGCGACTTTGTTTACTAACCCTTGTCAATGAGGGTTAGTTTGATTCCCCATGGGATGTGTTAACCCAACCATTTTTTTTAATTGTAAAAACTGTTATCTTTAATAATAATAAAAAATTATTATTATGATTATTTTCTTACTTTCTTTTGGATTCTATGGCAGACCTCAAATATAACATCGTTATATGATATTAAAATAAAGATTTTTGATTGTAAAGACTTGTTATCTTAAATTTTAAAAAAATATATATTATTATTATTATGATTATTTTCTTGGTTCGATGGCAGGCCTCAAATGTGACATCACATCAGCATATGATGTTAAAATAAGGATGAGGCCGTTAAAGATAGACTATACATATTTGGAGCATGTTAATTTGTAGAAGTCCACTTATGAAGTTGCAAAAGATGAGTAATAACGATTGACAGCCTCATTAAATGTGTAAAGTTGAAAACAGGAATTGGGTCTTGGATCTTGAATTCGGTGTCATTAAATGTGTAAAGTTGAAAACAGGAATTGGGTCTTGGGTCTTGCGTAGTGGGAAATCGGTGGGGCAGTTGATTATTGCATAAGTGTTTAAAACGTTCTTCTTGTCCATTGTATCGAAATTCCTCGACCCAGCCGGAAATAAAAATTATTCTAATTGTCAGTTCAGCACTCGGACTTGTAAAATTTTTATTAGTATTCATATTGGACCACTATATAATTTAGTGCAAAGCAAATGATCGGATATTTACCTTTTATTATTTTATTTTACTTTCTCGGCACAGGATATGAATGCGCAGAGATCATGCATTCAGTCCATAGCTGTTGAAGGAATAGTAAAATCATTCTGCCCCCACGATTTGGCAACCCATCCACCGAAGATGCGCACCGACTGTCATCATGAGAGTTAAGAAGTTGCATTTTGCCATGTGCAAGAAAGGGGAAGTACCTGTCGAGGAGACTTAATCCCTGAGAAAAATTATGCACATGTTAAGTGTGAGGGAAGAGACTTTTGTCTCGAGGAGACGCACTTGCCTGTGTTCAGGTGAAGTGAAGAGTAAATATATATATACATCCATATCGTGAGCCTTTCTATTCGAGCCGTTTGTCTGCTATTTCTATTTGGTTTCTGTATTCTCTGGTTCCTTAAATCTGTCTCCAACTCCGAAAACATGGAATCAAAAAATACGGTTCAATTAAAGATCGATCAAGCCCGGTGGGTTATTCAAATTAAGGAAGGTCTGGATATGCACGAAGACGAAGCTGATGAAGTAGTTAGCATATGCGTGTTTAATGTGCCCAAGGAACTATTGGCAATGAAGCCTGAAGCGTTCATTCCACAGTCCGTCTCTATTGGGCCATATTGTTAGGAATGGAGCCTAATTATGAGGAGGCTAAACAGAGAAAGTTTCTGGATTTACTGCAGGACGGGCAGGGAAAGTTTCCAGATTCTACGATCAGTTAGTCTACGAGAGAAAGTTTCGGGATTTACAACAGGACAACCAGGGAAAGTTTTTTTGTTTTTATCCCAAAATTAGATGTTGGGAACTCAATGTTAATCTTGGAATGTATTAAGAAAAGCAGTTTGTTTTTTCTGTTTTTTCTTATATATAGTTGTGAGGAAAAACAAAGAAGACTATGACAAAGAAAATTCTTGTGTTAATTCCTTGGAAATATAGAGAGGAAATTACAGCAGATGTTTTTTGTAGGTTGTAACCCTCTATTGCTTGGATTGAGAAAATGAAGGACTGAAAATTCTCGGTGGATGTAACCCACATTGGGTGAACCACGTTAAAATCGTTGTCTCTTCTTACGTGTGTGTTTGTCTAATTTTTCTTTAATTATGTCGTTAAAGTTTGAAACACTATAATTGCTTTTCTATATAAATATATTTTATATAGTGATTTACTCTAACAAGTGGTATCAGAGCGGTTGTTTTGTTGGGTGCACTTGACAGAAGGAGAATTTTTGGATCAAGTGGGAGCAATGGCGGAAGAAGGGAGGTTTAGAGTTCAAAAATTCAATGGCCAGAACTTTCAATTATGGAAGATGCGGATGGAGGATTACTTGTACCGGAAGGATCTTTACTTACCTCTTGAGGGGAAACAGAGAGACCTTCATCTATGTCGATGAGGAGTGGAGTCTCCTTGATAGAAAGGCATTAGGTCTTGTGAGGTGTGCTTGGGAGCCACCGTAGCCTTCAACATCTACGATGAAAAGACTCCCAAGGGAGTCATGGATAAGTTGGCCAAGATGTATGAGAAACCATCGAGCATCAAATAAGGTATTCTTAATGAAAAGGTTATTTAACATGAAAATGAGTGAAGGAGGATCTGTGCATGATCATTTAAATGAATTTAATATTGTCACTAATCAATTGCATTCAGTAGGATTGGATTTTGATGATGAGCTTAGGGCCTTATTAATCTTATGCTCTCTTTCGAAAAGTTGGAACAATTTGGTAATGGCGGTAAGTAACTATGCTTCGAGTTCAAATAAATTAGAATTTGATGATGTGGTTGGTGTGATACTCAGTGAGGACATGAGAAGAAAAACCACGGGAGAATCATCTAGCACCGCCTTAACTATTGAGAATAGAGGAAGAGGAAGAGAAAGAGGCAAGAGTTCACATCGTGGAAAATCCAAAGGCAGATCCAAATCACGTGGAAAAGGAAAGCTACAGTGTTGGCCTTGTGGCAAAAAGGGTCATCTCAAGAAGGATTGTTGGCAAAGAAAGGGTGATGGAAATGAAGGTAATGATAATAATGGTAACACTTAGAAGCCAATATTCTTTGGACAAATTCTACAAGATGCTTTAATCTTATCTCTTGATAGAAATAGTGATTATTGGGTAATTGATAGTGGTGCTTCATTCCATGCTACCTCACATAAGGAATACTTCATAGATTATGTTTATGGAGATTATGGACAGGTTCTATTGGGAAATGACCAACCATGTAAAATCGTGGGTATTGGAAAGATTTTGATTAAATCCCCAAATGGATGTCAATGGGCTCTTAAAGAGGTGAGACACATACCAGATTTAAAGAGAAATCTTATATCGGCAAGTAAGCTTGATGGTGAAGGATACACGGTTGCATTCGGAGAAAATGCTTGGAAAGTTACTAAAGGTTCATTGATAGTAGCTAGAGGTAAATTGGTGGGTACTCTTTATTTACTTACTGATTTTTCTCACTTCTCCATGAATTTAGTTTCTACGGGTGAGAGTGCATCTTTGTGGCACCAAAGACTTGGCCATATGAGTGGAAAAGGTATGGAAATTTTACATTCAAGAAAGTTATTGCCTAAGTTAAAAGAGATTGATTTGGAATTATGTGAGGATTGTGTTTATGGTAAAGCAAAGAGAGTTAGATTTCTCAAGGATGGCAAGGAAAGGAAGAAAGAGAAATTGGAGCTTGTGCACTCAGATGTTTGGGGCCCAGCTCAGGTAACTTCTCTTGGAGGTTCCTCTTACTATGTACTTTTTATTGATGATGCAACAAGGAAAACATGGATATATTGCATTAAGAATAAAAGTGATGTTTTTAATACCTTTAAGAATTGGAAAGCATTAGTTGAAAATGAAGCTGGAAAAAGGTTAAAGTGTCTAAAGTCGGATAATGGTGGAGAATATTGCGGTAGAGAATTTGATGTGTTTTGTTCTAAAAATGGAATTAGAAGAATCAAGGTAGTTCCAAGAACACCTCAAGAAAATGGGGTTGCGAGAAAGAATGAATAGAACCATCATGGAGCGTGCTAGGAGCATGAGAATACATGCGAGGCTTACCATTATTTTTATGGGCTCATCCTTGTTGATACTTGCGGTATATCGATTAATAGAGGACCGTCTAGTGCCTTGGATGGAGGAATTTCGGAAGAGCTTTGGACGGGTAAACCGGTAAATTATTCTTTCCTTAAGGTATTTGGATGTGAGGCTTTTATGCATATAGACAAAGAGAACAGAAATAAGTTAGATGCTAAGGCCCAAAAGTGCTATTTTATTGGTTACGGTATTGATGGCTTGGGTTACAGATTATGGGATTGTGATAACCGAAAAGTCATTAGAAGTAGGGATGTCATATTTAATGAAAAAAACTTGTATAAAGATCGGTTGCAGGGAAAGAAACAAAAAGAGGAAAATGCTGAATACATAGACCTTGATGGACACATAGAAAAGGTAACTCCAAAGGTGGTAGAAGATCAAAATGTTCAGCGGCAACAACAAGCACCTCAATCTCCGAAAAGTGTTGTTAGACGTTCTACCAAGATAAGTAAAATTCCTCAATGTTTCTCTGATTATGTTTTGTATCTTGATCTTTGGTGAGACGAGAATGTTTTCAGGAAGCATTACAAATGGATACCGGGAATAAGTGGGAGCTTGCAATGAATGAAGAAATGGACTCTTTATTTCACAACCAAACTTGGGATTTGGTTGAGCTACCCAAAGGTAAAAGAGCTTTGACCAATAAATGGGTGTACGGGATTAAAGAGGAGAATGAAGGGCATAAGAGATACAAAGCAAGACTAGTGGTCAAGGGATTTGCTCGAGAAAAAAGGTATTGATTTTGATGAGATTTTTTCTCCGGTTGTAAAAATGACCTCTATTAGAGCTATTTTGAGTCTTGTAGCTATAGAAAATTTGTTTAAGGAGCAATTGGATGTGAAGACAGAATTTCTTCATGGTGATTTGGAGGAGGAAATTTATATGCACCAACCGGAAGGCTTTCAGGTGAAAGGTAAAGAGGATTGGGTATGTAAGCTGAAAAAGAGCTTGTATGGGTTAAAACAAGCTCCTAGGCAGTGGTATTTAAAATTTGATAAGTTCATGGCTAATCAAAGGTTTGAAAGATGTCAAAGTGATCACTTGTGTATATTTTAAGCAAAGCTGGAAATGGTAACTATGTTATTTTGCTATTGTATGTGGATGACATGTTAGTTGCGGGAACAAATATGCAAGATATAAACATGCTCAAGAAGAAGTTGGCTAAATCCTTTGCCATGAAGGATTTGGGAGAAGCCAAACAAATCCTTGGTATGAGAATAACAAGAGACAAGGAGAGTCACACTCTGAAATTATCACAAGCAAAATACATTGAAAAAGTGCTTAAGAGATTCAACATGAACAATGCAAAGTCTGTTGCTACTCCATTGGCAAAGCATTTCAAACTCACCAAAGATTTGTGTCCCAAGACACAAAAGGAACAAAAGCATATGGCTAAGGTTCCCTATGCATCAGCGGTTGGAAGTTTGATGTATGCAATGGTTTGTACAAGACCAGATATTGCCCATGCAGTGGGAGTAGTGAGTAGATTTATGAGTAATCCGGGGAAAAGGACATTGGCAAGCGGTAAAATGGATACTCAGGTACTTGAGAGGAACTTCAAATTATTCTTTGAATTTTGGAGGCTCTAATATATGCTTGAAAGGTTTTGTAGATTACGATATGGCGGGTGATCTTGATGGTGGAAGGAGCACTACGGCTACATATTTACTATAGGAGGAGGAGCGGTTAGTTGGATTTCTAAACTCCAACACATAGTTGCCCTTTCAACCACTGAAGCTAAATATGTTGCTATTGCTACGGAAGCAAGCAAAGAGATGGTTTGGTTGCAAAGACTAATGGAAGAACTGGGGAAGAAGCAAGAGGATAATAGGTTGTGGAGTGATAGCCAGTGCTATACACCTTGCAAAGAATTCAGCATTCCATTCAAAAACTAAACACATCAAACTCAGGTATCATTTCATTAAATTGGTAGTGGAAGATGGATCTTTGAAATTAGGGAAGGTTCACACATCACAAAATCCTGTTGATATGCTTACAAAAGTGGTGTCAAGATAAAAGTTGAGCTTTTGCTCAACTTCGGTTAACCTTAAGGAATAAGAGGCCATGATGAGAAATTTTCAGTCCTTGGTTGCGGTATGGTGCAATGGAATTAGTCTCCAAGTGGGAGATTGTTAGGAATGGAGCCTAATTATGAGGAGGCTAAACGAGAGAAAGTTTTGGATTTCTTGCGGGACGGGCGGGGAAAGTTTCCAGATTTACGGTCTGTTAGTCTACCGAGAGAAAGTTTCCGGATTTACAACGGGACAACCAGGGAAAGTTTTTTTGTTTTTATCCCAAAATTAGATGTTGGGAACTCAATGTTAATCTTGGAATGTATTAAGAAAAGCAGTTTGTTTTTTCTGTTTTTTCTTATATATAGTTGTGAGGAAAAACAAAGAAGACTATGACAAAGAAAATTACTGTGTTAATTCCTTGGAAATATAGAGAGGAAATTACAGCAGATGTTTGTTGTAGGTTGTAACCCTCTATTGCTTGGATTGAGAAAATGAAGGACTGAAAATTCTCGGTGGATGTAACCCACATTGGGTGAACCACGTTAAAATCGTTGTCTCTTCTTATGTGTGTGTTTGTCTAATTTTTCTTTAATTCTGCCGTTAAAGTTTGAAACACTATAATTGCTTTTCTATATAAATATATTTTATATAGTGATTTACTCTAACACATATCACCACTGGAGATCCGAGCTATACGAAATGGAGAGACACAAACTCACAGCGGCCCGTAGATTCCAGAAAAGGATTAGCGATCAAAAGTTCGAGTCCGCGGTGGAGGAGTTGAAGAAGTGCGAGTGGCAAATCCGGAGCTGCTATCACAAGTACCTCGACTACACCGATGAAGCCTTGGCATGGCTCATGGCTTTGGACGCCGCCTTCCTTCTCGAGTGCTTGCAATTCTACGTCAAACAAGCCGACGATGTTTCAATGGAAATTTCGTCGAAAATTAAGCAACCGCGAAAGGTTCTAGATCCCACTGGCAGAAGCGCTACCCACAATGCAATTATGAGGGATTTGATGATGCTGGAAAATCAGATCCCATTATTCCTTTTGCAAAAGCTGTTGAAGATGCAGTTGGGTTCTGAAGAGAAGGCGGAGGAGAGGCTGTGCAAGCTGGTAAGACTTGCATGTAAAGAATTATCTCCTTTTAAGTTCCAGTTGCCTGATAAGTCAAAGTTCTCTATAAAAGGAAGGGGTCACCTCCTGGAGATACTCTACTATTCTGTCGCCCCCCTTGTAGACAAGGATGAATCTCATGCGAAGGCCGATGAAAAGGATCAGGACCCTTCGCGGGACACAGGATACATTGCGCGAGCTTTCCGTTTGCTATGGAAGGCCATCTCCTCCTTAAACGTGGGCCCCGTTCGACGTGTAATGGTGCTGCCTCAGCGTCTGCTGAGAGGGAGGGCGGTGCAGTTTGAGAAATCTGGTGGCGTTTGAGGCGTCGGCGGCTCCTGGTGCAATGATCTTCATGCGCTACAAAGAATTCATGAATGGTATGATTAAAAAAGAAGAAGATGTTTGTCTGCTGAGAAACAGCGGGATCATTTACAATCACCTTGAAAGCGACGGGAAGGTTGCAAGTCTCTGGAACGGCATGGGTAAATGCGTCAAGTTGACAAAAGTCAAATATTTGGACCAGGTCATAGCGGACCTCAATAAGCACTACAACCGGAGATGGAGCGTTGCCGCGAAGGAATACGTGAACAAATACATATTTGGCTCATGGCAGCTGCTGTCTCTCTTGGCTGCCGCCATTCTTTTAGTTCTCACATGTTTACAAGCCTTCTGCTCTGTCTATGACTGTAAGAAGTGGTTGAACGATACTAATTTACTTCAAGAATAACATGGGACGGGAAGATTACGGCCGACTAATACTTCTCCGTTCCTGCAGTCACGTCTTCTTAACGTTCTAGGGTGGGTTGAACGCATAGTTTTCCTGAACTGCATTTTTATGTTTGTTCTTTGTTTGCTGGTTTGGTTTGAAGATCTAGTGATATTTAGAAGGGGCTGTTTGGAAATTGACCGCTGCCGACGAATAATGCTTTGTACGAAGTAATCAACCAAACTTTGCCGGAGCTTGTCGGGAGTGAACATTGCTAAAAGCCGTAAAGGAGGACTGCAACAGCTACTGTGCTTGTTTTGGTTGTGCCGTAATCTCTCATTTGAGATATTTCATGCTGTATACCCTAAAGTAGGTATGGATGGTCTGTGTTGTAAGACATAACTCTGTGGGCTCAATTATGAAGATAGTAAAGGACAACTAGAAGCAATTGCATCTACTTGCATCGTTGTATACACTTTTTTTTTTTTTTATAAAGAAGGTATAAAAGTTAAAGGTCTCTCTTGCAGGGCAAGAAATACTATTTTTTAGAAAGACAACGAATTAGATGGAAGGCTACAATCATGAAATAAAATAATAAAGCACTTAACTACGTGTTGTTTACGAGAGCCTGGAGATACGGATTAAATTGAGCGATTTCATATATACTCTTCGAAATGAATAGGCTCACCAAAGCTTGCTTATTAGTGATGTTCATAATAATAAGATATTAGAAAAATTTAATGTTTACTTTTTTAAACAAGTTTCAAAATATTAAGAGCAAAGGAAAGAAAGGAGTGTGTCTTATATTTATATCTTTTAGAAAAGAGTTAGGTATTATAGAAAGAAAGATATTTATAAGACTTTTAACTAAAAGTACAGCGGTTTTAGTTAGATGTAAAGTAAGAATATTTTACTTGAAAACAATAAATAAATAAATATACGGTCTTTTTTATATTCAGTAATATATGTTTTATTTAGTCCGTGGGTCTAGGTGGATTGGTAAGTTGGGGCGCTTACCGAGAGGAGACCTAGGTTCCAATCCCACGGGCTTGCCCATGCACAGACAGTAGCCCAGATCTGATTCCTCTGAGTGGTGCGCCAGATTGATGACGACGGTGCAACCCTGTGCGTCCGGCGGTCCCCATCTCACGCCGGGTTACCATATACCGAGACGGTGGAAGTCCTGGGAGCCTTCGTAGATAGTTTGAACCCTACCAACTGTGCTGGTAGTTACTAAAAATCGTGATTGTAACCATTGCTTCTATATACCAAAAAAAATATATGTTTCACTTAAAGTGATTAATAAAAATGAGATGGTGAAATATGAAATATAAATTAATATATAAATTCAATGGATATTAACGAACTTACTTAAATATTTAAAAATGGATTAAATTTTAAATGAAGATTGAATCCATATTATTCCATAATTTTCCTTTTAAAAAGTATTTTTTTAGTATGAAAGTTATTAAAAGTTTTGTAGACACCTAAAAGTTGCACATGGTCGTTTGCTCATCTTTCATGATTAATTTAGTCATAAACATTATAAAATTGCACTCATTAATCCCAAAACGCCTTGAATTTATAAAAGGGATAATCATTAGCTCCTTTGGTCCACTCAATCCCTTTCCTACGTCTAATCATTGTTTTCATGTGACCACCATCAAAAGTCTCACCATGGTAGCTTTAATTTTGGTTTAAAAGTTACTTTAAAATTAAAGTGTCCTTTATGACTTAAACACATTATTAATTAGGATTAATCAAGAACCATTGCTTCTATATACCAAAAAAAATATATGTTTCACTTAAAGTGATTAATAAAAATGAGATGGTGAAATATGAAATATAAATTAATATATAAATTCAATGGATATTAACCAACTTACTTAAATATTTAAAAATGGATTAAATTTTAAATGAAGATTGAATCCATATTATTCCATAATTTTCCTTTTAAAAAGTATTTTTTTAGTATGAAAGTTATTAAAAGTTTTGTAGACACCTAAAAGTTGCACATGGTCGTTTGCTCATCTTTCATGATTAATTTAGTCATAAACATTATAAAATTGCACTCATTAATCCCAAAACGCCTTGAATTTATAAAAGGGATAATCATTAGCTCCTTTGGTCCACTCAATCCCTTTCCTACGTCTAATCATTGTTTTCATGTGACCACCATCAAAAGTCTCACCATGGTAGCTTTAATTTTGGTTTAAAAGTTACTTTAAAATTAAAGTGCACTTTATGACTTAAACACATGTTTAATTAGGATTAATCAAGATTAAAACTAATCTCATCCTCACACATGTGTGCACCCATGACTTGCATAAGATATTTTAAAGATGCTTGATTTAACCATGATCTAACCCAATATCTACTTAATCAAGGTTAACCCTAACCCCTGCTCACACGTGTACACCTAGGATATTTCAGGATATTTCTAGATATTTAGAATATCCATTTTTAGGGCATGTGGGGATGAGTCACCTTCCACCTCACCCTTTAACCTTACCATGGTTAAGATATAACCCAGGGTTCATGCCACCTCACAAGGGACACCTCATCCCCCTACGTTCTCCAAAAGGAATAAATAGGAGCACTTTTTCTCCTAAATATATCCATCTCATTCCACATAATAGAACTCTACCAAAATTATATTATATTTCTACCTATCAATCAACCATCCATCAACCATCGAATCACCATGACAACCCCATCATTTGTACTCTCGCGTGTGTTCTTTTGATAGGTTTCAACAGGTACGTGAGCACATTTGACATCAACTAGGAGATGCTATAGTCACAGGACATCATAAAACTCTATCATATTCAAAAAATCTAGCTATAGGCTTGATCGTTAGGTACCTAGTGACCCAATCTAGTGACACCCTACTGAGTGAATCTGAATAAAATACACTTTTAGGCAATAGAAATTTACAAAACCCTTTAGACACGTAAGCTTCACTGTTTTCATTCACTCACAATCATTTACAACAATTTCTATTATGCATTTTACTATTTTATTTAGAGTCTTTTATCTTCATAATCACGGGGTCTGATCCATGATAGACCCCCAAACACACTAAACCCATTTTGTAGGTCATATAGATTTGGAGGATAAGTTTAATCAATACGATGGTACACATGCACTAGGTTCGATCACCCTAATTTTTGAATCTTGAACTCTTGTAATATTCGACACCGCACCACCTTGTAAGATTATTTTAGCAATATTTGGCACCATGCCACCTTGCTGATATCTTGATTCTCTTGGCATCTTGTAAAACTTGGCACCACGTCATATTGCAAGAGTGATTATAAAACTTGGCATCATGCCACCTTGTAATATTGATGTTCTTTTATGTTTACCAAAATTTGATATCACATTACTCTACTAACATTTGGTTGTTTCTAGAATTATTTTTGCAAAATTTGGCACCACACCACCTTGTAAGATTATTTGTAAAATTTGACACCATGCCACCTTGCAAATTAGCTATCTCTTAAACTTTTTAAAAATTTAGCACCACACTACCTTGTAAAATTATTTTGTGAAACTCGACACCATGCCACATTGTAGATCATCTTGTTTATATTTTGTGAATATATCTAGTGTTACAAAAGCTCATTGTCCATAGTTCATTGCATTTACTCTTAGTTTGCAAAGCGCATTTCATTTTAAAAAACAAAAGAAAATTTGAAGGAAAAGGTTGCATCATTCTTTGTTGTATTGCTTTTATTTCTCAAAAAGAGCATTTCATTTCTAAAAAGGAATTTATTTCTTTCTTATATTAGAACACACACACTTCACATTCAACTTAAACAGTGGTAAGATTGGATTTCATCACCAATTCCTGCTTGATATTGGTGATGTTGGATTTCATCTCCTTCCATGACTTTACCCCCTACACACCGTAGTGGCACCCATGAGTGGTTTTCTAGAATTCATCCCTGGAAAATTCCCTACTCTTGAGAAATCCTCGAGGAAGGTTAGGATTAGATGCTCTTGCTCACAGGGCTTAATTATAATCAGTGAGTGTGCAACTATCATTCTTGACTAAGCCCACCCAAGGGTGAAGTGAAAGCATGGGTATGTCGGTAGCAGGTCTTAGATAGTGTTACCTTTTTTTATAGAGGATTTTACATTTTGGTGCATTTTATTTCCTTAGGTTGTACCTTGAGTCATTACCTCCATGTAGATACCATTTTCCTATTTGTATACAGTTACCCCTTGCATGCCTTTAGGTATGAGAGGATATTATTCATAAAAACACTTAATTTTTACAATACATCCATAATACCTTATTTCATTTTCAGTTTTAAGGTTATTCCAACACCAAAATAGTTATTTTTGTTTATTTCTTGCTATTGATTTGATTTCTCTCACAAAACACACAAAAATAGGATCCAAAACTCACAAAAATAGGTTTCTCACATTCCTAGATACAACTCCAACAAATTTTTATTTCTATCATCAGTTTTAGATGCAATCGCCAGGTACCCTACGATTCAATTCAATCATACCCTACCCAAAAACCTAGAATTTTGAGTCACATAAAGGTCTAGTCATGAGAATGGTATTATCTCACCTCCGTGCCCATATCTATCACATTTTCATCCCTCTCCTCAACCATCATATCCTCATTCTCCTCTTGATTCATCTCGATTTCCATTTTACATCACTCAACCAACACCCACACCATCGTGACCCCATCATCCTCCATTCTAACTCTCTTACACTCTTCTTCATATTCACTCTCATATTTATCACCCTCCACAATTATGGGCATTTCGACTTGCCCTACTTTTACACCACCATCCCCATCATTACCTTCTTTCGTTGACTTGCAATCCATCTTGGCACAATTGACCATCTAGAATTGCAACTAAGCAACTATAAGTGTCATGGATCCACTCATCACTAATTCATGATGTATTCTCCCATACCTTCACATCCACCAATCCCCCCTCCTCAAGAGTGATATCCACCACAACCTATGAAAGCACCCATTCTACCCCTACCTAGTCCACCTTTCACTCCACCAGCATTGCTAGCATACTCCACTCATCCTACACCAATTCTTCTTGAGCCTCTATCTCACACTTTCCAATGACTACATCATGCAGGTCTCCTAGTTTTACCTAAGGTAAAACCTATCACAACCATCCCTTTCCATGTCCTAATAAAGATATAAATTGGCATGATCATTTATATTTTGAGTATGGTTTTACTAATAAAATGTTGATGGCAGGAAATTTCAAAGGTGGTAAGGCAAGCAATCACTGCCATCAAATTACTTAAAAGTAATAAGTCTTGCAAAAGATTTATCAACAAGAGGAATATCAATATTAATGGAATAAATTAATATTTGGTATTAAATTGAACTAATTGCTTTGGAAGTGACCAGATATTTCTGTAACTCCCTATAACAAAATCCCATCAAAAATCCTGATTGTTGATCTTCGTTCGAGTTGTCTCAACATGATTGGATAAGCATATATATTTTTTTATGGTGAATTTTGGTGTGTAGTAGTTGTTTTTAAGGATTTATAAGTCACCCTACTGCCACCCCTACGCGTCCTTCACAAATGACTGTGTTCGGATTGCACACAAAAGGGAAAATTCAAAAATATTTCCTAAACATTATCCCACATAGGACATGTCAGTATTTATATAGGATTTAATGGGTGAAAGTCTCCCATGACTACTCGATCACCTATCGAAGGTTGAGATCCATTCTAAGTATGGTCAGAACCATCTCATATGGAAACACGCATGATGTATTGGGTGTAATACTCCTATCGATCGACTCTATGAGTTTATAATAGATGGTTTGTTTACTCAAGCTCATGATATTATAAAACCTACTTGTTTATTTATGTGGTGATATATATATATATATATCCCACATGCTCCTTGTGGAAGGATGTGGAGGCTTTTATTAGAAGAAGGGTACATATCATTATTTGACCATAAGTTGTAGTCAAGGCTAGCATGCATTAGCTGCCTAGTCTTGGAGATTAAGGATTTAGCAGTTGGTTGCTAGTTAGTTTGATCTCGGTTAGCTAACTATGTTGTTTGAACCTTGACTGGGTAAACTATCGTGGATTGTTGAAAATTCTAGTTATGGCTTGGTGTAAGCACCCATTTTTAAATTATTCTTTTTCTTAATAAATCCTTTTATATTACCAACCAAACTTTTGATTGAAAAATTATAGAGAAAAATGTTTTAACAATAGAGGATTATGAGATGCCTAGTACAAAGTGGTGAGAATTTGTAAAGGTTAATGTGAAAATATTATGATACACACTTGGATAAAATTTGAGAGACCTAATGAGATAAATTTGGGATAATTTTTTTGAAAACTTATGAACAAATTATGAGGCAAATTATGGAGCAATTTGTGAGACTATAGTGAAATATTGTTTGATAGATTACGAGACAATTAGTGTAATCTTGTTTGATATATTACAAGGAAAATTTGTTGATCAACTATTGTAATCTTGTTTGAAATATTACAAGGAAAATTTGATTAAGATGAAATCTTGTTTGATAGAGTACAAGACAAATTTATGATTCACTATAGGGTAATATTGTTTGATAGGTTACAAGACAAAGGAGATGTAATCTTGTTTGATATATTACAAAGCAATTTTTTTGATTAACTATTGTAATCTTGTTTGAAATATTACAAGACAAATTTGTGATTAAGATGTAATATTGTTTGATATATTACAAGATAAACTTATAATTGACTATAGGGTAATCTTCTTTGATAGGTTATAAGACAAAGGAGATGTAATATTGTTTGATAGATTACAAAGCAAATTTTTTGATTAAATATTGTAATATTATTTGAAATATTACAAGAAAAATTTGTGATTAATATGTAATCTTGTTTTATATATTACAAGACAAATTTATAATTGACTATAGGGTAATCTTGTTTGATAGGTTACAAGACAAAGGAGATGTAATCTTGTTTGATATATTACAAGGCAAATTTTTTGATTAACTATTGTGTAATATTGTTTAGTAGGTTGCAAGAAATTTTTTTAATTAACATATAATTACAAGATAAATCTACAATTGACTATAGGATAATCTTGTTTTATAGGTTACAAGACAAGGAGGTGTAATCTTGTTTGATATATTACAAGGCAAATTTATGACTAACTAGATTATGAGAATCATAATACAATATTGTTGGTAGATCAAGTGATAATATGGTAGAAGAATGTCTAATTTAGGAATAATGGATGAGAAATCTATTCTTGAGGAAAATATGGTGTTTCCTTTAGAGTGTACTCATGTAGATTATATTGAAAATTACATGGTACTTTAGAAATGCATTTGATGATGAATGAATGTATGTGCTTAAGGATTCATTTGGTGGAAACATGAATGAATGAATTTAGGTAGATTAGATGTAGAATTTAATCTTGGAGAGATTATGGGGTCTCTTCTTGTATTACTAAACCTTAGATAACTTCCATTCCATTAGGAATTGAATGGATTAATGACATCTAGGTTTGAAGAATGAATGCAAGAATTCATTCTTGAAGAAATCATGAGGTTTCTTCATTCTCAATTTATATGTATCCAATGAGCATTTCATTTATGAGCTTCAATTGTAATGATGACCTAAAAATGGGAATGTATGGGATTCTCCTATAGCCATGTATTTAATGATGGTTCAAAAAGAATATTTAGGATTATTTATATCATTGTAAATTGGGACAAAAAGATTAATGAAATATGAGGATGCATATTTTGAGGTTGGGTTTTTTCCCATTGGGATTTTCCCAGGATATATGTGGTGTTATGTGTTCTTTTCATGTGATCTTGTTATTAACTCTTAAAATGGAAATTGCAGTTATATAATTATATATGATGCATGATTTTTGTTAACAAGTAATGTTCACTGCTTTATAATTTACATTTAAGATCTAGTAGATCTAATGATGGATGATGCACTTACTTTTCCAAATAATGAATATTGAATGGTTTATGCTTTTCATGCAATGATTCAAGAATTAGTCTTTGAGTGAATAAAATAAATCTCTTATGAATGTATTCTACTACAATAGAAATTAATAAGAGTATAGACTTAAAAAAACTTCTTAATATAATAGAAATATAAACAATCAAGTCATGGATTGATTGATACTGGATTGTAAAATTTACATTGAACATATTATGATCAAAAAAATTTCTCTCGAGTTGGATTAAAATTTGGGGTTTTACAAAATCAATTGATTTACATCACTCAAGATCGAAAGGCTACAATGAGAACCAATTCTATGTTTATCATTTCCAGCAAGGGCATGATATTAACACTTGTCACATTTTCAAATGCTTAGTTCACACTATGATGGATGAGGAGGAACTCCAATGCACTCATCATTCCCTCTCTTCCATAAATTATTGAGGCACATATTTCAATTCATTACTCCATACCATGCCACCACAACCACACATTAGCAGTTCATCATCTTTATCTCGACCTTCCTAGGTTCATCAGGTCCATTACTACATATCTTATCAAGTTGGTAATCACGCTAATTTTATGGCTAGTATTTCACAATTTATACGAAATCATACCCCACCCACTTAACATGTTTGTAAGCTTAGTGGTGTGTATCATCATTTCTTTAATTTTTCTTAGTTTGCACATCCCTTCACTTCTCATAATCATTTCTCCCTTTTCACCCTTCTTGTACAAATTGAAGGAAGATGATTTTATTCTCTTCCAACCCATCCTTCACGCTAGGGGGAGTTTCATTTTCCTCTACCCACATTCCCCAAAACTAGGGGAAGTTTCATATTTTCATCTTCCGTCGACCATACTGTACAATTACTTTCAGCTTTTGTATTCACCCCATCTTCTCTTCTCATTTCCTATATTTTATTATAGAATCATATCAACGTTGTATGGTCACACTTCAAGCAACTACATACCTTTGATTTGGTTCAAAATATCTTTCCTTTTTCCCTATTTATTCTTCTCTTCTTCCTCTCTCTTCCTATTTTTTCTATTATTTTCTCTAGAACCTTATCAATGTTGTATGGTTACACTATGAGCGACTACATACCTTTAATTTGGTTTGGCATTCCTCCCCTTCTCTTTCCTTCCTCTTTTTCTCACTCTATGTCAATTTTGTATGGTCACGCTATGAGTGGCTACATAATTTTGACCTAGTTTGAACTTTCTCTCTTCTCTCTACTCTCTTATTTCCTCTTCTCTTTTTCCTATTCCTTCCTACTTTTATTTCTTCCTCCTCTTTTTCTTTCTCTCATTTATGCTATCATCAGGGTCTCTTATTCACATCTCACTATTACCTACTCATCATCATATTACTCTTTCATACACATTCACATGTATCACTCACAATTACTATTGTCTTACATAGGTATTCCCTTTTATTTTGATTGTACATTCTTTCCCATTTGTTTGCTTCGGTACAGTATGTTGGACATCATATGAGGATACATCACTTTGTGTTTACTTCTCTCACTTACTTTGTCTCTCACAAAAAGTTGGTCTCATACTACCATGCATTTTAGGTATTTTGTTATGTCATATCCTCTTATACATATCATCGTATCTACATCATTCATAGTCATGTTCACATATTTCTTGTGCATACACCATTCATCACTTGTATATAGTATCATTTTGAGGATTTAAAACCACATTTGTTAGCATGATTGTCATGGTGTCCAGACCTATCCAGTACTATTCTTGTTGCTCAAATGTTCATAGTTAGTCTAATCAATCTGTATCGAATGTCATGAAGTTATAGAGGACTTCAAGGCTACCCCTAGTTGAATTGAGGTCAGTCATGGACCACTCACATAGTTCACATCTTAAGAAAATTTTAAGTCTAGCAAAGACAACATCTTGCATCAGCCTTGCCATCTAGTGAACGATTTCCCATGTTCATCCTATCATTTACATGATCAAAATAAACTTTAGGATAAACAAAGGGACAAACAAAAGTAATAAAAAAATGGGAAGAAAACAAAAGCCAATGCCCATAAACTAGAAAGAAAGAGCACCATAGAAAACAAAAGGAAAAGTCTCCAAGAGTACTATCAAATTGCTTAAGTCATGGAGGTTCTCAGGTCTAAAATAACATCATGGTATGATTTCCATCACAAACAATAGGCTCCAAGAGCCTTCATGGTAGTGGAATGGCTTTACAAGTGGTGATACATCTATCACATTAGCGACCTTATCTTGTACATATCATTACATGCTTATGGATGAGCTAGCTACTTTGGCTAGGTTTAAAATGGGTTAGTCCAACCTCTCTCAAAATAGATAAATGAACATCATGTGCACACACAATTTCATGGTAGACTTAAATTTAGTTGGGCTAGTCTAGATATCTATAGGATATTGCATGACTACTAGATAAGTTTGATTATTCACACTATGTTGTTTGAGTGTCTAGAAACTCTTTTAAATATCCATCATGCTTTAGGAATAGGGGTGAACAACATCACCATTACC
This sequence comes from Wollemia nobilis, assembly GCA_028583015.1. NCBI lineage: Eukaryota > Viridiplantae > Streptophyta > Pinopsida > Araucariales > Araucariaceae > Wollemia > Wollemia nobilis. The sequence continues at coordinate 121,434 of JAQPPZ010001979.1, forward strand.
TCTTCTTATAACAAGTATATCCTCATTAAATTTGTACATCCTTCTTAAATACATCTCATCCATGCGTATCTTACACATGCACACCAGTTCATGCACTTCATGCTTACTTATCGCATATCTTAGTCATTAGATCATGCCATAAATCATTTTTTTTAGGTCTATCATCCTTATTGAGATAGTTTAAATGAATTGTGAGTGGCTAATCATCTTGTCATACTTTTCATAGTTCACATCTAAATACATTTCTCCATATTATAGTTGTACCTATCCATCAATGCATATTCATAACTAGTTAGGGTCATCTTACCTAACATTCACCATGTATCACATAACATCATACTTATGTGATTATTTATGTTTCACACTGCAAATACATATCATTCACATCATGCATATCAATCACATCATATATATTCAACACATCACACATAATCACACAAATATCATCATGTATATATATATCATATCAAAATCATGAGTACATTGTACATAGTCACATCTCTTGTAGGCTGTATTGCCTACCTACTACATCATACATTACCTTGTTGGGATATCATATAAAAAATCAATGGTAATCACATAAAACATAAAAAAATCAATGTAGGCTATCTCAGCTCTGTGTCACATCATGAGTCTCTCCATTTCCATCTCGTAGGATAGGAGGCTCCTCCACTCCCCTTGATCCTCCTTGGATACTCTAACTTGGAGTAACCACACTCACCTACTATCATATTGATTATTACCCACTCCTACTCCAATGGGATCACAACCCAAAATTTTATGATGTGGGTCATTGATACCATGCATTACCAACTATACCTCTAGTCGGTGCATCTTCCTCCCCTCTATGTAGAACAAAATCTCTAGGTGATCCTTTGCTTGGTATACCTCATCCATATTAGTTGTCATATCCTTCTATAGGATCCTCTCTTGTATGACCTACTTATATAATCGAGCCACCTCGACCTCCATCTAGGTAGCCTCCTCCCATAGTTGAGATACCTCAGCTACCATGACCTCCCTTTGAGTTTGCTTTGGTGTGGCCTCTTCCTAGATTGACACTAGGTTGACCCCAATAGTCTCCATCCATCCTTTCACCTAGGCCACCTCTCTCTTGACCTCTAATCATCCCACTACAACTCCATATCTCTCCAATATCAAGGTGGCTTGCTCCTACATCTAGATCATATCTCACTGGATCATCTCACCCTCCACCTATCACACCCTATCATGCAACATAGAAATATCCTCATAGGTATGCATCATGTTGCAAAGATAGATAGATAAGTCTATCTAGCTTGGGGATAAGAAACCACACCCCTTGGGAGAAACTATCAAGTCCTCCCATCCTTCGGTAGAAACATTACCTCTCTTCACCCACTATTGCACATGGCACAATAGCTCACTATCAGAATTCTCCTCACTATCTTCCCCCACTACATCATTAGTCTCCATAGATGCCTGATGCAGATTGCTCACTCCTACTATAGGGGATGCTCTAGGGCTACCTCCTCCATACTCAACATCCCCATTGATCCATCCCAAATTATCACCTACTCTAGCCACTATAACCTTTGTGTATCTATGTATCACCCCTACTCTTATCTTATAGCTCTACATCACCCACCAAACATCATATCCTAGTGTTGTACCCATATCCTACACATATGGGATAACTATATTTGCATCTAATACCATATCTAGAGGTACCACTACTGGTCTCTATCTAGGATATTCATTAACCTACCAAATTATGATGGGTGCCTCAGGTACCTCCTGTCTCAATATAAACTATTGTAACACATGGCTAAAGGGAAACCACTCTATTTGGGTGGCCTCTTTCCCAATAACCCATCAACCATGACTCACTTGACACAGCTCCAATCCCATATCATACCAATCTAGTGCCTTCCTCTATGAGCACCAACAAATATCCTTTTGCCTCAATCAGCTAAAATAATATCTATAGTATAAACCTTATATTTGATGGGGCCTATGCAATTGTAGCTCTATATCTATCCACCACCATAAGATATAGGGAACATTTATCCCCATTAACTCATGTGCCCTGTATGGTAACCCCTCAGGTCACCTCACAATAATATATTACCATCCCCACACCTAGAGGTGAACACCTACTCCCATCGTCCATCAACCCGCCTACCTCACACCATGTAACTCTCTATAGTTCTATACCAACAAAGTAGGTGCCCATGCATATTGATTCCTATGATCTACTAAATCACACAACACCCCCATCATCCTCCACAGGAATCGATATCTTGACACATATGGTATAACATGGTTGGCTATCAATGTCATAGCCTATAATTTGTCTTAGTGAGATCATTGTATCATACTAACACTTGTAATAGTCTTCACCTCCACTTGAGACCTCCACCTCCTCTGACCTATCATCCAATAATCCTTACAACATCAACTTTAACTGATTATGCCCGACAACAATCACAGTCAATCTCTCTATAGATAATATAAATCCTGAATATGTCCTCTACTGTAATCATCATCTCCATTATTAGGATATAGAAATTGTTGGGATATGGATCCTATCGATCACACAAAGCCTCCACATAGGTGTGATCACAATGTATCGCTCTCATCTAATACATCCCATGTAAACCCATATTCTGCACCCACTATAGATCGGTATCACCTATGGTCTTCTTTAGGTCCTCCAACAACAAACAAAAGTGGTACCTCAAATCAATCTCTAGTACCTGTTGCACACAACATATTTTTGTTAGCATATATACAACAAATACGTCACACAAACATTGTATTCATGCATTCAACCATGCACTCTATGCCCTCACCCTAGTGGCATCTAAAACACAAACAATTATGTACAGTCGCATGATCAGTAGGTACCCAACGACCGTACTAGGTCGCTAGGTACACAACAATCAGAGGGATATGGGTATTTTTGGATACCCATTTTCTCATTTTGCACCCCCATAGTCAAATTTTTCAAAAATTCCCTCCCCACACATGCCAAAAACACACTCATGCAAGCACACCGTAAAAAGTGCCACATCACATACAAGCAAAAAAATGATATTTTGGGACACCCATTTGGCTCATTTGCCCATACATCACAAAATTTCACACAAATAACTTAAACTCACACTCATAGCAAGCACATCGTAAAATGTGCCACATAACACAAGCATGCACAAATGGTACTTTTGGATACCCATTTGGATCATTTGCCCTTAGGTCACAAAACATTTCAAAATTGACTCACAAACACACCAAAAATGCAAAAATGCATTCTACACATGCATCTCGAAAAACATACATTTTTCAAACAACACAACAAAATCAAGACCACATAACAAACATCACACACATACACACACATACACACACATACACACACATACACACACATACACACACATTGATGCACTTTTAATTTCACATGTACATATTCCTACATTTATATTTCCTTTCATTTTATGCATTTATAAAAATGTCCAAGGCTTCTATTCAAATTTATGCAATTCACATTGTATGGGTTTCCAGATCCACTTACCTATACCGCTTGCCCTCCACCTTGACTTGCCTATCATGCCATATCATCCCTCGTGTTGTGATTTTGGTAGCAGTCCACTACATATTTGGTTCCTCTCCCTCCTCTCTCACCCTTCTCTAGCCAATTTACAAGTGTGCAAATGATGCATGCACCCTATTATTCCACCTTTTATAGTCGTGACCTTTAGTCACTAGGTACCTAGTGACCCAATTCGATTGCTAGGTATGTAGTGATCCAATTCGATTGCTAGGTACCTAGTGATCAAGCCCAAATTGCACCTAAATCAATCCCAAGGTCCCTCATATCACTTCTCACTTGTTTGACATGCCCCTTCTTCAAATTTCTTCCATATTCACTATAAATTTCACCCATTATCTCACTCCATCAATCAATTTGTCAAGCATTTTGTCGTTGCTTCATTTTCACCTCTCATTGATTCATATGAGGGGGTAGACATTTCATCAAAATTGCTTTACATGTCATCAATAACCAAACACTCAATATTAGAAGTTGTATTTGTCCAAGAACCTTTGTCAAAGATCATCTTATGCCCTCCTTTGGAGGGGCAACTCAAAAAGCAAAATTTCTCTTCTCATCAAAACTTCAATTCAAATAACATTTGACAGACCAAAATACCCTAGTCTTTAGGTTGATCATGGATTTCCTTCTCCAATACTGGTAGTCGTAAGACCACTTATGGATGAAGCATCTGAGAAAAACCTATTTATCAAATTAAATAAAACTTAATGAAGTATCAAAGGTAAAGTTTTAGAGACATTCACTCCTTCCGCAATTGGGGCATCTTACATTGATCATGATAGTAAGACACTATTACATCTACACCCTCAATAATTATCACGACATGACAAAAGCCACCATCATACATAATATTCCATTTTCCATTCTTCTTTCCTAAAACCAAACCATATTTTGGTATCATTAAATTTTTGCACTGCCTTGTGTCTTCACACACTACAGTACAAAAAATGGTAAATGTAGATACCTAAAAGTCACACATGGTTGCTTATTCATCACTCACAATTAATTGAGTCACAAAAATTACAAAATTGCACTCATTGATTGTAAAACACCTTGAATTCATAAAAGGGTTACTCATAATACCCTTTGGGTCACTCAAGACCTTTTTTATGCCTAATCATGGTCCTCATATGACCACCATTAAAAGTCTCACCATGGTAGCTCTAACCTTGGTTTAAAAGTCACTTTATAATTAAAGTGCACTTTATAACTTAAACAAGTGTTTAATTAGGATTAATAAATATTAACACTAATCTCATCCTCACACATGTGTGCACCCATGACTTGCATAAGATATTTTAAATATGCTTGATTTAACCATGATCTAACATAGGATCTACTTAATCAAGGTTAACCCTAATCCTTGCTCACACATGTGTGCACCTAGGATATTTCTAGATATTTAGAAGATCCCTTTTTAGGGTATGTGGGAGGATGAGTCACCTTCCACCTCATCCTTTAACCTTACCATGGTTAAGATCTAACCCAAGGTTCATACCACATCACAAGGGACACCTCACCCCCTAAGCTCTCCAAAATATATAAATATGAGTACTTTTCCTCCTAAATCCATCCATATCATTCCACATAATAGAACTTTGCTAAAATTACATCAAACTTCTACCTATCAATTAACCATCCATCAACCATCAAATCACCATGAAAACCCCACCATTTGTACTCTCTTGCATGCTCTTTTGATAGGTTCCAATAGGTATGGGAGCACATCTGGTACCTACCAAGAGCTACTACAATCATAGGATAACATCATCTCTATATGATTCAATAAAAGTCAACTAAAATCTTGATTGCTAGGTACCTAGTGATCCAATCCAGTCACATCCTACCCAACGACTCTGGCCATAATACACATTGAGATGATATAAAGTTACAAAACCCTTCAGACAAGGAAGCTTCACTATTTTTAGTCACTCACAATCATTTACAACAATGTCTATTATGCATTTTACTATTTTATTTAGTCTTTTATCTTCATAATCACGGGGTCTAATCCATGATAGGTACCCAAATACACTAACCCCATTTTTTAGGTCATACAGGTCTAGAGGATATGTTTGATCAAAATGGTGGCACACATGCACTAGACCCATACCCCTTGAGGATATTTGGAAGACCAATCCAGGATGTAGTTGACAATTCATTGAAAGAAAAGCGACAATCACCATGCTAGACCCTTTTTGTAGCCTTCTAAGGTATATTTGTAAAAAGGAACACTTGTAACCTCCTTTTGAGCATAAATATATTTCATAGACTTTATTTTCGTTTTCCACCGCGTTCAAGTTTAAATAGAAGGATAAAATAAGTAGAGATACAGGGAGAGGACTTCTAGTTAATACCATGCATTGATAATTTTTTTATAGAGATAGAACTTATTAAAAATTTATAGTGTGGGTTAGGATTTTTGGACTTTTATATTAGTTTAGTAATAATAAATATTTAAAGAATCTTGCTAATACTAATGAAGGGAAGTCATGTACAAGGGAGCAACTATTACGGAGCAAAAACATGATATGTATATTGTTATATTTGTTGCCATAAATATTTTAAAACATTTCCATCCATGAAGATCAAATATAAATCAAGAGAATGGAACCAACAAGTTGGTTAAGAAAATATTGTTGCTTCAAATTTTATGAGACTAGACATGCTACAAGATATTTTAAGAAAAGCAATCAAGTAAAAAGATGAAAAGTTCTAGTCATAAGATAAATTTCAAGATAAAACAAGATCGTATTGTACTAGAAGTTGACTTAGACCGACTTTCCACTTCCAAAAATGGGAAAGAAAGGCCCTCTATATTATTATATGGAAAATGACTTCATTTTTTAATCAAAAAAAGCATCATTAGAAGGTAAAAAGGATAGAAGGGATGAGGAATTACAATATGTGTGTTTAAATTCAAAAGGACTTTAAGGTGCAAACGAAGACATGGAGGAAATTTTAAAATGAAGGTGGAAAACACATGTTTAATCTAAGTAAAACATTTCTATTTTCTCAACTAGTAGAAAATTATCTCCTTGGAATAAATTTGAAAAAATTTAGAGTTTATCCCTTCTGGTTTAGAGGTTTTAAGGGTAGTATAATAAATAAAGGAATACAAGGATATCCATAACAATATAGGTTTATAGGATAGCAGAAAAAGTAAGTATTATAGAAAATAAACCTTGCATGTTAGGCTTTTGAGAGAAGCATAAAGAAGAAAGTGTAGTTGAGTTATCCATTGTACTTTAAGTTATTTAGGAAAGTATAAACCTATAGATCATAAATCGTATTATAAATAGTTTGGAAAAATGAATGAGATTTATAAGAATGAAAACATTGGTGGGAATGAAAAAAGAAGAGAAAGACCCTCAAACTAAGAACAAAAAGAAAAATAAATCTAAATGGAAAATAATTTGGGAAACCAAAGATAAATATATTGAGTAATAATAAGTGGGGCTAATCCCACAAATAAGAATGAAAAATAATGATGAACATATTGTTAAAATAATTTATTTAATATAACAAATAAAAATAGTTAATATAGCAAAATGTTTTCCCTAAAATGAATCTAGAATTTCACCTGTACGCTCGCACACATATCTGGTGATGAAGTCCATATTGTGAATCTCATTAGACTATGGAGATGAAACCCATAATCAATGAGGGGACAAAGGTCCTACGGTCCTCACCTAGTCTCACTTGGGCAGTGATACACCCTCTAAAGAGGAATGTGTGCTATTTTCAAAGCTATGATGGTTCTTGGAGTCAACCTTAGCCATAAAAATGGTAATAATATGTTAGGGTTTGGTTATGAAATCCAACCTTGTACAATGTTCAAATGAGTGTGTGAGGTTTTGTTCTTTATTTTTTGATGCAAACTATCATGGAATTCTATTTTTATGCATAATGCAAAAAGTAGAAAATAAAGAATAGCAAACAAAATCAGATCAAGGGTTGAAGTTGCTAACTCTGAGCAAGATTTGGCTAAGTTCTATTATTAGGGCCAAGGCGCGGGTGGGCGGTTGGTTCTAGTAAACCATGTTTTCTTAGTTCACCAGTCAAACGTGCACATTTGGTAAATCACAATCGTGGTTGCGCGGTTCATTTTGAACAATAGAATAAGGGCAACATAGGCTTGAACCCCAAAAATACCCAGATTATTGCTAACTAGACTATGCACATGCTCTGTTCACCTAACTTGTAAATGCAAATTCTTTGATTATTTTTTTTATGTCTTAAATTTGGATGCAAATAACCTAGCTTAAGACCCTAAATGAAAATAAGGACAAATATGATGAACTCCTAATCTACCTAGATGTAGTTCTATAGTTGAAGCAGAGGAAGGAAAAGTACAAGGGTACAGACCTGTGTACCTTTTATCGCTCATTTTAGTGTGTTCAATAGTAGGTCCATAGTGTCATAGTGTTGAAATCACTTACGTGCATTTTAGAAGGTGCTCCACTGTAGGTATGTGGTTTCTTAGGACCGAAATTGTAGGTACATGGTTTCTCAATAACAGGGCCGAACAATAGGAGGTTCTAGATCTGTCGATCCCGATATCGAATCTTCACACACTCAAATTCCAAAAACCTACAACCACAAAAAACATAGATCAGTAAATTAATTTTATGCAAGACAAAAACAAATATAACCCTTAGGGGGTCCCACTGTGATCATCATTTTCTATAGCATAATAAACAACACCAAACAAATAAGAACAAATGAACACTTTAAATTGAAAGAATATTTCTTTTGTATTAGCAAGGGAGCCTGAATATATTAATATTTTTAGATACTAAAATGTGGCAAACCCAATTAAGCATCCACAAACAATGATTAGATTGACATAATATGACCCCTTCAATAGCCCTCAGGAGGCTCATAGTGGTTCTAGCCACTCCGAAAAGGATTTTGGAGGCTACCAGCCCAATTTTGGGAGGTTTTAGCCCAAAATTCACCACTGTCCCACCTTGGTACAAGGGTAGATGCCCCTAATCCCACCCTGGGATGGTGGTGAGCCCTTGTACTAGGGTGGGATGGTGGTGAAGTTTGACCCAAAAAAAGTCAAAATTTGGCCAAATGGCACCCAAAAACTGCCATTTGACCACCCAAACAGAGCATGCGAGGCAGAGGATAGGGAATAATTATGACATCCATCTTGATGAGGGCCAAATTGGGAGATCCTATTCCACACCCTGTGCATGCCTCGGATTTGACAAGTGGCACCTCCTGCCATGCATGCCCTTGCATGCCTTTTTGCACATGAGCCCCTTTGGGCTATAAAATGGCTTCCATATCCACACAAAATAATAGATATTATTTCTAGCATATGCAATGGAGTGCTTTCAAAATTTCCACTCACCTTATTGCACCTGTTTACCCTCGATATCTCCCTTTTCCCAAGGATGTTATTGGGTGACTTCAAAAAGGTAATCCAAGTGTAACGTTTCCATACGGGTGAATTTATTCACCAAATTTGACAAAAAAACACCTTAGATAGTTTAGTAACATATTATAGTTATTTTGTAACAAAAAGTGACTAGATTTTGAGGGTATCCCCTCCTAGGGTGCCCCCCAAATAGTTGCAATCACCATTGCCCCCGAAGATGAGGGTAAATTCTTAAGCAATTTTTTTGGTGTTTTTAATTTTTTATTTTCTAAATTATTCCATGATGCTACAGTCCAAATTTTAGGTCATTTGGAGTTAAAATGAATTAGTTATGCTATTTTTAAGTTTCTACAGGCTCGAAGGGCCCATCCGAGCACCCAAGTTTTATGCAGGTGTATCCGGGATCCAATTAGAAAATATGACCATTGGGTTGTCTTGAAATTCCAATTTATACATACTGACCAAATTTCATGAGTTTTTTATGATTGCAGGTTTGATATTTTGTTGTCCTCCTTTTCGGAAGTTGCACGCGAGCGATGCTTAATCGAGGGGTCTATGGGTGCAATTTCCAATAGTTTTTGGGTGATATATTCCCAAAAAAACCTACTTATCAAATATTAAAATTTTCAAGTCATTTGGATATCGTTTGATGCACTTTTAATTCATATGCCATTTTGCCCCTGTGGGGATTACATGTTTTCACCATACACCCTTGCTATTTGACCCCTTTTTGTTTCCTTGTGTGCTAGTGCAGGTCCTCAGAAGGCTTTGGGAAGCAATATAAGACATAATATAACCTATATATAAACAACATTGGCTTTGGCTCACCCAGCTCTATTGTGGGTATGCGGAGAAACATTGGATGTGCACCCGGATTCCGTGAAAGACTTGGTATTTGGGCACAAAATATTGTAAAAATTGTATCACAATTTTGAGCCCTCAAGGGGACTTCTATAACCTTGGATTGGATCCAAAAAATTAATGATAAAATACTTGCTTTGATTCATTTCCTTTTGTTTGTTATTCTTTCCCTTTTGCATGCATGCTTCCTTTTTGATGCTCATTAGTGAGATGGGGTAGATACGCTTATTGTTTCACATAATTTGGTGCACATTTTTTCCCTACTTTAGTGGTGATCATAGTGGTATCATTATCCCTTTAGATTTGGGTAAAAAATTTGACTTCTTTCTTGCATTTTTGTCCTTTTTTTTGTTCCAGGTGCTCCCCTCCCCACTCTGGAACGATGGAAGAAGCTTTATATAGCACACCCTGGGATGGTGGCTTCACTATCCTACCCTAGGATTGTGGTGGAGCTTCTACTCGCCCCACCCTGGAGCGGTGGTGAAACAGAGAGATTTCTGCCCAAAATTTTAGAATTTGGAGGCTTCAAAGTGGACAAAGTAAGTGCCTAAACCCTCTGATTTTATTCTATATTTTCAGAGACTGTCAAAAATCAGTTTCTTTCTTCACTTGCTTGCATATAAAGATTATAATTTGTGTTTTTTATTTTCTTATAACATCACATAGCAAAAGTTAAAAGGAAAATTAAAAAGAACTTATACTAGCAATGCATATGTTTGGCTTGATTGCTTGTGGCCTGCCCATTGGGTAGGTTAGCATGTAGGATTTGCATTCATAAAGTCAATTTGTAGGTTCCTTATCTTATTATTTTGAAATTAAAACACACCTATTGCATTGCATTTAGTGAATAGTCATTGATTACTTCTTTGCTTACATTCTTGGATAATAATGAACCACACACACAAAGATTCATGTAAATGCTAGTGAGGTGGACTTCATTACCACCCACTAGTAGAGTGCAAGTGACGGTGGGTTTCATATCCATCCACTTGGCTCAAATCACATGAACCCAATCCATCTTTCCAATGCCAATTCCAAGATTTGTCATAGCTCGTGGGTTATAGCATGCATCACCCTTCGGGGAGGTGTATTGCAGACTACGAGTGAACTAGGTGAGGCATCGGGAGGACCTGTGCTCCTTGGTTGTGTGTGGACCTCATCACCACACATTATAGGTAAGATAATCCAACTTGGATTTCATAGTCAGATTGTCGAGCTACGAGTATATAGGTGAAATCCAATTGAACATGAGAGTATAATCCAACATTATTTCAAACACATGACACAAGGTCATTATTTAAAAACAACACATCTGAAACACACAAAATAGTTTAGGGATTCACACTTAAAACTTAAAAGAGATAATCATCTGTCTTATTGAGTGTTTTTTTCTTGTATACTATTTCATTAATAATTTATAAAGAAGATAATCACTTTGGGGTACTAATAGAGGAGCGCAATGGTGCGCACCCATAGCCAAGCCCAATCACGGGTGGAAGCTATGGAGAGTGGATTAGGAGACATGAATCATCTTTGATATAGCCCTAGGGACTTGGTTATACCTCCCTATAGCTTCCACTCCACCTAACCCCAAGACAATAGGGTATGAGCCTCATCTCTGAAGGGATCCTCTCTAGGACACCCCGAGGGATGATGAGCATTAATTGGGAGAGTGTTCTCGGTATGTAGATATTTCAGAGGTCTTCCTTGGTGAAAGGCAACCATGCACTAAGGTGCTAATAGATAGAGAGGTGCCATGAATCCACGTATCCACTAGGGCTGACACACCTAAGCAAAGGTAGGAGTATGACTTCACACACTGGCTAGAGCAAGTCTACATGACTACCTCCGCATCACCTCGATAGGATACAACAACTCTTATAGCCCGATGGGAATGACACCCATAGGTCTGGGCAAGCCAAATTAGCCCTACCTTTCCTTGTCCAAGAGGGAAGACATGAGGAGATCCCAAATTTTCCTCAAGAAAAATATACCATGCATGCCCAATGTGCCTCTACGCCAGCTGAATGTAATGAATACATGTTCCATCCTGAGCCTCAAATCAATGTGATAAACCTCGAGAGAGGCAAGCGCCATATGGAGAACACAAAGTATTTTTGACAAGGTCGACCCCAGGGTGAGACTCCTAGGCCTCCTAGGACTCACACTGTGGATCAAATTAGGCAAGCAATTATGAGATACATAGAACACCAAGCTCAGTTCAAGTAGCTTCGATGGGATAAAGAGCAACTAGATTGCTTGCACTAGCTTGATAAAGAAAGAATCAAACAGTAGACCAACGAGCTTTTCCAAAAAACTTTGAGAGATAGGGTATGAGCCTCATCTCTGAAGGGATCCTCTCTAGGATACACATAGGTAGGAGGTCCATCCGAGGCAACCCATGTTCATTAGATACAGGTACCTAAGACCTTATCAAATGTTGCTTCCATGACCTCCTAGGTCAGATCAAGAGATGCCTCCAAGGCCAAACATAGGGTGCCCACCATGGGTAGATGCCCCCATTAATAGGCCGGCTTGAGATATGCCTTACAAGGCTTATACTAAGCACGAGCCAAAAGTAGAATATGTTGAGATGCCTTATCGAGGTAGGGGGGTGACTTACCACCACCTTGCCCTAGGTTGGAGGAGCCTAGACCTCCACCACAAGATGTGAACAAATATGAGGAGATCAAGTCCTCAGGTCCTTAAAAAGCATTGTTAGAACACTTGAAGTCAGTAGAGAACAAGACCTTTGGGTTGGGATCTCAAAATCCCACTATGCATCAATTGCGTATTCAACCTATCCATCCGTCAGTACCTGTGCCTCCCTATCCAGAATAATTTAAGTTGTCTACCTTTAAGGGAGAAGAGGATGCACAAGAACATGTCACTAGGTTTTTAGGCCAATTCTTCAGCATTCATGATGAGGATGCTTTTCTTTTGAGGAAATTTGTGACTATCCTCACCAGCCCTACATTCGAGTGGTTTTACCAGCTTCCTAAGCATAGCATCCATAATTTGGACCAACTTGTGGATGCATTCCTAGAGCGTTTTGCCTTCAATACCAAGAGGAAGGCAACACTGGCCAACGTAGCTGGGTTAAAAAAATTTGATGACGAGTCAATAACAAATTATGGTAATAGATGGCGAACCTTACTCGCAAAGTTGCCTTATCTTCTCCCCATGTCGGATTTGACTCAGATGTTCTCCAAAATTTACTTAAATCCAATATCGTTGTTGCTATAGTTGCAACAATACCCCACTCTTGAAGATGCCTTAGCACATGCTAGGATCATCGAAGAAATAAAGATTCAAGAGGGTGAGATTACAAAGACTCACAAGAATTAGTGGAGAAAGAACACTAAAAACACCCCAGCGCAACCTAAGCCAGCAGTAATAAATCTGGTTACCATTAGTGTCCCAGGGCCAGTGCAAACCATGCCACCTCAAAAGCCTAATTATCAGGCCACCCTTGGGAACTATGCCAAGGATAATCAAAATTATCAAGGGCAAATTCAACAGCATCACCCCAAACAACAATTTATGCCCATTGTAGTCTATGGATTCAGTGTTTGATCACCTCTTGACGGCTAATGCAATTCATCTACCTAATAGTTGACCTATCGACCCTAATGTACCTAAGCCCAAAGGATACAGAGAAGACCTATATTGCAAATTTCATAGGAAAAATGGGTATGATGTGCAAATGTGCTATATATGGTGCAAGACCTGATTGATAGGAATGCCCTCTAGGTAGATAACCCTATCACACTGAACAACCAATAGATGGGGGTCTTTAAAGACCCCTTGCCTATATACACTAAGCAAGCCAAACCAATGCCCCAAGTGAATGAGGTTCACCATGACCCTCATAAGCAAGGATATGTTGGCATGGTAAGTGTTGTGACAAGAAATAGGTGGTATCCATGTCCAATCGCACCACCTGTGGCTCAGAGTGATGTCCCCTCGACATCGTAGCCTATACCGCCTCCTGGACCAAGCCTCCCACCTAGTCCTGTAGTCACCATCAAGAGCAAGCTCACTCTAAGATTAAGAACAACATCTGCATAACTCTCCATATATGAGATCATCCAACAATCACAACCTCATAGAGAAGCCTTGATGGAGATCCTTAAGGCAATTGAGCTTCAATCCCAGGAGTCTAACTCCTTCAACAACTTTGTGGAGCATGTGCGGAAATGCACAAAATTGGTAATTAATTTTCGAGAAGATGAACTTAAACTGGTTTCACATGATATGGTGGATCCCCCTTTACACATTATCGCATGTGTGAATGGAACACCATACAAAAGAGTTTTGATAAATACTGGGTTTTCAAGGAACATTATAACTACAATAGCTCTAAAGCACCTGAAGCTTCTAGCGTCTCATATTGTCAAATCTACCTACACCCTTCAAGCATTCAATGATACCATATGCTCAACGGTTGGTACAATCATCTTACCTATTCAAGTAGGGGAAAATATCATCTTGATTATTTGCCACATCTTGGAGGGAGAGATGGCATACAAAATTTTGTTAGGAAGACCATGGATCAAGGACATGAAGTGCATCCCTTCCATCACTCACCAGTGCCTCAAGTACACTCACGAAGGGCAAGTTCATGTCATCCTCACAGATATAGAGCCCTTCAAGTACTGCAACATGGTGCAGCAATTACCCAAGTTGACCTTACCATCGATACATCTAGATTTTCAACCAAATAAATCTAGTCGAGGTTTGACCCCACTACTACAGAATACCATACCCTCCTCATCGTTGGCCCTACCCTAGATGCCTAATACATCAATGGATCCTTTGCCTAGGAATATAGAGAAGCAACCCATTGAGGAGGACCAACCAATCATATCTACAATCTCTACAAAGGAGATACTTAGCCCGAATGATGAAGAGACACCACACAAGGCAAACAATGAGCCATATCAAGTCTCACTCTCATCCCTCTTCTATTTGCAGCCCCAGGTTATAGTACATATTGCTTGTACCAGATTGGGAGAGTACATGGTTAGGAATGTTACCACTACTTCTGCTTTAGAGTCGATGCAAGACATGGGTAGAACCCATATTCCCATAGAGATTATCGTACCTCTTGGTATTCCCCCTAATCAAATGAACTTTATCTATGGGGGCCTTGACTATGGCATCGAACCTTACTAGCAGTAGGAGGAAGATGAGGAACCTTTTGAAGAGGATATCAACTACTTGTCTAACCCTGACTTCACCTTGAAGTACCTTGACCTATGTAACTAGCATGGTTATGGATTAGGTATGTATGATCAGTGCACTAGAATATCTTGTCAATCATAATATCAAATGACCTATGACAAATCGGGAGTGGGATGCAACAATACGTTGCCTCTAGATGTCCTCGTAGATAGCCTAAATCACTTGAATATAGGCTACGAGGGTGGGTTGGCCCAAGACCCTTATGCCAATCCCAATACAGTCTACTCCCTAGGGGATTAATTTCCATGGCTATATGGGAACCCTGCAATCCCTAGTGACATTCCCCCATATTTTGAGAGAGGGGAAGGGTCGTGGAGTTGTCCCCATGTCTATGATGAGTCAGATCCAGGCACCTCATATGAGTGGACCTCTGAGGATGAGTCAGGTTATGAGGTAGCGCCATATGACCCTTTTGAGTCGGATAGTGATCATTCACAAATTGTCCCCATTAATGACCAACAAGAAAGCCTCATACATTTGTTCCCTTTCCCTAATCCTATTTGGCGGTAGCTCCTTCCTCTTGAAGATTCGGTTCATCCGTAGGAAGATAGAACTTTTGGGGGGAGTAGTTAATTTACTTGAGCAGTTGGGCCCTTGGGAGCCTGAGGCACTACAAGATGAGAATGAAGGAATCCTCATCCATGATGATGATTATTAGGAATTAGTATATATGGGACCACACCTACCTGATCACCCAATCCCAAGGGGTAATAATGAGGTTCCCATATATGACAATGACTATGAGTATGAGACAGAGAGGGCATACCTAGGTCCTCATTATTTGTGACATCGTCATGAGAATATTGACATAGATGAAGTCTATCGTTAGTTACATGTTGGTCCACGCTTGAGGGCAAGGCCTATCAATCTAGGTTAGATTCATCATGAGGTCTTCCCTGACCCACCCACACACATGGAGCTCCTTGAGCCTAATGATATCATCCTGCAGTCTGTTCCCAGATAGGATTCAAAGATCCCAATCCCACCAGAGCCACATTTGGAGGTGATAGATAACACCAATACACAGTCACATGCACGTGGTCCTGGAGAGCAAATACATTTCATCAATATGATCTCCATTTATTTGACCACACCATTCCACAACCCAACCAATCCTTCTAAACCACTCCATTTAGACCTAGATGTGATTGATTGGGATCACACTGATTCACCCCCGTCACCCTTTGAGTATTGGACCTGCGATGGATTGTTTCACTTCTTCGCAGGACCAACTCATGATGTCTTCCATGCTGAGGAGGAACTTGAGGTTTCCATCGAATATTTAAATCTAGCTAATGACATCCATTTGATACCTACTCCCCATAAGTTGGAGGAGGGATCTCATATGTCAATCGAGCCTACGATTGACAAAGATATTGGCTCAAATATTGAAAACCCATAATATATCAAGCTAGGGGAAAGCCTATCCCTCGAAGAGAAAGCCAATTATATAGCCCTTCTCACAAAAAATAAGGTAGCTTTTGCATGGTCTTACAAATACATGTCGGGACTAGATCCAAATTTGGTCACCCATAATCTCATGCTTGACCCCATAGTCAAACCTGCAAGAAAAAGCTGAGAAATATGCACCCAACACTGGCCTTGATGGTCAAAGATGAGATAAAAAAACTATTGGATTCCTAGTTTATAATTTATGTAGACTATCCACCATGGTTGTCCAACATGGTTCCCATCAAGAGGCCTGATGGGAGGATTCACATTTGCACCGATTTTTGAGACCTAAACAAAGCGATTCCTAAGGATGATTTTCCTTTGCCAAGCATAGATGCCTTGGTAGATGCCATCGTAGGACATGAAATGCTATCCCTTATGGATGGCTTCTCTAGGTATAATCAGATTCGTATCAACTCGGAAGACCAGCTCAAAATGACGTTCAAATGTCTTGGGGGACATTTTGTTACAAGGTCATGCCATTTGACCTTAAGAATACCGGTGCCACCTACTAGCGTGCCATGACATATATCTTCCATGACTACATACATACAATTTTGGAAGATTACATGGATGACTTATTGGAAAAATATTTATTACGTCATGAGCACCTACATGTCTTGCGCAAAGTCCTCGATCTCCTAATTGAACATAATGTGAGACTGAATACCAAGAAGTGTGTCTTTGATGTCACATCCAGAAAGCTCTTGGGATTTATAGTTTCCAAACAAGGCATTGAAGTGGACCCCAACAAAGTCAAGGTAATCCTCTAAATGCCTCCCCCAACTACCATAAATCAGCTTCGTAGCTTGCAGGGGAGGATTGCATCCATCAAATGCTTTATAGCACAACTGTAGGATAAGTGTAGACCCATGAAAAAACTTTTACACAAGGGGATCACATTCCACTGGGACAATGAATGTCAGGATGTATTTGACATAATTAAATAATACTTGGCTTCGCCACTACTATTAGCTCCACCCAGACCAGGGGTGTCATTTCGATTATACATCTCAGCTATTGAGGTTGCATTGGGTGCCATGTTAGCCCAAAATAATGAATTTCATAAAGAATAGGCCACATATTATATTAGTTGCACCCTGGTGAGATATGATATTAAGTATGCATAAATAGAAAAGTTATGTCTAGTGGTGGTTTTTTCTACCAAGAAGCTACGACACTATATGCTCAATCACTCTACATATGTTGTATCCAAATAGAATCCATTGTGATACATGATGAGTCATACTTATCATAGTAGTCACACAGAAAAATGGATTATGTTGTTGATATAATTTGACCTAGAGTTCATAGGATAGAAGTCAATCAAAGGATAGGTCATTGCTGATCAACTTGCAAAGGCTCCTCTCAAGGAGGACCAACCTCTTAGCATGGATATTCCTAATGATGGGGTCTTCCAAATATCAGAGTCACCTGATTTTGATGAGCCTGAGTCATAGGCAGATATGACTCTCTTATTCGATGGTTCCAAATACGAGCAAGGGGGTGCATGGGAATCATGTTTTTCACACCGCATGGGGTTCCCATACCCCTATCATTTAAACTCGATTTTCCTTGAACCAACAATAATTTTGAGTATGAAGCCTTACTCATAGGGCTTAAAATGGCTATCGCCATGAAAATCACCAAGCTCAATATTTTTGATGACTCCTTGCTCATTGTCAACCAAGTCAAGGGAATCTTCCAGTGCAAGTACCTAGTTTTTCAAGCCTACAAAGCCCTTGTGGAAAAATCCCTGGCAATGTTTGAATGGTATGACATCGAGGCACTCCCTCGATCATCTAATAGTTTTGTGGATACAATGGCCTCTTTAGGATCCTTGATTCCACAAGAAATATGACAACCATTCAACTCAAGACACTATCACAATCAACTGTTGAGTGTGAGAGCACTCAATCCATGTGAGAATTTCACATGATTCAAATAGAACCTCATCAAGAGATATTCTCACACATTCACGAGTGCTTGAATCATACCGCTTGGGGGACTCTGTTCCCCCAAACCCCTTTTGATAGTAGCACAATGCTATTCTTACAAGTTCTATCCCAATCTGCATTTGCTCGGGATGAACTTCATGAGGGATAGGTGATTCATGCAATCGAGGCTTCCATACAGTAGGAATGGTCCACACTAATTAGAGAGCACCTAAAGCTTGGTAACCTCCTTCCTGGATTATTGCAAGCTATGAAAAGGACATTTAAATGGAAGGCAAAAAAGTTTGTCTTGTTAGGAGACATCCTATACCATTGAAACTACAAAGGAATCCTCCTTCGTTGCTTAGAGTATTAAGAATAGACTTGGGAAATGGCCCAAGCACATGACGGTACTTGTGGTGGCCATTTCAATGGCATGGCCATCACAAAGCGCATTCTTTGCATGGGCTATTATTGGCCAACTTTAGAGCGAGATTATTGCGCATATGTGAGGAAGTGCGTGAAATGTCAACACCATGCTAACTTGACACATGTACCTTCCTAGGCCTTACAACCGATCCAAGCGGCTTGGCCATTTTCACAATGGGGGTTGGATTTAATTGAGAAAATCTTCCCTGCATCCTCGGGCTGCCACACATTTATCATCACAACTTTTGAGTATTTTACAAAGTGGGTGGAAGCAATTCCCCTTACCACTACGATAGAACCCCACATAGGGGAGTTCATATTGCATAATATCATTTGTCATTTTGGATAATGGGACATTATTCAAGAATAAAGATATGCGTGCTTTGACAACAAAGTATAATATCCAACACAACTTTTCGACACCCTATTATCCACAAGCAAATGGACAAGCATAAGCATAAAACAAGACACTAATTTCCATATTGAAGAAAATAGTCAAAGAGAATCATACCAATTTGTATATGCAAATGTCGCTTGTCGTTTGGGCTTACCACAATAGCATTCAGACACCCACTGGGGCAACTCCATCTTTTCTAGTGTATGGTTCTAAGGTGGTCATGCATCTAGAGTTAGAAATCCCATCACTGCACATATCCATGAAGGAATTTATTTAGGATGATACTGCATGACAAGCTCGCATAGATCAAATTATGTTGTTGGATTAGCATCACATTAATGTGTTTGAGCATCTACGTGTGTATCAAGAGTGGCTCAATAGAGACTACAATATGAAAGTCCATCTTAGAGACTTTTAGGTTGGTGATCTTGTCCTAAAAGAGAACCAACAGAATTCTAGCTTGTCGTCCCACCTACGGGATAAATTTACGGTAAACTAGTTAGGTCCCTTTGTCATCACTAGTAAAATAGGACCTGTAACTTATCGCCTAGCTTCACTTGAAGGTGTCAAGGATCCTAAACCTTTGAACATCCTTCAATTACGGCCATTTCATGCTTAGAGAGCACCCAAAAGGCTCCTAACAGGTTCTCACCGTCTAGGTCAAGTCAAAATGCTTCTAGACTATCTACGATCATCTAGGTCAACCCTAAAAGCCCCAAAGGCATCCATAAGCCCTTTTGTCACATCCAAATACCCCTAGGTAGTTGTAGATAATTTTTAAGTGTCACTACACGTCTAGGTCACCCAAAAGGCTCCTAACGGGTTCTCATCATCTAGGTCAAGTAAAAATCTATGATCATCTAGGTCAAACCTAAAAGCCCCAAAGGCATCCCTAAGCCCTTTGGTCATAGCCAAATGCCCCTAGGCAGTCGTAGACACTTTTTAAGTGTCGCTACACATCTAGGTCACCCAAAAGGCTCCTAACGAGTTCTCACCATCTAGGTCAAGTAAAAATGCTCCTAGACTATCTACAATCATCTAGGTCAACCCTAAAAGCCCCAAAGGCATCCCTAAGCCCTTTGGTCATAGCCAAATACCCCTAGGTAGTCGTAGACACTTTTTAAGTGTCGTTGCACGTCTAGGTCACCCAAAAGGCTCCTAGTAGGTTCTCACCATCTAGGTCAAGTAAAAATGCTATTAGACTATCTATTATCATCTAGGTCAAACCTAAAATACCCAAAGGCATCCCTAAGGCATTTTGTCATAGCCAAATACCCCTAGGTAGTCATAGACACTTTTAAGTGCTGCTGCACGTCTAGGTCACCCAAAAGGATCCTAGCGGGTTCTCAACTTCTAGTTCAAGTAAAAACACTCGTAGACTATCTATGATCATCTAGGTCAACCCCAAAAGCCCCAAAAGCATCCATAAGCCCTTTGGTAATAGACAAATATCCCTAGGTAGTCGTAGAAACTTTTTAAATTTTGCTACACATCTAGGTCACTCAAAAGGCTCCTAGCGGGTTCTCACCATCTAGGTCATGTAAAAACACTCCTAGACTATCTACGATTGACTAGGTCAAACCTAAAAGTCCCAAAGGTATTCATAAGCCCTTTGATCCCCCCAAATTCCCCAATGGCTCCCAAATAAGCCTGTTGGTCACATGTGTATACATATCAATTTCAAAAAAATCATCAAAACATCAAAATACAAAATAATTTGCATCGCATTACATTTTCATACATACATATCCATCAAAATTTCAAAAATTCAAAAATATTGCATCACACCACATAGCATTTCATCATCGCTTGCATCTAGGCATATTCATCATTAACACTACAACTTAGAGTTGCGCATACATGTCTAGCACCATGATGGTACATTACTTACCGCTCAAAATAAATGTCATGAAAGTACTTATAGTTCAAATACCGTAATTATCATTTTCACCCACATTTTTTTTCATATTTTCATAGTCATGTCCATTCCCTTCACTTAGCCATTTGTTTTATAATTTTAGTAGGGTTTTCGGTCACTCAACCATATCTAGTCTCTACTCATATTTTGTAGCAGGCTAGCTTGATTTTTAGGAGGTAGAGTCTTGCATTGATTATGCCTTGTATACATCATATCCCAAACACAATTAATCATTAAAAATATAAGTTTTGCACAAAGACAGATGAAATCCATGAAGTGGTCTAGGTTACCTTAAGCAAAAAGGTCATCTTGCTCATCCCCCTGTGTGAATGGTTCAAGAATACTGAGAGTTGGCAAAAGGACAAACTCTTCCCCATCGAATTACTCAAGATAAATAGTGGTTTTTACCACTATCAAAATTTCCAAACACCCTTGATCCCTAATGTCATAAGGATTCGTACTACATATTCCCATGAAGGATGGGTAGTCATCCCCAAGGCCTAAATGATCAACACCACTCCACAACAAAATCCCAAAAGCTTCCCATCAACATTTCCAAACACCTTTGATCCCTAAAGTTGTAAGGATTCATACTACACGTTCCTGTGAAGGATGGGTAGTCATCCCCATGGCCTAAAGGATCAATGTCATCCATAAGCCAAAAATCCCACAAGTTCAACTTTGAAATCAAAATCCTCAAAAAGCAATAATAAAAAATAATAGTGGTTATCACCACTACTCAAACCCCTTGCTCAAGATAAAAAAAGAAATAACTCAAAATAAATAGTGATTATAGTCACTAAAAAGAGAAAAATAAACAATGATTTTCATCACTATATATGAAAGAAAGTAATCCCAATCAAGTGAATAACCAGAAAACACCTGAGCTTGAATATCTGGAACTCTTAGCATTTGGAAAACCATCAGGTGATCCTCATTACGGGTTTGGTGGATAGCCTATCCGTCAATGGCGATAGCCTCATGCATGAGGATATGTCTATCACATTAGCTTTCGGGTGTATGTGTAGACCAATGTTTGCATGTGGATGAGCTATCTTTGGTAACCCAGATTGCCTAGTGGTCTAGTCATACTTAGTACAAAATCTACGATGGTGGTATTCATTTGGTGATCCTCAGTATAGGTTTGGTTGAGATCCTACTTGGCACTAGCGGTATCCTTATGCATCTCACATGAATGAACTCACTTGCACACATAGGGATATGAAGTACCTTGGTTGTCCTAGCAGATTCATACCTTGTCAAAAAGTCTTGCATGGTTAGTATACAACTTTTGATAAGTTGACTAGAGTGTTTGAGTCTCATGAAAACCTAATGAGCATTTCCTAAGCAGCATATCATTCATATCACTTCACCTCATTCATTTCAATTACATTATTCACAAATCCATTATACAAAGTCTCATGACAACATTACATATGAGTTGGTGCAAAATACATCATCTATGGTGCTAACATAATACAACATGTAGTCTACACATTGCATCCTCTAGATCAAGAAATCATCCATATCAATATACATCCATGCATGTACACACACAAATCAAATCACATTACAAAATATGCATACATAGGAATTCATCATCATTACACAAATCAAATCACATTACAAAATATGCATACATAGGCATTCATCATCATTACATAAATCAAATTACATACATTTGCATACATCTCATAAAACAATAAACACATGATGATAAACCACATAAAAAGCTCATATATATATGTGTATATGTATGGGCCACAAAAGGATACATCATGTTGCACATCGACTACAATAAAGTGAGTCCTCAGACTTCATGTTGCTAAAACATCAAAAAAAACAAAAAGAGTCACACAAGCCACTACCATGATCACATATGATCAGTACTATGACTCGCACTCTCACCTGCAGTAGGAGTCCTCTATGAACTCCCATATCTACTACCACCTACCCTGTCAGCTCTCCACCTAGACCCAGGTGCCTCCTACCTAGAGGAGGACTATCATGTCCTACTGTGGTGACTTTGGTATGACCCACTGACACCTCCATCATCCCATATACGGTGACCAAGGTGTACTACCTCAATCTCCAACTCATTCGTATAATCTTGCCCCTGTCGGCACCATGCTTGGTAAGTATCCATCATAGAATGGAGTCGTGTCACCTCTTCCTACAGCCTAGTCACTCTCCACTACTAGAATCCTCTTGTGTAGGGCTCTAAGATCGTATTTGTGCCCTAAGATATGCTATCTCAGTCTGAGCCACCTATACCTCAACTCACTTAGCTGCTAGCTCTGCTTGTATATCATGCACTTGTTTCCATAGGATATCTCTCTCCTACCTCACCCTAAGTAGTTCCTCTCATAGCTCTACCTCTGTACCCCTTGATTTCATCAGTGGTGCCTACACCTCCTCATCCCCAAAATCATCATCCCCCAAGTCACCTCGATCTCCTAAGTCCATAATATCCATATGATCCCTTACCCTATACCCTTGCAAATCACCTGACTCACCCTGGTCCTCACTAGAAACATCCTAATGTGCCTCCATAGCTATATCCCTCCTTAGTGGCCCCTATCCATGCCCCTATCCTGTCACCCACCAAGCATCATACTCCGTTGTAGTCCCGACATCATCCACATCCAAAATGTCCACTATAGGATCTGTATCCTATGCCACTACCTCTACCATCGGCCATGCCAATGTCCTCTCATCCCCATGATGTCGATAAGGCATCAACTCAATAGGCACCCCCTGGTGTAGCCTAAACTATCACATCACCTGAGAAAAAGGGAAGTACTCCCGCTTCATACCATGTCATCCAACCAACCATCTGCCTTGCCACATGCTACAGAGATGTAGAGTAGCATCTGACCACTCTGGACAATCTCTATATGGCCTCTAGAATACCTGACCTACCTTGAGTCGAGCAAACAGATAGGCATAGTAGGCTACCTTGCCTGTGAATCACTGACTCTATCGCCTCTCCTGGGCCCTTTGTCATAGGATACCATATCCTATCTCCCTATCTGCTAGCTGTGTCTGAGTCATCCAAGGTAGCCCCTATGGTTGCCCCATAGCTATGTGTTGCCATCCCCAGCATTAAAAAAAAATCTACACCCAATACCCTTTTGTCGATGACAATGAATATCATATAGCTCATCATAGAGCTATGCCAGTAGTGTAGTATCCCATGCCATCACCAGTAGCTCTGCCATAGTAGACCCCTATATCCACTAGGTTCCATGGGAACCTCACCATAGAATAATCCGATAGTAGCATATCAGATATGAGCATCATAATTAGTGTATGGCTCACCCCCAATACCTTCACCTCGTGCCAAAATCCTACCAGCATACCACCCTTAAAGCAATCCAGCTCTGCCATCTCTAGATCATAACTGAAGTACTACTCGAGCATTGCCTACCTCTAGTCTCGTGGTGTCGTGCATATCAACCGTCATTCTATCAAAATCCAAAGAATACAATAGATGTCCTCCAACATCACCATCATCTCCCCAGTGGGTAGGTGGAAGGTATTGGTGTATAGATCCCACAGATCAATTAGGGCAATCAGATATGCATGGTCTCCTACGACAACCTCTAATCGGGTCACCTGCTTGAGGCCGAGGGCATCCAACCACTCCTAGTCCTCTATGGTCAAGGTATCCCTCATGAAATAAAAGATAGTAGGTACTTGATACCTACTCCTTACCACCTGACATGCGTAATAAACTCAATAATACAACACCAAAATGGCCTCGCATGGCCCCAAAAACATTCAAAAGAAAAAAATGACTCCTCTTTGAAGCCATTTTGTGGCCATTCCTCCAAGTAATGGTCCCCAATCCTATGTCTAACCCATAAATTTATGGCCTATTATCATCCCACACTGGCCATCCCACCTAGGGATGACTCCAAAAAATTGGGCTCAAAAAGGCCTTTCAGGCCATCAAAAATAGCAAAAACAATGCAAAAATTGATCTACAAATACAATCTAATTGCACAAAAATATGGGTAAAACATAAAATTTGGTACATATCTCATAAATTAGTTTTAATTACCTACAATATAGTGTGATATGATTCCAATCCAAAAACATACCATAAAAGCAAGAAAATCAACTCCTAACACTAGGAAATTGCAATAAGAGAGACTTGGCATACCTGTGTCACACTGGCTCCTCTACTGGCTGAGTCTACCCACTAATTCATGGTTACTATGGGATGAATTTGATAGTGCTTAGTTACTTATAATCATTCTCCTACTCCTCACCTCTCAAACTGCCAATGAAAGCATGCAAAAATGAGCCTAACCTTCATATTTTGGGTTTATATAAATATGCAAGGGTCACCACCGTCCTAGGGTGGTATGATCACACATTTGGACAACCATGGCATATTGGTATGGGGGTAGAACATGCCATCATCCCACCTTGGGACAGTGGTAGCAAAAAGAGGCCAAAACAACCCAAAATGACCCAAAACAGGTCCAAAACAGTACCAAAACAGTACCAAAACAACTCAAATTGGGTCTAAATTTCACATAGATCAAAATGCAACCTTGAGGATCCTGGGAGGGATGTAAAAGTTGTTAAATAATGCCCTAATAATTCCATTGTGGCCGGAACGCTCCCCAAACATGTAGTTTTCAGCTCCTTTCCTCCAGGAACACTCAACAAAGTCACCAAAATCCTCTCCAAATTGCACTTTTTTTTAAGGGACAAAACTGAAGGTAAACATAACATAAGTCAATTGGGTCAAGTGACTCATCACTTTTCTCACTAGTCATTCCATTATCGATTCATAGCTTGAGAGGGTAGTCATACTCAGTCCAAATCAGCAAGCACACACTCAATTATGCGAATTGCATTCGTTCAACGAATCTTCGATAAAGACAATCACGCTTCTGCTTGAGGCAGCAAACAAGCACACAAAATCACATTATAACTCTTGAAATTACTGGCATCATGAATTCATAGGACCTGACCCTTCATGATAGACAATTTTCAAGCATAGGCACACTCATTCAATGAGTCAGAAGCAAAGATTCAAGAACACACGCCCTTTTCATGATTGGGGCATCTAAAGTTGGTTAGGTTATTGAGTAACCTTAATCATTCTACATTTTGGTAATCTATTTTTTCTCAGCACTGTGCTGCACATGATGCATATCAAAAAGGAGCATTTGTAGACACTAAAATATGGTAAACCTAATTAAGCATCCACAAGTAGTGATCAAATTGACATAATATGGCCCCTTAGGTAGCCTTAAGGAGGTTCACAGTGGTTCTAGCCACTCCAAAAAGGGTTTTGGAGGCTACCGGACCAATTTTGGGAGGTTTTATTCCAAAATTCACCACCATACCACCTTGGGATGAGGGTAGATGCCGCTTGTACCACCCTGGGACAATGGTGAGCCCTCATCCCAGGGTGGGATGGTGGTGAAGTTTGACCCATAAAAAGTCAAAATTCGGTAAAATGGCACCTAGAAAATACCATTTGACCACCCAAACAGAGCATGCAAGGTAGAGGATAGGTAATCCTTATGACATCCATCTTGATGAGGGAAAAATTTGGAGATCCTCTTCCACACCCTGTGCATGCCTCCAATTTGACAAGTGGCACCTCCTGCCATACATGCCCTTGCATGCCTTTTTGCACATGAGCCCCTTTGGGCTATAAAATGGGTTCCATATCCACACAAAATAATAGATAGGAGTTATAGGATATGCAATGGAGTGATTCTGATATTTCCCCTCATGTTATTGCACCTTTTTACCCTCGGGATCTCCCTTTTGCCAAGGAGCTTACTGGGTGACTTCAAGAAGGTAATCCGAGCTTAAATTTTCCATCCGGATGAATTTATTCACCAAATTCTATGAAAACACACCTTAGGTAGTTTAGGAACATATTATAGTGGTTTTGTAACAAAAAGTGACCGGATTTGGTGGGTATCCCCTCCTAGGGTGCCCCCCAAATAGTTGTAGTCACCATTGCCCCCCCCGGTACGAGGTTAAATTCTTAAGAAATTTATTTAATATTTTTAATTAGTATTCTAAATTATTCGATTATGCTAAAATCAAAATTTAAGGTCATTTGGAGTTAAAATGAATCAGTTATGCCATTTTTAAGTTTTCACAGGCTCGAAGGGCCCATCCGGGCACCCCAGTTTGATGTAGGTGGATCCAGGATCCAATTGGAAAATATGACCATATTGGTTGTCTTGAAATGCAAATTTATGCATATTGACCAAATTTCATGAGTTTTGGATGAGTGCAGGTTCAATATTTTGTTGTCCTCCTTTTCGTAGGTTGTAGGCGGGCGACACTTAATCGAGGGGTCTACGGGTGTAATTTTTGATATTTTTTGGGTGATATCTTCCCAAAAAATCCTATTTAACATCTCTGAAAATTTTCAAGTCATTTGGATATCATTTTATGCACTTTTAATTCATATGCCATTTTGCCCCTATGGGGATTGCATGTTTTCACCATACACCCTTGCTATTTGACCCTTTTTTTTTCCTTGTGTGTAGGTGTAGGTCATTAGAAGGATTTGGGAAGCAATATCAGACATCAGAGAACCTAGATACAAGCTGCGGTGGCATTGGCTCACCCACCTCGATTGTGGGTACGCGGAAAAACATTGGATGTGCAACCAAATTTCCTGAAAGACTTGGTCTTTGGGCACTCAATATTGTAAAAATTGTATAACAATTTTGATCCCTTAAGGGGAATGTTGTAACATTGGCTTAGATCCAACAAATTAATGAGAAAAGACTTGCTTTGATTCATTTCCTTTTATTTTTTATTCTTTCCCTTTTGCATGCATGCTTCCTTTTTGATGCTCATTAGCGAGATGGGGTAGATACACATATTGTTTCAGATCATTTGGTGCAATTTTTTTCCCTAATTCAATATTATAAATGCTTTTTAATTACCCCAAGTATGTTGGGTGCAATGTTATAATGTGTGATACAAATACAAGTGTCCAAGCAACAAATGGAGGGCTCTGCAAAGAAATAAATTGGTGTCTTTTATTTTTCCACTACAAATTTAAATGGATGAGTGGTGTTATGGTATCCAATGCGAGGACTACTCCAGCTTCATCAACTTCTACAATATACCTACTCCCTACATATGAAAACAAAATAAGGGTTAGTAGAACCTGCAAATCAACATATAAAATATTGCTGTAAAACCCTAACTGGTAAAAATATACAATGCAAAAAAAAAAAGAAAATAAATTAAATACCTTATTAAATGAAACTTACTGATTGGATCTAGAATGATTTTATGGTTCTGAGAAACCACAGGTGTGTGGTGGTGACTAGCAAACCGTGCATGGGCGGTGGGCAAACCGCACATATGCAATTTTGGATGTGAAATTGTAGATGTGCAATTTCAACTAAGGGGTAGATTACTACGAAACAGAGCCTCTGGGATTCATATCTCTCTTCTCCTTAGGATGTGTGCAGAGCTTTGGTTCTATTTTTGTAGCTTGATGGTACAAATGTTTAGCCTCATTTTGTGGATGGTGTGAATGTGCCTTTATAGGCCCCTTAGGGTTTTGGAGGTAAATAAGAGGTGGCAAGACAAGATTTCCAAGTGGTAATCTAGGGTTACAAAATGGAGGAGGCAATTGAAGTCAGTCACCCAGGGTGTCTCACTTAATTGGGGTGAGATGGATGCAAGTGGAGTGATATGTGGAGGTTACCCCATGTGAAGGGATAAAGGGGACAAGGGTGTATGAGATGTGGCAAGGGATGTTGGTGAGGTGGCTAGGACACATGTCTAGTGGGTAGGCAAGGTATCCTAGGTTGATTTTCCAAATTTAATAAATCTAAAAAATAGGATAATGTGCAGGATTTATATACCTATGTCTAAACTTAGGCATATAACTTTATTATGCAGGATTTAATGTGGGGTGGCAAGTGTGATGTTGTGGATGCCTAGGTTTTGGTGCCTATAGATTTTGCAACCATCATTACACCAATTATAATAAACCTACATTACAAGCTAGAAATATATCACTAGATAAAAGTTGTAAATAAATAAAATTTATGTGAATATAGTACTCTCAATGTCGACCTCAACCTTACGTACAAATTTTATAACTTAATTTTTTTTTTGGTTACATAGATGAATTGGTTACAATCACAATTTTTAGTAACTGTCAGTGCAGGTGGCAGAGTTCAAACTATTAGCAAAGGCTTCCAACACATCCATCGTCTCGTTAATGGTAACCCGATGTGAGATGGAGACCACTGGACACATCAAAATATTTAGTCTAGTTCAACACGTGGCATGAAGGAGACCGCCAGACAAGCAGGAAACAGATCACTATCATTAGTCAGGTGCAGCACATAGAGGAGTCGAATAAGGATACTGGCTATGCATGGGCACGCTTGTGGGATTGGAACCTAGGTCTCCTCTCGGTAAGAACCCCAACTTACCAATCCACCTAGACCCACGGACTAAATTTTATAACTTAATCTTATAATGCTTTCATATTGAAAGAGTATGTAATAAAGTATATAATACTCTTGAAAAGACATCAAAGAAGCTAAATCACTTGATAAAAATTAAATCTAAAAACATAACATCGTAATCATCTATTAAAAACAATCTAAATAAACTCGTTATAATCATAACATTCTCAATATCAACATAAACCCTATATATTTTTATAATTTAACTTCATATTATTCACTGGAATATGTAATAGGGTGTGTAAACATGCAAGTAAAAGGTTGTCTATTTTATTAATTTTAACCCATTTCCACAAATTCAAAAATTTAGACAAATTGTCCAACAATTATTATTATTATGATTATTTTCTTGCTTTCATTTGAGTTTCTTAGGCAACGATGGCAGGCCTCAAATGTGACATCATCATGTGGTCTTCAAATAAGGAAGAGGCCTGCAATATTTTATCTAGATGAAGGACGTTAAAGATAGACAATGATTAGAGCATGTTAATTTAGGGAAGTCAAAAGATGCGTAATACAAATAAAAATCGACAACGTCATTAAATGTGTAAAGTTGGAAACAAGAATTAGATCTTGCATAGTGGGAAATCCGTGGGATAGTTGATATCGCATAAAGTGCTTAAAACGTTCACCTATCCATTTTATCAATATTCCTCAACCCAACCAAAAATAAAAAATGATCGTAATTGTCAGTTCAACATTGACAAATATTTTTTTTTATCAATAAGTAATCATGGCATCAAGTCTTTGACCACTATATAATTTACGAAAAAGTAAATAATCAGATATTTACCTTTTCTTATATTATTTTACCATGCGCTTGGTCCATAGTTGTTGAAGGAATAATAAAAGTATTTTGTCCCCATGATTTGGCAGTATAAGTTTGAAAACCCATCAATCGAAGGTGCGCATAACCGAATGTCATCGTGATTTAAGAAGTTGCATTCTGCCATTTGCAAGAAAGTGGAAGTACCTGTCGAGAAAAACTATGCACACGTTTAAGTGTGAGGTAAGAGACTTTTGTCTTGAAGACACACATTTTCCTGTGTTCAGGTGAAGTGAAGGGTAAAAATAATTATGCACACGTGAAGTGTGAGGGTAGAGAGACTTGTTTTTTCAAGGACACCCACTTGCCTGTGTTTAGGTGAAGTGAAGGGTAAATATATAAATAACCATATCGTGAGCCTTTCTAGTCGAGTCATTCGTCTTCTATTTCTATTTGGTGTCTAAAGACACAATTAGTGCACAAAAATTTGCAACACATAGTGGCCAAGTGAAGCCACAAAAATAGGTTAGAATCCTCCAGAACTTGAAGAATAATATGACTAACCAAAAATAGAAGTAGAAGCTTCAAATATTGAGACTTGGTGAGTCTCAAATCAAAAGCATTACAAGGTTAATTGCAAGGATAAAAGTGCAAAAAATTGCATCATTCTATCTACATCAATCTAAGCTTGGGTTTATCATCATAATATCTAAGAAAAAATGGAAAGATGTATAAGCAAAAATATAATCTCAAAATCTCTACATTGCATTCAAAATTCTACCATACAAATTAGAATACTAGACTTGTAAAAAGGGAGTGCAAGAAAAGGTGCAAAAAACATCTTATTTAAAAAAAAATTCCATTGAGTTGCACTACTCTAACTCATTCTATGCAAGAAGGGCAGATTGGAAAGTTCTTCAAAGGTACACTACAAGCAGGTTGAGTCAACCGAAGGTTTCTGAATACTATCATTCTTCCAAGCATAGAAAAGAGTCTCTCTTTTGGTTCATCCTCTATGTGTCTTGGATGGCTAAACTTATAGAAGACAAGGCAAAAATCCAAGGGGAAATCAAGTAGTGTATAAAGCAAAGGAGCATCTCTATCAAAGCAATCATACATCAAAGCAAAGGAGCATTTATATTAAGTAAGATATGTCCAATCAAGGAACTTTCCTACCATAAGTAGATCATCACAAAGTCTTCATCTAAGAACTGCAATTTAGAATCCATTCAAGGGCCACCAAAGCTCCTCCATATATCCACCATAGCTCCTCCATAAGCATTGCTCAGCTAGAATCTATGTAGAACAGTAAATAGAAAGGTGGAAAAACATATTTGAAGGTCTTCAAGAAGGAGTTGATAAGACAAGGGCATGCAAAGAAAAGAGGACATCACTTGTCATCCTCCAAAAGAATCCTAGAAAATACTCACAAAGGAAATGTTATGGTATGATCTTGGTGGTGAAGGATTTACGTACAACAAGGAACATTGCAATCAAGTATGTGCTGAAGCAAGAACATATTTCTAGATAGTGCATGAAGTAGGAGTGAAGAGTAACATCTCAAGATTATGATACACTTGTCACAAGTATTGAGACAAGACTGGGGTCTCCACCAAACATCTGAAGCTCTCTTGAGCATTTGAGAAAATTATTGTGATATTTATCATATCTTTGACTACCTATTTAAGACATCTTGCATGACAACAACAAAAGCAAGCAACTCGATAGCAACAAAATCAAGCAACTCGATAGCAATGGAATTAAGCAACTTGAAATTAATAGAAGCAATAAATACGGGCAACATCTTGATAGTGTCTCGGTAGTATCTTGGCAGCTACACAACAATGATTTGGTAGCAATCCGAGAGCAATTTGGAGTATCCAAAAATAGGTAAAGAATATTACTCCTAGTCAAATGGGTCAAGGAAGCATTAATGTGAGTGTTGAAGCAAATAGAAAGTGGAAGAATATTTCATTACTCACAACGTCCAAGAAGGATAATCTACTGTTGATTTCAGAAAGGTACAATTTCCCATCTATTTTTCTTTTCATAAAAAGGAGTTATAAGGTTATATTATAAGGTTGAATTATTGAAAGGAATTAATCTTCATTCAAAATAAAAACTTAAGGAAATTAAATATAAAAGCTATCTAATATTTGCAAAATATAACTTAGGATAAATAAGGGATACTACTTGTAATTAATCCATTTAAAGTTTGCAAATATTAATGTGTTCTAATTTTCCAAATTTGGGATTCAAAAGGGCTACAACTCCAAATTATGTTATTGGAAATTACAAACAATCTAAGGGATATAAAAAGAGGTTATTAATAGTTTTTATAAGGTTGGAATATTATAATATTCTTGTCTCAAAAAATTCCCAAAAGGGACAAAAGAAATCCAAAATTGAAACCTCTTCAAAATTAAAAAGTGCTTAATTCAATAGGAGTAATAAGGTGTTAAGAAGTTGATTTCTGATATTTATAAAATTTGTACAAAATCAACCAATATTGAATTATATTTTTACAAAAGCACTATATTATATTCCAAAAATCTCTAGGGAGACATAAGGAAGTCCAAAAAATCTAAGAATTAATATTAGGGAAATTCTAATAGCATCAAAAAAATTCTTCCTAGACTAAATCTCAACTACTCAAGGGTCCAAACTTCTTATCTTGGAAAAATAAAGTGAAATCAATCTTAGTATATGAAAAAAGTTGGTATGCCATCAAAGGGAAAACATAGATACCTACCATAGGTGAAAATGAAATCCTAAAGTTTTAAGATAATGATTCAAAGGCTTTAATGATAATAAATTGTGCTATCATTGATGAGATTCAAAAATATATCGGTTCAGCTAAAACATCTTCAGATGCATGGATGAGCCTAGAGAAAAATTTTGAAGGAAAGAATAAGGCGACTATCCATCATCTCCAAACTCAACTTCACTCATTAAAGATGAATAGTGGAGAAAGCATAGAACTGTTCCTAAGGAAGGTAGCAGATATTAAAGAGAAATTATTAACCTTAGGAGAATTAGTTAAGTATGAATTCCTCACTAAAGTAACCATGAGAGCGCTTCCAGATAACTATAAACATTTGATCACATCTATACAGGTCTTAAGAAAAGATACTTCTTTTGATGACCTAGTCAATATACTTCAAGAACATGAAGTAGAAAATATTGTAAAATATGATATGACTAACACTGCATTGGCATCAAAAGATAACCCACCAGGAAATATTGATTATTAAAAAATAGGATGGAAAACATGGTATTTTTAGATATATAAAAAGAAAGGTCATAGTACCAGCTATTGCAAATACAATCCCAAAAATAAAAATCAAGGAAATCAGATGAATAATGGGAATCAATTTCAAACTTGACAATATCAAAGGAACTCTCATCAACAGTATTTTTAGTGACCAACCAGTTATCCACAACTAGAATATCATAAGAAAAATCATAAGGGACACTTGGTTTAGAGGATAGAGGAAATTGAAGAACTAGAAGAACCCACAAATACCTATGAGGTGAAAGCTCTATCAGTAAATTCTACATACTATAAAGACATTAATTATTTTATTGGATAGGTTACAAATAATACAAAGGAAGAGTAAAAATATCAATATGAAGAAGAATATCCATAATGAAGACTAAAGTCTTCAATATCCAAATAATACATGGGGGTGTTAGAAATAGAGTCTCTTCTATAATTTAGGTTATGTAAATGTATCTTCCAAGGTGTATACTTAGGAAATTAGATTACTCTAGTGGGAAGTTATCTAGGTACTTCATGCAATGTAATAAATGTAAAAGTGTCAATATGCAAGTTGTATATGTGCAAGTTATCCCTTGCATAGCTAGGTAGAGTGTTGACCAAGGAACCTATATTCCTATCTAATAATGGCCTCATAGTTAGATAGATATGAGATAGGAAACATATATAGATAGATATACTTATACCAGACTCGTAGGTAGTAGTGTAGTGCTATGTAGGTAATCATATATTGGTGATGGGTGCAATGTATTTTAGTAGCTTCATTAATGGAGTGTTTATTTCCTCCATAGCTACGTTGTATTCATTTATGTTATTTCTATTCACAACATACTTTATTCATCTTGCAAATTTACTTCATCTAATATTATTCTATATCTTGTGATTGCTATCTCCCATGGATCGTTACATCAAAATCTAACATCCTTGGTAGTAAATTTCTCCAATTATTTCTTCTAGGAACTCCTTAAATGAGGCTCTCCAAACATTCTCCTTTTTTCTCCTTGAGACCTCTCCAAGGTCTTCAATATTATAGATTTAAAAATACTTCAATGAGATCATCCTTGATCTTCTTCTTAGATCTCCCAAATTTATTGCTAAAATAGGACCTTTTGTTAGTTCTTCTCTATCCTCAATATTCCACTATGAAATTTCTTCAATAGGGCTTTCTATGGACATCTTATTTAATGTGAAGTTTTTAATATTTAACGGAGATCACCAATCTCCAATATTCACCAATCTTCTCCTAGAGTCTCTTCTTCCTTCAATAGGGTCTTATTTGTACGACCTCTTCCTTGATTTACAACGTTTAATGTGGCTTCCTTTGCAACTAGATCTTCTTATCAATATCCAGATTATTGTTTCAGGTACTAGATTGATTCCAAAGAAGATATTCTTCCTAGCTCTTGTAGAAAGATTCCCAATTTTCTTTTAATCTTATTTCTTCTGCAAAAAAGTATTAGGTAATGATAAATTTTTTTTCTATAAATCTATAGAAAACAATCTTCACTAGTTGGATTGCCAATCTAGTGGAATCAATGTTGAGTTCTAGTCTTCACAAGTTTTTTTACAACGCTATGAAAAAATCTAGGATTTGCAATCTCCTCTCAATCTCTCTTGTGGATCTTCTTTATTTTCTATCGATCTACCTAGTGCTCTGATACAACTGTTAGTTTTTGAAGCTCTAAACTTAAATTAAATGCAACCATAATTATGTAAATAAGCATGCAATGTTATAACTATGATAATGGCTAACTAATATGCATAAAAATATGATAAGAAACTTCAAAAATAACTCAAGAAATAGCCATTAATGAAATCTCATGAAAATATACAATTCTATTCAATGTAGCTCACAACCTCTCCATATTTGTAAAAATGGATCTAAATTGTATCTACTACTACTCTATCTATGTACTCAAAAATACTCTTTCTCTTCTACTCTATGAAAGCCTATTTATAATGAGATGCAACTCTTTGCCTTAAATATTCCTATGATACCTCATTATTCTATTCTAAGGAATTGTGTACATGTGGAATACATGCACATTTACATCATTGCACATTATAACACTTGTGCATTTATTACATTGCATTAATAAAACACTTAAGTCCTAATAAACTCCTAATATAAATGTGTGCCCATGATGGTACATTATTAAAGTACCAAATAATGTAATATATTCCAACAAAAGCTAGAAGAAATTACTAAGGAGGAATATGTTTTCTTCTACATGGAAATGTGTCCTATTAGTTAGATAAGGTTTCAAATAATAATGATTTATGTTTCATCTATTCCAATATATATTATAGTGAGGTAATTTTTTCAACATCAATAAAGTTTAAAATAAAATATTACAATTCTTGCAAACAAGTAATACAATGAAGTGCAAGCAAATAATAAATAATGTAATTTCTAATTTATATTTCCTCTTGGGATTCAAACATAACATTTATAGTTTTGAGAAACAATGAGGAAAGCAATAAAGTGTAAGAATTGCCAAATAAATAAATTTATAATTTATTTTATATTGGATAACTTATTACATCCAAGAAAATAATTGTAAACAACATGTCATAAATTAAAAAAAATAGGAAAGAAACCTTGTCTAGCATATGTTAGGGCTTAATAGTGGATGTAGTCATGCAAATTGATGGCTAGATGGAGGACATCCCATGACTAGCTAGCAACAATAGTCCATCATAATCAAATATGATCTATAAATATGAAAGCAATACAACATGGATGTAATAAAGGATTTCACATGCACACCTTATATCTTTTAATTCTTAATAGCATAATTGACTAAACATAAGATATACGATCAAATATTATTTTTGCTAATATATTCAACTATACAAAATATATAACTCAAAATACTTTAGATTTAGGTGAAAATGTATTGTAATAAATAAAATAACATAAAAGTATGACTCATTATTATGCATGAAACAAAATATTATTGTCATTATAACCCTTACGAATATGAATACAATTTTTTTTGGTGTATTTGAATATGGCGATGGTGAGTTAGAGTTTGGGTCAAATAGAAGGGATATTTCTAGAGAGTTTTATGGTGATTTGCGGATGTCAAAAAGGAAGGACCCTATAGGTGGCCATGGAGGTGGGTACCAAATTTTTGGACAACCCCTTTTATAAGGTGCATTTTATTTTTCTATAGTTTCTACAAATGGTTATGGATCCCATAACCCTATGACATTGTTTGATATTTCCTCATCCTGTAGTAAGTTGATCATTCTATGAAAGGGAAGAATTCCCTTATATTCCAATAGCAGTAATAGACACAAATCTTTATATACATGAAAGGGAATAATTCCCTTATATTCCAATAGCAGTAATAAACACAGAACTTTATATAATCACCAACAAGATAATTCACCAGATGATTAATTCGATTTAACAACAGAGAATACGAACAAAAATTAATGGAGTAAATGTTTTGCACTTTCGATGGACACACCCTCGCTGTAAAGGCACTATGCGAATATGCAGATGAAAGAATATAAAAAACCAATAGATGATTTTCAATAAAATATCTACTCTAATAAATATGAATTACTTTCACATGGAGAACCTAGCCGACAAGCTAGGTTTGGTATGTAGCATTTTGGATGAGCTGGTGGCTATCACCATGGAGGAAGGCTCATGGAATTTGGTTGGTAAAATCCAAGGGGGCCATCCAAATATTGATGCTTTAAGGAGATAGGCTTTAATCAAGTAGAAATCCAAATAATATTTAGAGATTGTGGTGGTTTCCAATATTTTTTTCTTAATCAAACTCAACTATTAAGAAGACTCACAATGTATCCATGGGGAGGGCCCTGGTTCTTCGATAGAAGGGTGCTCTTATTGCTAAATGAGGGCTAGATTTTAACTTGAGGATTCAAAAATTTAATATGGTTCGTCTCTAGGTTAAGCTCCCAAATTTACCTTTTCACTTTTGGCATGAAGATATATTGTGAGGTATAGCTAAAGTTATTGGGGGTTTAATCTTGATCAATTCAGCAACTTGATCCAAGTCGAGAATAATTTTTACTAGGATGTATATAATGGTAGACCCAGAGATGGATTTGCCATACCATATTGATCTCATTTCCAACCAAGGATTCTAGATCTAATTCATAGTTTACAAAAATAGACCTATAAATTCATAGTTTACAAAAATAGACCTATCAGATGCTCAGTCTATAGTAGTTTTGGTCATTTCTCTAGTGTGTACCCTAAGGGCATTTAGAAAAAAAATGGAGAATCTTAAAAGGGATCCTCCAAATCAAAACTAGGCTAAGAAGCAACTAGAGGTATCTCAGGGTCATAGCCAGAGCACAGGGTCCATGGCGGATCCTATGTCAAATCTCATTCATATTGAGAATGAGGATTTGGTTGCAAGGAATAGGATCATGGATGAGTTGGTGGAGGTTGATATTAGAAATATAGGAGTGGAATTTGTGAAGACTTTGGATAGTTCATGTAGTAGTCATTCTCAGCCTAACCACATTTTTTTGAAATCTGAAACTCCTTTTCCTCAAGAGCTACTTCAAAATATTTTCTCAAATTAAATTCTTAGTTAATGGCTCAGGAGGAGCATGGTGTTCGTCAAAATGTAGCTGAGGGTGGTTCTACCCTATTGAAGGTTGTGGTTTATAAAAAATAAGTTCATTCTCCTCTCCCTATGGAGGGAGCACCAAGGGTAACACATTCTCGACCTTAAACAAGAAGAGTCAGAAAGGTCGGTTAGATTTAGGGGTAAAAAGGAAGATTGGAAAACTGCCCATATTTTAGGTAGTAGATATAGGGGATGCATATGATCTTCAATTCCTGTCAAATATTAAAAAGGAAAAGGATCCAAAAGGTAAAAATATTAAACTTGATTCATATTGTCAATCCTTCTAGTTCCTTAGGGATAAAATAGTATCAAATATCATAAATGAATATTTTACCTTGGGCTAATGAAATGTGGATTTAGTTTTAGTTTTGAGTGGATGTTGATCTCCAGATTCCAACAGAGGTCTGGTTGTCTCAATTAGAAGGAATAAAATAATGCTTCTGTGTATATTTGTGGGTTTCCCGCCCCTAGCAGAGATTCAAATTGCTTCATCAAGAAGAGGATAGATTTTGTCTCTTATTTGAGTGGCAGTGTTTTGGGTGCAAAACCAGTGTAGTTTTTTGTGGTGGTTTTGATCCTTTTTGTCTGGGTGGTAGTTTAGATTTTATTTACCTATTCTTGGCCCATTTAAATGCTTTTTAGTTTTGAGATTTGTGTTGGATTCTATCCTAGGTAGGCAACATTTTGTTTTCAAATTTTAATTTTTTTGTTGATGTAAATATCACCTGTTAGCTCTTTGGTTGGCAGCTTGATCTTTGGTTGAAGTATTTCATCACCTTTTCGGTGATTGCTTTGCTTTGTTAAAAGGTTTGGAGACCCTTTTAAAACTCCTTCATCCATCTAATAAAAAAAATTAACCCCCTTAGGGATTTTGGAAGCTTCCAAATGATAACTTAGTTAAACAACTTAATACAAAATTAATCAACTTTGAAGTTCTTGGGCTTCCAAATATCTCTTCTAGTATAAAAGCAAAAGATATATGTTTTTTGTTTTATAAATAATTGAAAATATCTTTTTCATTTTTACTTGAAATGTTATCCTTCTACCTATGTGTTTTGAGATTTTCCACTACCATGTCATGTTGTTCTTTTATTTTCATGTTGGGATATCCTTATATTGGTTTTATGAAGAAAGGTTTTCTTGATTTATGTAGAAATACATTATCTTAGAGTAATATATTTAAGAAAATATTCAATTCCTTAATATGTGTGCATATTCAACTTCAATTTTAAGTAAAATGACTAGAGGTATTGGGTTATTGCATGTTCTAATTGATTCCTTGAAAATTATTAATTTTCAAATATTGTGGTTTGTAAAAAGTCTAGAAATTCTAGCCTATATACTAGTCTACTATATTTTATCTTGAAATCCTTACAAGCTTTCTAGTATTGTGATAATTATTAGCATAATTTGTAAAATAATACTATATAGGGTGGGATCTTTAAAAGCCACTTGGACTTGAAGAATGCTATGGTGATTTGATAATAACTTATGGTGATCAACTAGGCTATTACTCCGCAATTACAATTAGAATGCCATAGTTTTTGTTTATCAAAAAGTAATTATAATATAGTTCTAGTTATCTTGTAGGAATATGTTTATGTTAATAATTATGTAACGATTACTCTTCTATACAAACAACTAGATTATAATGATCACACAACCATCATTAAACCAATTATAATAAACTTACATTACAAGCTAGCAAGATATAATTACTAGATAGAAACTATAAATAAATAAAATCTATTTGAACTTAGCACTCTCAATATCAACTTCAACCTTATATACAAATTTTATAACTTAATATCATAATACTTTTATCTTGAAAACGTATGTAATAAAGTATAATACTCTTTAAAAAAAACATACCAAAGAGCTAAATCACTTGACAAAAATAAAATCTAAATAAATTATATATACAAACATAACATTGCCATTAAAATTTAAAATTAGGATCTTGTGAGTGTGGTTTACTGATTGGAGGTCAATCTTCATGACGAACATGTATAAGAAATTAAAAAAATTAAAAATATGTCATAATCACCTATTAAAAAACAATCTAAACATAACCCTATATATTTTTACAATTTAACCTCATATTACTCACTTGATAGGTAGGAATATATATTAGAGTGCGTAAACATGTGAGTAAACGATTTGGTAACTTTTAACCTCTTTCCACAAATTCAAAGGTTTAGACAATTTGTCCAACAATTATTATAATGATTATTTTCTCTTTCTTTGGTTAGGCAACGATGGCAGGCCTCAAATGTGACATCATCATATGATGTTAAAATAAGGAAGAGGCTCGCAATCTTTTTTCTTAATAAATGACGTTAAAGATAGACTATGTTTGGAGCATGTTAATTTGGGGAAGTCAAAAGATGCGTAATGCAGATAACAATCGACAGCGTCATTAAATGTGTAAAGTTGGAAACAAGAATTGGGTCTTGCGTGGTGGGAAATCCGTAGGGCAGTTGATTATTGCATAAAGTGGTTAAAACGTTCGCCTGTCCGTTTTAACGATATTCCTCGACCCAGCCGGAAATAAAAAACGTAATTGTCAGTTCAGCACTGACTAATAATTTTTTTTATCAGTAATCATGCCGTCGAGGGTTGGACCACTATATAATTTACAACAAAGCAAATGATCGGATATTTACCTTTTATTATTTTATTTTACCTTCTTCGTACAGAATATGAATTCGCAGAGATTATGCGCTCAGTCGATGGCTGTTGAAGGAATAATAAAAATATTCTGTCCCCACAATTTGGCAGTGTAAGTTTGACAACCCATCGACCGAAGGTGCGCATCACCGAACGTGATCGTGAGTTAAGAAGTTGCATTCTGCCATCTGCAAGAAAGTGGAAGTACCTGTGGAGAAAATCTATGCACACGTTTAAGTGTGAGGGAAGAGACTTTTGTCTCAAAGACACGCAGTTTCCTTTGTTCGGGTGAAGTGAAGGGTAAAAAGAATTATTCACACGTGAAGTGTGAGGGAAGAGATTTTTTTTTTTTTTTTTCAAGGACACCCACTTGCCTGTGTTCAGGTGAAGTGAAGGGTAAAGATATAAATAGCCATATCGTAAGCCTTTCTATTCGAGCCGTTCGTCTTCTATTTCTATTTGGTGTCTGTATTCTATGGTTCCTAAAATCTGACTCCAGCTTTGAAAATATGGAATCAAAGAATACGGTTCAAGTAAAGATCGATCAGGCTCAGTGGGTTATTCAAATTAGGGAAGGTTTGGATATGCATGAAGACGAAGCTGATGAAATAGTCAGCATATGCGTGTTTAATGTGCCCAAGAAACTATTGGCAATGAAGCCCGAAGCGTTCATTCTGAAGTTTTATTTAATTTTTAACCGTCGGGAGTGAAGGGCGAAGAGGGGGCCCGAAGTCGGGCTGCGCACGAAAAATGTGTGCAATCGGGCTGTGCACGGAATTAAGTGTGCAGTCGGGGAGCAGGTGGTCAACGTCCGACTGCATTGATCAAGGACAACGAAGTCCAGCTTCACTGTGTAGTCAGGTGGACAGCTCTAGACCTATGCAATTTTTTTGCCTTGCAAACTTTTGGTGTCCTAGGGCTTGCGCGACTACAACGATGGTTTGCTTGGCTTGGCAAGAACTGTACGGGAGGAGAGAAACACCGAATCTGAATGCAATGTTTGGGATCTGAGTTCAAAATTGTAGAACACGAAAAAAAAACGCTCTGAGGCAATTGTACAGACAACAACATATTTTATGCAGACAAAGATAACCGCAAACCCTACAGATGCCTTAAACAACAACAAATTTTATTCTTATAAGACGAGGGTTAAAAAAGTCCTCAACTGAAGAAAAACTAACATCTGTAGACTAAAGCTGTAGGATAAACTGAGAGGAAAAACAAATGTCGAGTCTGCTTCTCGAACATTAAACAGATGAGCTACACTGCTCACTGAAACGATCTCGTCTGTTGCTCTACAAATGACTGCTTTTCTCTTATCTGTTTCTCCAAAACTTTCCCCACTCTCCCTCCTTTGTCTGAAGACCCAAACTGCCTTATATAGCCGCGAGGAGAGGAAGATAGAGGTTGTCCTCTGACAGGTTCTGACAGACCCTGAAATAGGGTTTCTAACCAATCGCCGAACTGGCATTAACTTATATGGCGATCGGATCTGTCAGACGTCACATCTGTCAGAAGGCACATGCAACGTCAAGTCAAAAAATTTTGCTGGGATGCCCAACTTCGTGAGCGCAGTCCGGCTTAGCCCAAGTTCAGAATGCAGTTGGGTGGAGGTGTGTAATCTGGATTAATATTTCTAACACCCACCTTTAAACTTGATTTCATGAGTTCTTTGACTCCAAGATGCTCACGCAATCTGCTGAAGTCTTCGTCCTTCAAAGGCTTTTTGAAAATATCTACCAACTACTCCTTGGATCTGCAAAATTGTAGTTGAATTTCTCTAAACTTCACCAACTCTCTGATGAAGTGATAACGAATATCGATGTGCTTCATCCGACCATGGAACACGAGATCCTTTGATAGTGCAATGGCCAAATTGTTATCACAAAAAATTATTGTTGCACCTTTCGAAGGATAGTTTAGTTCACTCAGAACTCTTCGTAGCCAAACTACCTGGCATGCGGTTGACGTGGCGATGACATATTCTACTTCAGCTGTGGACAACGCAACGATGGGTTGCTTCTTGGACGCCCATGAGACTGCCCATGATCCGAGATGGAAAGCATACCCAAAGGTGCTCTTTCGATCATCGGTGCTGTCAGCCCAGTCAATGTCCATGAAGCCCATTAGTTCTAATTGGTCCTGTTTGGTGTAAAATAGGCCATTCTTTCGTGTCTCATTGACATAGCACAAGATCCTCTTGCCTGCTTGCCAATGTGTGTCCTTTGGAGTCTCCTTAAAATGGTTGATCAGACTGACTCTGAACATCAGATTTGGCCGAGTTGCAGTCAAATACATCAGACTATCAACTAGCCTCTTGAATAGCATTGGATCTACATTCCTCCCTAAATCCAGCTTGCTTAGCTTCAAACCTGTGGCTACAGGTGTGATGACAGGTTTGCTGTCCTCATCTTGAACTGCTTTAGGACATCCTTCGCATACTTTCCCTGATGAAGATGCCAATTGTCGATTGGTCAACTTCAATGCTAATAAAATACTTCATCAGCCCTAAGTCCGTCATCTCAAACTCCTTATTCATGGCTGTTCTGAACTAGGCAAACAGTGTTGTGTTGTTGCCAGTGTAAATTAAATCATCCACATACAGGAAGACGATTATGAGCTCACCTACATCATTTGTCTTCATGTACAGAGTGTGCTCATATGGGCATTTTACAAACCCATTTTCTTGAAAATAACTGTCAATCCGACTATACCAAGCTCGGGACGCCTGCTTCAAACCGTACAGGGCCTTCTTTA
Source organism: Wollemia nobilis (assembly GCA_028583015.1). Lineage (NCBI taxonomy): Eukaryota > Viridiplantae > Streptophyta > Pinopsida > Araucariales > Araucariaceae > Wollemia > Wollemia nobilis. Next base: position 165,249 of record JAQPPZ010001979.1, read on the forward strand.
GCTTCAGGACTTTGCCCTCCTGGCCTTCAATTTTGTAACCTGGTGGTTGGTCTATGTAGACCTCTTCCTCCAACACTTCGTTGAGGAAGGCTGACTTGACGTCCATCTGGTACATATTCCAACCCTGTTGGGCTGCCAATGCCAGGATCATCTTGACTGTGTCAAGTCGGGCTACAGGCACATAAACCTCATGGTAATCGATGCATGACTTTTGCTTGTAGCCCTTTGCCACCAGTATGGACTTATGCTTGTCAAAATCTCCTTGGATGTTGAACTTTGTATTATATGCCCACTTGACCCCAATGGCCTTCTTCCCTACTGGAATATCAGTCAGTTGCCATGTATCATTCTTTTCAATGGCTTTAATATCCTCATCCATCGCCTGCACCCACTTCTGATTTTGACTTGTGTCTTCGAACTCTATTGGATCAACTTCAGTAAAGAATGCAAAGTCAGAGTACTCTTCATATACATGGGTTTGGGTTGCCTCGTAGATTTCTTGCAAGCTCCTTATCTTCGTTGGTGTCACTAGGTTTTGGATTTTACTTGCACATGGAGGCGACCGATATGGAGTGGTTGTGCTACTGCTGGTATTGCTACTGCTACTAGAGGTTGTAGGTGGCTGCACACTTCCTTCTTCCAAGTGAACAGACTCTACTGCTGCTGGCTTTGACTGGCAAGTCTCTGACTTCCAGTTCCAAGCTTCATCTTCAAGAAATTTCACATCACGGCTGATGATGAGCTTCTTCGTCACAAGGTTGTACAGCCTATATGCCTTCACCTACTCACTGTACCCTATGAAAATGCACTTCTCAGCTCTATCATCCAACTTCTGTCACTTCTCTTATGGAACATGTGCATATGCAATGCACCCGAACACATGTAAGTGAGACACACTTGGCTTCACACCGCTCCAAGCCTCTTGAGGGATTTTGTCCTTCATGCTTTTGGTGGGACATCTATTCAGAAGGTAGACTGCACATGTTACAGCCTCTACCCAAAATTCATGCAACAATCCCTTTGCCTTCATCATTATCCGTGCCATCTCCATGATGGTACGGTTCTTCCTCTCAGCTACGTCGTTCTGTTGTGGCGTGTATCTAGCAGTGAACTACCTTCGAATTTCGTGCTACTTGCAGTAGTTATAGAATTCATTAGAGATGTATTCATCTCCTCCATTTGTCCTCAAAGTCTTGATCTGATATTTGATTTATTTCTCCACCAAAGCCTTGAACTCCTTGAATCTAGCAAATGCTTCTGACTTTAGCTTGATGGCATAGATCCACGTCTTCTGGCTGAAGTCATCTATGAACGTTAAGAAGTATTTGTTACCAATAAACGTGTTGTTCTACATCAGACCGCAATTGTCTGAGTGCACTAGCTCTAGTGGCTGTGATGCTCTCCAAGACTGATCAGAAGGGAATGAATCCCTATGTTGTTTTTCGACTAAGTAGCCCTCATAAACTTGATTTTGCTTCTCTGTCAGGGGTAAACCCTTCACCATCTACTTCTTGTGTAGTTGATTCAGGCCATTGAAGTTCAGGTGACCAAATCTGAGATGCCATAGCCAGGTAGCATCTTTCATGACTAAACTTAGAGACATCAATGATTCGTTCTGAATATGTAGTGGAAACATTTTATTCTTCATCAGGAACACTTTAGCAATTTGCCCATGCGACTTGTCTCTGATGGTGCAAGCTCCGTATTTGAACTGGATCATATGCCCCTTCTGCACAAGCTGTCTAACGCTCAACAGTTTGTGCTTCAGGCCAGGCACATAGTAGACGTCACATATATGCTTCCATTTGCCATGCCTAGTGCGAATGAGGATATTTCCTTTCCCCATTATGGGAACCTTGTTGTTGTTTCCCATCTTCATCTCAGACTAGACTATTTCATCCAGTTGGGAGAACATCTCCTTGATCCCGATCATGTGGTTGTTGCACCCGCTGTCTAAATACAAGATATTCTTTTGGCACTCCTCCTCAATGTTGCAAGTCAAAAACACCTTTTCTCCTACTACATTTTTGATTTCATCCATGTAATGGGCTTGCTGTTGGTTCTCCTTGGCCATCCATTTTCTACACTATGAGATGTAATGGCTGAACTTCTTACATAAATAGCACTGGACCTTTGACATGTCCTTCTTTTGACCAAATCCAGCTTACTGATTTTTTGAGTTGTCTCTTCCACCTTGCTGATGGAAATTACAGTTGGTCTCTCCTTCACTAGGGTTTAATCGGCCTCCTTGCTTGTTGCCTTTACCATGCCTACCTCTCCCTCTTGCTCCGTGAGAACTAGAGGCACCATGGTGGGAATCTTGTCTATCGTTGTCTCGAAATGAGATGTGAGCTTTGAATGCTTACTCCAAAGAGGTCTGAGACGAATGGCTCAACCTCTATTCATGTGTCTGCAATGAACCCATGAGCTCGTCTATCGAGAGAGTTGTCAGATCTCTTGACTCTTCAATTGCTATCACAACCGAGTCAAACTTGGCAGGCAAAATTTTAAGAATTTTCTCCATGATTCTCTGGCTCTGCATAATTTCTTCGTTCAACCGCATCTGGTTGATAATGTCCATCGTCCGGGTGAAGAAATCACTCATGGACTCAAACTCACTCATCTGTAGATTTTCAAACTCCCTCCTGAGCATCTGCAACTTCACCAACATTACCTTATTGGTGCCCTGGTACGAGCTGGCTAGAATCTCCCAAGCTTGCTTCGCCTTGGTGGCTGATGCGATCTACGAGAAGATGGACTCCTCGACCGCTTGCATGATGTAGAAGAGGGATTTCTGGTCCTTCTTCATGTTCTCTTTCAATAGGTCCTTTTCTGCTTGAGAGAGGGCAGCCAGTGCTGCTACATCTGTCGGTTCTGGGTAGCCATTCTCAACTACCTCTCATAACTCCTGAGATTCGAACAAAATCTTCATCTAGATGCTCCAATAATCGTAATTTTTTTGTTGAAGCGCGAGATCTGCAACTACAAGTTGTTGCTATTGGAAGTCATTCTGATTTTGTCTCCGTGTCAAGGGATCAATAGCTCTGATACCAATTTGAAGTTTTATTTTATTTTTAACCATCAAGAGTGCAGGGCAAAGAGGGGGCCCAAAGTCAGGCTGCGCACCCGAAGTCGGGCTGCACACGGGATCTTGTGCACAGTTGGGTTACGCACGAAAAATGTGCACAATGAGGCTGCACACAGAATTAAGTGCACAGTCAAGGAGCAGGTGGTCAACGCTCGACTACCCTGGTCAAGGACAACGAAGTCCGACTTCGCTGCGCAGTCAGGTGGACAGCTCCAAACTTAGGAAATTTTTTTGCCTTGCAAACTTTTGGTGTCCTGGGGCTTGTGCGGCTATAGCGATGGTTTGCTTGGCTTATCAAGAACTATACGGGAGGAGAGAAACACCGAATCTGAATGCAATGTTTGGGATCTAAGTTCAAAATTGTAGAACATGAAAAAAAAATGCTCTGAGGCGATTGTACAGACAACAACATATTTTATGCAGACAAAGATAATCGCAAACCCTACAGATGCCTTAAACAACAACAAATTTTATTCTTATAAGATGAGGGTTACAAAATTCCTCAACTAAAGAAAAACTAACATCTGCAGACTAAAGCTGCAAGATAAACTGAGAGGGAAAAAAATGTTGAGTCTGCTGCTCGGACATTAAACAGATGAGCTAAACTGCTCACTGAAACGATCTCGTCTGCTGCTCTACGAATGACTACTTTTCTCTTGTCTGTTTCTCCAAAACTTCCCCCACTCTCCCTCCTTTGTCTGAAGACCCGAACTGCCTTATATAGCCGCGAGGAGAGGAAGATAGAGGTTGTCCTCTGATAGGTTCTGACAGACCCTAAACTAGGGTTTCTGACCAATCGCCGAACTGACATTAACTTATACGGCGATCGGATTTGTCAGACGTCACATCTGTCAGAAGGCACGTGCGATGTCAAGTCAATAAATTTTGCCGAGATGCCCGATTTCGCGAGTGCAGTCCGGCTTCGCCCAAGTTCGGAGCGCACGAAGGCGTGAAATTTGGATTAATATTTCTAACTCATTCCACAGTCCGTCTCTATTGGGCCATATCACCACAAACGGGCCACGGCCCGTAGATTCTAGAAAAGGATCAACGGTCAAAAGTTCGAGTCCGTGGCAGAGGAGTTGAAGAAGTGCGAGTGGCAAATCCGGAGCTACTTTCACAAATACCTTGACTACAACAAAGAAGCCTTGGCCTGGCTCATGGCATTGGACGCCGCCTTCATTCTTGAGTGCCTGCAATTCTACGTCAAACAAGCTGACGATGTTTCAATGGAAATTTCGTCGGAAATTAAGCAATCGGGAAAGGTTCTAGACCCCACTGGCACAAGCGCTACCCACAACGCAATTATGAGGGATTTGATGATGCTGGAAAGTCAAATCCCATTATTCCTTCTGCAAAAGCTGATGGAGATGCAGTTGGGTTCTGAAGAGAAGGCGGAGGCTGTGCAAACTGGTAAGACTTGCCTGCAAAGAATTATCTCCTTTTAAGTTCCAGTTGCCTGATAAGTCAAAGTTCTCTATAAAAGGAAGAGGTCACCTCCTGGAGGTACTCTACTATTCTGTCGCCCCCTTTGTAGACAAGGATGAATCTCATGCGAAGGCCGATGAAAAGGATCAGAACCCTTCGCGGGACACAGGATACATTACGTGAGCTTTCAGTTGGCTATGGAAGGCCATCTCCTCCTTAAACGTGGGCCCCATTCGACGTGTAATGGTGCTGCCTCAGCGTCTGCTGAGAGCGAGGGCGGTGCAGTTTGTGATAAAGTTGCCAATGCGTCTACTTTCTACTCTTGGTAATCTGTCGGTACTGCGTGCGGACCCTTAACATTTTTGTTCTGGTCCACGACCTCTGATAAAGCTGAGAAGGACGAGTAGGAACAATCTTCCATAGAAATTCCTCCAACACGAGATGAGTTGGCCATTCCTTCTGTAGCCGACTTATACTCCGCCGGCGTTAAATTCCTTCCCACAGACGAAGACCTTACGACAATACGGTTTGATCAGAATACTAAAACACTTTATCTTCCCAGAGTAAAATTGGATGCTAACACAGAAGTGATTTTAAGAAATCTGGTGGCGTTTGAAGCCGCCGTGGCGCCTGGTGCGTTGATGTTCACGCGCTACACAGACTTCATGAATGGCATCATCGATGATGAAGAAGACGTTCGCTTGCTGAGAAAGAGCGGGATCATTTACAATCACCTGGAAAGCGACGGTAAGGTTGCAAGCCTCTGGAACGGCCTGGGTAAATGCGTCAAGTTGACAAAAGTTAAATATCAGGACCAGGTTATAGTCGACGTCAATAAGTATTACAACAAGAGATGGAGCGTAGCTGTGAAGAAGTACGTGAACAAATACATATTTGAGTTATGGCAGGTCCTGTCTCTATTGGCTGCAGCCATACTTTTACTTGTTACATGTTTGCAGGCCTTCTGCTCTGTCTATAACTGTAAGAAGTGGTTGAACGATACTAATTTACTTCAAGAATAAAATGGGGCGGGAAGACTACGGCCAACTAATTCTTCTCCGTTCCTGCAGTCACGTCTTCTTAGCTTTCTAGGGTGGGTTGCCTTTGATTTGAACGCACAGTTTTTCTGGACTGCATCTTTATGTTTGTTTGTTTGCTGGTTTTGTTTGAAGATCTAGTGGGATTTAGAAGGGGCTGTTTGGAAATTGACTGCTTCCGACGAATAATGCTTTCTATGAAGTATTCACCAAACTTTGCCGGAGCTTGACGGTAATGAGCATTGCTAAAAAAACGTAAAGGAGGACTGCAACAGCTACTTTACTTGTTTTGGTTGTTCCGTCATCTCTCATTTGAGATTTTTCATGCTGTATACCCCAAAGAAGGTATGGATGGTCTGTGTTTAAAGGCCTATCTCTGTGGGCTCAATTATGAAGAATAACAAGAAGCAATTGCATCTACTTACATCGTTGTATACACTTTTTGTTTTTTTTAAAGAAGGTATAAAATATAAAGCCCTCTCTTGCATTGCTTGCGGGGCAAGAAATACTATTTTTAGAAAGACAAGGGATTGGAGGGAAGGCTAGAATCTTGCAGTAGACTAATAAAACAATTGATTAAGAGGGTTTTAAAAATTATTTTGTCGTTAACCACGTGTTTTTTATGAGAGCGTGGAGATACAGATTAAATTGGATGATTTTATTTATTCTCTTTGAAATTAATAAGCCCACCAAACCTTGCCTATTATGGATGTGATGGCGTAATTTTTTTAATTATGTGAAAACTAATATGTAAATATCAAAGCTAAAAATATATTCAATAACATATATTATTAAGCTGCAATATGAATGTAATAGCATGAACTATACAATATAATTAGATTTACAATACTAGTTATTCAAATATATGTAAATTGTATTACACTTCTTTTTGTTACAAATGTGTTATAAAATTTTTATACAAAGACAACACTCACTAGATGATATAATGTAGGTGGTGATATGATGTAGATGGTGATGTCTCTCTATGCCTCTCTATGGAGTAATATATAGCCATTGTGGGATGACTCTTTGGTTACATGACTCTTCCTTTTCATGTGCCAAGTCTCATGACTCTTGGCTTCTCTACTTGACGCTTGCATACACGACTCTATCTTGTATGCACACTTGGACATGACTCTTCACATAACTCTTCCTAATCTAAAGATATATGTGCACACTTACATATGAGACACTTGTGCACATTTACACACATTACACTTGCACACTTATTTACATGACACTTGTGTATTTCCTGCACATTATTACATATATAAAATATTTACTCACACACTAATCCCCTAATATAATATTTACAATGATGTACCAAGGTGGTACATTGGAACTTCCAACACCTCTTTGTATTATATTATTTGGTTATTGAATACTTTAGCCTTCAATATGATTTTCATCTTCATACGATTTTCAATCTTCTATCTTCAAGTAGCCTTGTTGAACAAGTGATCTAATTATATCATAAATCAAAGTTAGATCATGTTTGATCCAAATTATTTTTCCTTGTTCTCTAGATAACTTTTCCTCTTGTACTTCAGAAGTTCCACATTGGAATCCATTGTTAGTAGATGCTTAAAAAAATGAAAATTTGAAAAAGATAATCTAATTTGAATATTAATGCCTTTTAAAATCTTCTACAATACTTGTCCTTGTAGTAGCAAGAAATAGATGAGTGATATTTTCTTCCACAATATTTACATGGATGAAGATTCCAACAATTTGCTTTTTCATGACCAATCCTATTGTAATAAACATACCCTGAAGTTATTTTTACTGCTTTGTCAATCTCTTTTGAAGTTTCAATTTCATTTGCTTTCTTGATAATTTAATATAACCACTTATGTACAATTAAAGCTATTCTATCTTTAATTTCTTTATAGATATATTGTAATTGATGAAGATCTTCAATATGCTTAGTAGACTCTATTTTTGAGTTTGTCTTTATAGTAACAAGATCCAATGATTTGTCCTCTTGATTGTTTTAAAAGTTCGTTAATTCTCCCTTATCAAATTTATCTACCATATTTTGAAAATAGATCCTAAGCTTGTTTAATATATTTCTATTATTATATGCATTAATGTTTTCTTCCATTATACTCAAGCAATTACCATTGATGTAGACTACCTTGTATCTCCCTAGGTTTTAAATAATATTAGAGTTTATAAGTTCTAAATTCTATGAAGTAGAATTTCTTATGTCTCCCTAATAGTTGGAAACTAGAAAGTAAGAACTTTGTAAATTTAATTTTTCTATATTTGAAGTAGACTTCCTTTTCTCTCCAAAATTAATTAATTTGTAAATCTTTCAAAAACTTTGAATTAAAAAAAAAAACTACTAGAAATAAATTTCAAACCAAAAAAAATATAACTCCAAACCTATCTACTTATTACTCATAAAATACTTTAAATAAATTAAATTACAACCCTAATTATCACTCAAAATTAATAATATCTCATAAATTCCTTATCAATCCTTTAGTCTAAATATTAACCTTGATAAAGATTAAATTCTATCTTATCTCTCCTTTCTCCAAAAACCCTAAATTAAAAAATATTAATATTTTATACCTTGCGATGTGCACCTTGAGAAATTCTTCAAACATTTAGAATCTACTTTGGTTTACGTTCAACCTACAAAGAATATAACTCCAACACACTTGAATTATGATCTTTATTGAGCATTCTTTGAGGTGTTTCAATTTGGGTCTGCTCGAACATTTCACTTGTGTAATTTGCTTGACATCCTACCTTTGAAGCAAATGTCTTAGACTTGGCATGAATGTCTACCAACACACATTCCTTAGGTTGGTGAGAAAATGATATTCTTTGACATTAAATTGTTACAATCAAATATTTTATGCATTCACTTATTGTTTGGTGCTCTAACTCCTATTATTTCCTCATTGTTTTGATGGTTTTTACTGATTTCTTTAGTGCTTCAACATTTAGATGACTTTGGCACTTCAAAATTTGGATTGCTTTGACACTTCATTCAAATGGATTTGGAAATTTAATGTTTAGATGGCTTTGACGCTTCAATTAATCATGATGCTCTACTTTCTAATTGTGTTATGGTGACTCGTGACACTTCACATTCTAGTGGTACTTTAGTGGCTTGTGATGCTTCGCTTGCACATGGTGTTGGTTGGCTTGTGACACTTAAGTGGCTCATAGTGTTGATTAGATGCCTCATAGTACCTTTGGATGGAACATAGTGTCTTTATTGGCTCTTAGCATCTTGTAATATTATGGTTCCTATATAATGTCTTGTTGGCCCATGGCTCCTAGATGACTTATGGCTTTTGATGCTTTGATTGTCCCCTATACCTAGTTTTATTTTAACTATGATTAGGTCTATTCTGCTTGCACTTTGATACACTCTCATCAATTCTTGTTTTATCTATTTGGCTATTCAATTGATCATACTTTATCTTTTTTTCTTATGCATGTTTAGGTGCACTGCTTGAAATTCATAATTTTAGAATTTAATATATAATGCTTTGCATGCTTTCTTATATACTTTAAAATGTATGTTTCCTTGTTGTGGTTGGAACCTTCCTTTGCTGATTATTTCATAATGTTCCACTTTCAACTTGTCATCCTTGCTTTATCGATTGCATTTTATTTTGGGATTTTTTTCTTAAGCCTATTATTGAATATTCTTTCTTTGGTCTCTATATCAAATTTACAATATTTTTCGGTTCTTTTAACCTCTTCCTTATCCTATTATTGAAAAAAATTTCCTTATGACTCCAAACTTTCTCTTTATAAAAAAATTTCTTTATAGGTCTCTATGAAACCTACATATTAATCCTCCTTCCTTTCTCAATAAGGAGTGCAAATATTTATCTAATATGGTCTCTTTTATTTTCTCTAATAAGGGCCATATATATTCCTAAAATACCTCTTTCTTTGAAGGGTCTCAATTCTCTAGTTCTCTGAACTATAGACTCCTTTCTTTGAAGAGTCTTTATCCTTTAATATTGGCCTCTTCTCTTGGACCAATTGTCAAGGTCTATATGACCTGAATCCCTAAAAAAATTATCAAGGTCTTTTTATTCAAGACCTAAATTCACTATATCAATATCAAGGTCTATCTTGAAGACCTAAATATTTATTTGTCAAGGTTTAACTTCAAACCTAAAACTTGTTTTAGATCACCTTCTATTCTAAATAGAATATTAGAATAGATAAACTTGATCTATCTTTATCAGGGTCAATATCTTAGTGATATGAATCTTTAATATTCTAAAAATTGAATCAATATCTACTTTATGAAATCTCTCTACCTTCTCTCATACTTGAAGATGAAAGTATTCTCTATCTATTGTAGAAAGCTTCTCACTTATCTGAAGATCAATCTCTATTGCAAAAATATCTTAGGTTAATCCTAATAACTCCAATAATTGTTCCCCTCCTTACTAGAGAATTCAATAATTTAGAGGTGACCATAAAATTTCTTGATTCTCAAAATAAGATAGTTTGATTGTACCATCTTCTTCAACTTTCTTGATAGAAACTAGTTGCCAAGAATTTGTCTATGTCCCTAAAATATCAATCAATATAAGGATGGTTATTTCCTAAATGACCAACTTTCTCTTGAGTTGGTTTTGCCTCAATATTAAATCAATAATTATTCTCCTTCTTTAAGAGAATATCAATGTCAAGGTATTTTTATCCCTAAAACTTTCCTATCAATGTTAGGGTTGGATATTTTTGAATAATCAACTATATTCAAGTTGATTCACCCAAATATGGGTCCTAGTCTTCACTGGTTATCCTTCAACCTAGTGGAAAGACCCTAGATTTCTACTTTCTTCAAATTTTCAAATTCTATTGTTGAGTCCTAGTCTTCACTAGTTGTTCCTATAGTTGTGGAAAGACTCTAGCCTTCCTTATGTAGCTAAAAAAATCTTGTGCAAGCTACTTCTTATTGTAGTTTTGATACCACTGATGGATTTTGAAGCCTTAATATTAATGTAAATCTCATAGGATCAAATATTCACAGGATCAAATATTATAAGATCAAATATAATAAATGATATGAGACAACTAATATGTAAATATCAAGGCTAATAATATATCCAATAACATTCATTAATAAGTTGCAATATGAATGTAATAGCCTAAATCATACAATATAATAAGACTTACAATATTAGTTGCTCAAATGTATGCAAATTGTATTACTCCTCTTTTTGTTACAAATATATCATAAAACTCTTATACAAATACAACACTCACTAGATGATATAATGTAGGTGGTGATATGATATAGATGGTGATGTCTCTCTATGCCTCTCTATGGAGTAATATATAGCCATTGTAGGATGACTCTTTGGTTACTTGAATTTTCCTTTCCTTATGCCAAGTCTCATGACTCTTGGCTTCTCTACTTGACACTTGCATACACATGACTCTATTTGTATGCACACCTGGACATGACTCTTCACATAACACTTCCTAATATATAGATACATGTGCACACTTACATATGAGACACTTGTGCAATTCCTACACATTATGATATATATATATACTCACACACTAATCTAAGACACAACCTTAATCTAATATTTACAATGATGTACCAAGGTGGTACATTGGCACTTACAAAATAATGTAATATTATCCAACAAAATGTTCATAATGATGAGATATTAGAAGAATTTAATGCTTATTTTTTTAATATATAAATTATTATATATACTATTGAAAATAATAAGTTTAAAAATATTAAGAGCAAATGTAAGGAGTGTCTTTTATATATATGAAGAAGTTAGGTATTCTAGAAAGAAAGATATTTATAAAAATTCTAACTGAAGGTATAGATGTCCTAGTTAGATGTAATGTAAAGATATTTTAATTGGAAAAAATAAAAGTAAATATATGGTTATTTTTATTCAGGTAACATATGTTTCACTTAAAGTGATTAACAAGGATGAGATGGTCAAATATGAAAAATAGATTAATATATAAATTTAATGGATACTAACCAACTTACTCGAACATTTAAAAGTGGATTATAGTTTGGCCTAGGCTTTTTGTACTTTTATATCATTTTATTAATGAGGATTTAAATAATATTGTTAATACTAATAGCGGGGAGTCATCTACAAGGGGACAACTATTATGGAGCAAAATAATGCTATGTATATTGTGATATTTGTTGTTATGGATATTTTAAAATATTTTTATCCATGAAGATCAAATCTAAATCAAGAGAATGAAATCAAAAAATCGATTATGAAAATATTGTATTAATTGCTTCAAATGTTATGAGACTAAACATACTACAAGAGATTATTTAGAAAAAATAATCAAGAAAAAGATGGAAATTTTTAGTCATAAGACAAATTTTAAGATAAAACAAGGAGATCATATTGTACTAGAAGTTGTCTTAGGTCAAAAATTTACCACTTCCAAAAAAATGGGAAAGGCCCTCTATCTTATTAGATGGAAAAGGAATTCATTATTTAATCAAAATAAATATCATAATAAATTAAAGAGGATAGAAGAGATGAATAATTACAATATGTGTGTTTAAATTCGAAAGAACTTAAAGGTGGCAAAAAATATATGGAGGACCTGATGTCGGGCTTATGGATGTGGACCTGATACCAACTATGTGGTTGAGGGAAGTGACACCCGTAAGTCTAAATTCCTATGTAACAAAATATGTGAGGATGATGGCTCCTCCCATATCTCTCCCCCTCTTGATTTTGATGTTCTTCCGAGAGATCGCCTTCGAAAGAAATTGGTTGATGAGGTTTATGCCCCAGAGGATGCCCAGGATGAAAAACTCTATGTTCTAATAATCTGAAGCTTATTGATATCAATTAAAGGAAAATATAGAGCTCGCTAAAGTTGATGTTGGACTACTTCGAGGATATGTCCCGTTTGGCTACTTTTTTAGCTCAAGAGGTGGGTAGGTTGGGGTAGAACCATATGAGTTCTCCTCTTCGTATGTGTTCTTGGGTCTTAGTTTTGTGTAATCTCTTTTTGATTTTTCTCTCATTTTTTGGCAAGATTTAGTTCTGGTCCTTTTTTTCTCGAGTGGTATTATGATTGTACAGGTTGTGGGATCCCTTTAAAACCCCGTGTCTTATTAATAGTACCAAATATATATATATAGACAAAATTTTAGAATGAAGAAGTTTAAAAACATCAAATTTTATCTAATATCCACCCTACCAAATGCACATTGGGTACCCAAAATCTAGTTGATTATGTTGGTGTGGTTAGGGCCGAGCACGACTCCCGAGTGATTTTGATGGTGTAGAACCCCCTGGTCATGGTTTCTCAGACCAAGGTGACCCTACAAGGGGTTTTTTTCTAAATTAAAAAAAAAAAAACATCAAGTTTAATCTAAGTAAGACATTTCCATTTTTCTCATCTAGTAGAAAAACATCTCCTTGGAATAAATTTGACAATAATGTCAACTTTTCCCTTTTGGTTTAGGGTTTTTAAGGGTAGCATGATAAAAAATGACTATGGGGATATCCATCACAATATAGGATTTTTAGGATAGCCAAAAAAATGTAAGTAGTATAAAAAATATCTCTTGCATGTTAGGCTTTTGAGATAAACATAAAGAAGAAAGTGTTTTTGAGTTATCCATTGTACTTTAAGGTTATTTGGGAAAGAATAATCCTATAGATAATAAATCACATTATAAATAGTTTACAAAAATGAATAAAATTTTTGAGAATTAAAATATTGACGGGAATGAAAAAAGAAGAGAAAGATCCACAAACTAAGAACAAAGCAACAAATAAATCTAAATGGATAATAATTTGGAAAACCAAAGATAAATATCCCAAGTAACAAGAATTGTGGATAATATCACAAATAAGAATGAAAAATTATGATGAACATGATAATAAAAGATTTTATTTAATATAACAAACAAAAATAGTTAGTGTGGAATATAAGGATGCATTTAATTTAATTTTTTAAAATGGGTGGTTGTCTAGAAATTTTTTCTATGGGATCATTATGAGGTATTATAATAATATGGGATGATAAAAAGTGGGATGGAAATTTTCTAATGGAAAAATTCAATTCGATTGCAATTATATTCTGTAGAACATATAAAAGTAATAGAGTTGAAGCCAATACTACAATTACTCTTCGTGATAGCCTTTGGAAGGACCTAAACTTATATATTTAAAGTTCAATGAAAATTAATAATTATGATTTATAGATCCTTGGTAAACTCCAACATAGTTCTATCTCATTTGGAAAATAAGATGCAGATGCACTTTGATAAGGTATTTTATTGCATCATAGAGGCTATTACACTAGGAAAGGTTTTCTATGTACAAATGCATTACCATTGAGAGTGATTGCTAGGTTTTGAGTGAGGGACTATTTAGTTTGCTTGCCATAATAAGACTATACATAGACAAATATTATGGCACTAATACATACGATGTTAAACTTATATTTGATAGAAATATAATTGAGATGGTATACCAAAAATACATTAACAATAATATAACCATAAAAATGTATATAAGTAGATATTCATAAAGATAATAACTCTTTAATTATAAGATAATGTTATAATGTATCTTCATGATAGTTTGATATATATAAATAGATAGAGATAGAGAGATATTCTTGGAGGTATACGCCAAATTCTTAAAAAGGAATATGAGAGGATATGGATCAAATTTCTATGTCGAAATGTGGTATCATAGGTCATATTACTAACAAGGAATGTGATGGGTTGGTTATATCCTTTGTAGATATGGGTCATAACTTTTAATACAATGACTAGTCTCAACTAGTGAGATATAGTTTGATGCTACAACTATTGATATCAACTAGTGAGATATGGTCTAGTGATTCCCTACCATTTAGTCTCTTTTATACTTTATGCTTGTTCCCCTCGGTTAAGAAGAAGTCAAAAGCTATACTTATAAAAGGTACAAAGATATATAGTATTTAGAAGGTGATACACATAAGCCTTTTACTAGTCTTGGTAGTATTAATAAACAAGCAAGAATGTATTTCATGTATTGCGGAAAACCATGTGTTAGTTATTAAAGTGTGGAAGTGGTTGAAATATACTATAATATCTAAGTTGCATGCTACAATGTTATTTAATAATGATGTGTGACATAAATATTAGTCATTTGTTACACTCACATAGGTGGCAATGGCTTTATCATTTTTGTATTTTACCAAAAGTTTATTGCTAAAGAAGAAATGGTGTTAAAGTATGGGTTGGCACCAACCTATATGGTGCAGAGTCTAGATGGACATCAAGGATAATAGGAATAATTCCCAATCTAGAGGTGGTACCTATTATACTAGTATTGTCATCAATGCTAAATGGTAGTGTTAACATTAGAAGTTGGTGTTAATGCCAACACTAAATTATTCATCATGCACGTACATGAATGATTTTGACCATTTACATTCATATTTGATATTTAAAGTTAATATTATTTTATTATTGCATTGGCGTGGATATATATTTGATTGCTCATATATAATCCTACTCTTGATTATTGATATTTCCATTTAATAGTGTTGGCTTATTTACATTAGGACCTATGATATTTTGAGATAGTTAGGTTTAAAATTCAACAAATAGGTTGCTAACTTGGATCAATAACCAATTGCACTAGCATGTCCTTAATATTTTTTAAGGACTAGTCAAACTTGTTGATTTCAAAATCCTATAAGAAATATTTTTCATGCTAGCAATCTTTTTTGGTCTAGTTTACGATAAGGATGTACATGATTACCAAATAGTTATGTCATATATCATGACTAAACCCTAAGTCCTATATATTTTGACTAGGTCTAGTACCTTAGCTCAATCATACATGCCCAACTAGTAGAATGAATATATGGTGTTTAGGTATCTTTTATACTTGGCATGGTTGTTTGTGTATTATCAAGAAAATATTTTACTAGATTTAAAAATAAGCAAGTAAACCCTAGACGGGAAGGTTAAATTAGTGGTGGATTAGACACTATACCGTAGAACATCAAGTGCTTATATCGAGTTCAATAAAAATATTTAAGCTCTATTTTGGTTTGTATCTATAGAGAAATCTATTGACTGCCCAAAAGAGTAATATTACATCTTTAGACCTTGTCTAGCAAACTAGAGATTGATACTTTATGATGAATGGTACATTAATTAGAATATATGGATTTACCAATGATTCATTACTACCATATTATATGATAGATTGAATTTTTTGAAAGGGATTTTATTAATAAATAGAATACATGAATGTAAGTTTTAGGTTAGAAAGAATAAGGCCTTCACATATGACGTACCTGTAAATCATGGTCCAATTACCTTGAGGGATTGAAAGAAAAATGAAGCACTATAAGCTAGAATTTAGAAACTTAAATTGAAGGTGGATCTAGATAGATGGAGATATGACCTAGATGCTACTATGGAGGCTAAAATTAAAAAGGTAAATAATGAGCCTCCTACTTTCAAACATGTCCAAATATCAAAGATGGAGGTATATTAAAATAATCCAAAAAGAGAGGAAATTGATATATATGAGCAAATCAAATAAAAGGCCCCTTTGGAGGTCATTTATATGATGTAATAGAAACATATGAACTAGTTAAAAAATAAATGTCATATATTGAGTGAACAAAGGAACAAGGAGCTGGAAAATAAATAATAGTGGTCAAAAGAGAAAAATTTGGGAATGGTGGATTTTTAGGTGTCAAAATGGCATACAAAAAAAAGATTTTGATCTTATCCTAGACCGTGAATTTTCAAAACACTATGATAAAAATTATGAAAAGTGGGTAGATGATAATTATGAGGAGGATGACTACTAGGAACAAAGTGATGTATAAAAATCTAGTGGTGTAAGGATAATCTTGCATCACCAAAAAGAAAAAAAAAAATATTTTCTCTTTTGGTTGTAAGTTTCTTTAGTTGTTTTGGAGTCCATGATGACACTTGAGAGGTGTAAGTTAGCCTAAAAGAGCACGTATGGACTTTAAAATTCACCCCAAGGTGTAGAATTGAAAAATGTATTCGATGGTGAAAAAATCACCTCAATATCCTAAACGGTTTGAGAGATATTAAAATTTTCATCCCAAGAAATATTGCCAATAAAGTTTAAAAATAAAATTTAAAGACCTTAGAGGCCCCAAAAAAGGATGAAATTTTGATTTAGATCATTTTGTTGTTGTAGATATCTTTGCGAGCTTTCCAATGATATATTATAATAGCCAATTAGACAAATGAGTCAAAATTTGTGGCTTTGGGAAGCTGTGCCACCAGAATTTAAAGTTCAAACGAATATCTTCCTGGGTGGGAAAATGAAAATTTAAATTTAAATTGAATATCTTCCTCGGCAGGAGGATGAAATCAAATTTCAAATGGATATATTCTTGGGTGGGAAAATGAACAGTGGAAAAAAGGGAGTTACTCTTTCTAGAATATTCTATGGAAGTTATAAAAGGGAGAATAGAGATTACCAAAGGTAGTCCAGTATGACAAATCATGGCTCCAACTTACATATTTCCAGTAGATTTTCTTTGTAAAAAAATCAGCCTTATGGTCGTAACATTGTAATTTCTATTTTAGTATTTCTATTTCATTGAAGTAATATTATATGTTGGGTTTCTTTTAAATTTGCTATGATATTGAGTATTGTGTGAGTTTTGGGTGGAGTATCCCTTCACCACAAAGTGATGAGGAATATGATTTGTAGGAAGAAGATGAATTCCAAGATCAATATAAGTAGGTTGTAGAGCATATTTATTTAGAAGATGACTAGGCTACACAAAAATTACCAGGATAATTAGCAGGTTAGAGTCTAGAAGATATAATTATAAAAAAATAGGAGTACTTGGAGGAAGTCCTATCTTGGAAGTAAGAAAGTAAATCATCCTTGCCATAACATCTCTAGTAGAGATACTCAATGGGAAATAACTCATGCAAAATACGGGATACACTAGAGGAGGCCTTGGTAAAACACTGTTATATATGGTTGAACCTCTCTAGCTAAAATCAATGGGATTCCTAAAATAACTTGTAGATAACATTAAACAGTTGGAAAAAGTAGACTCTCCCCTCTTTGTGCCTCAACTCTTTAAGGTCTCAATGTAGCCAAAATATAGAGATAAAGCTAAAAGGAAAGGTTCCTCACTACATTAGCCAAATGAAGTAATAAAAAATACCAAGACATAGGACAAAATCCTAGTAACTAAAGATAAGCCTAAAGCATAAGGAATATGTACATATCCTCATAAACCTACTTCCACTTCTAATCCATAAACACCACCTCCCTCTCCTCCAAAATAACTTCCATAAGAGGTAGATCAAACCAATCACCCACCAAGAGCATCACTTCCACCACACCCGCAAAAAATGAGTAGGCCTCTAAAGAATCACTACCTCTAATTTTTGAGGGTGTGGCTATAGTTTAAAAATCCTAAAATTATCTATTTCCTCTTCTCCAATATTACTTTGTTTTTGTGCCCCTTTCAAGCTACCTAGAACCAAATAATTTGAGTCAATTTCTACAGGCTTAGGCCAATGTAAAAAAATGGATGGATGAAACAACACCTAGCATAGAGCCAAAGAAAGTACGAACAAGAAAGATTGGTGTTGTGCACCCAACTAAAGGAAATTACATAGTGACAATATTCATCCTTACAACAAACAATTCCGCCTTTGATTTGATAGCAAAATATTATAATAGAATGGTGTAAGAGGTAGAAATTTCCCATGTTTCATTAGGATATGATGCCTAGAATGCTTACTCCTCAATTGATGTGATGCATATTAAAGGAGGTTGAGTAGAAAAAAAGTACCATAGGGAGGAACAAAAGGAAAAATGCATGGAAAAAGCTTTGGATTAGAAGGATGAAAAAAGTTGTTGCAAATATAAGTTAAATTTTTTAGCAAAGCCTTGAGGAAGCTCCAACATAGGCACAATTATAGGAGAGGAATGATAATATTCAGACCCTAGAAGAAAAGATAAAAAATATATAATTGAATCTTGATGGAGAAAAGTAGAAAGCACAAGCTCCTCACTTATCCAGGGAAATAATGGTGCAAATAAAGATATATAGTTAGAATAAAATCTTTGAAAAAACCGTGCATATGCATCTAGTCTTGAAATTCCTAAGTTTCAAACTTCAAGCTATCAAGGTAACACAAATTGATTTTCAAGCTATATATAATGTGATAGCTACAAGGGTGCAAGAAGAAAAACATATTGTGAAAATTTTGAAGAAAAAATCTAAGCCACATATTGTGGAATTTATAATCCAAGAACTAGGTGAAGCAATGCACCTAGATAATGAGCTCCTAAAGTGGTATCAAGTGGTGCAACAAGGATGGGATATGACTATGTCATTTGTTGCACAAGATCATTAGCATTAGTATCCCCAATACCTATGATGAAAAAGGAAATTTTTAGACTAAAAATCATCTCAAGACACACTTTGAAATCATAGGAAATAATGAGAAGAAATTGGATTAGTGATCATAATATTTTAGAGAAGATATTATTTTTGTATTTCCAAGTAAACTAGCCATGATACATGCCAAATTATAGGAGCTAGAAAAGAGATATATGGACCCCTATTATAAAAATGTCTACCAGCTAATAGTTTTCCACCATAAGACCAAAATATTTAAGGTCCTATCTAAGAAGTATTGGGAAGCAGCTCACAAGATACTACTACTTAGGAAAGGCACAAAAACTAAATAAGGGACAAACAAATATGATTAGGAAAAAAATTAACTATGGAAGAGAAGTCAAAAGTGAAACCATGAGAACTTAAAGAGCTTGATCTTATGAAGTGTGTTGTCCCATTCATCTAGTTTTGTTTTTATCTATCACCTATTATACTACTCATCTAGTTCTTGATTAAATATTTCATATTTTAGTCAAGTCCCAAAGATCTGACTCATTCATAGCTTAGTAGTTTTATCTCTTATTTTTCTTGATGCCATTTCTCAATGAATAAAGCTCTTTGGGTTCTCAATTGTATGAGAAAAACTCCTTGGGAGCCACCAATAATTTGGGCCAATGTAATTATCTACATATATAAGTCCTTATAACCTATATGCAACTATTAATTTTATAAATTTTTTGATGCTAAAATTCAAGGAAATATTATTGGACTTGATACCTCTTGTGTATGACTGGTCGAAATCTCAAACACATCTTATTGGGATACAAATTTTGCTAAGGAAATGGTTGAAATATTAGACACATCTTGTTGGGACACAAATTTTGCTAAGGCAAAGAAGTCTAAATACTTATTTCTAGATCTCTCCATAAACAAGGCTTAAGGTGGCAAAACATTTCAAGCAATGGCATACGAAAAGTTCCCCAAAAGTCTCATCTAGGAAAGAGTCTAGAACAATTAGTGATTAGGGAATTTCAAAGGTGATGTCATCCAAATGTCTCCAAAGTATAGGTCAATTTAGACTCTAGACTAGTTAGTGGCCAAGGATTTTCAAGTATAACATTATCATGAACACTCAAAAATATTTGATAGTCTATTTAGGATTTTTAAAGAGGATGTCACTATAAATGCTCAAAAATTTCGGGCAATCAAGACTCTAGAACAGTAGTGGCTAAGGATTTTTTATAATAGCATCAACTTAAGTGCTTCAAATTACTAGTTGGATAAGAGTCTAAAATAATTAGTGACCAAGGATTTTCAACCAAATGACTCCAAATTCCTAGCCAATTGACATCCCAGAGAGCAATAGTGGTTAGGGTTTTTCCAAGATGACATGAGAAAAAGAACCCAAAAGTCCCAATCAAATCTTGAGCAAGCAAGAAGTTAGAGCAATTAGTGGCTAAGTATTTCCCAAGATGATGTCAAAAAGAGTGCTCTAAAGTCTTGGATAGGTGTGGATAGGGTTTTTTAATGATTATGATAACCAAAATAGTCAAGATTCATATCCATCCAAGAACCTAGAAAGAAATAGTTATCAAGGATTTTCCATGATGATATAAGTAAAAATCCTCAAAAATCCTAGCCAAGAAAGAGTATCAAGAGAAATATTGGAAGGTGTTTCTCAAAGATGACATAATCTAAAGAGATGTGATTTCCTTACTAGGTCTCCAAAGCCTTGAAAACAAGCCAAAAAACATGATCAAATTGCATCAAAAGAGAGAAGATCCTAAATAGATCTCTTTTAGTAGAAACTATGTATGTTAGAGGCATATACCACTGTGTCACTCCAAATTCTCAGCTAGTTGACAACCCAAAGAGGAAGAGTGGTTAGGTTTTTCCAAACATTACATGAAAAATGAACCCAAACATCTTGATCAATTCTTGAGCAAGCAATAATTTGGAGCAATTAGTGGCTAGGGATTTCCCAAAATGATATCAACAAGAGTTCTCTAAAGTCTTATATAGGTGTGTCTATGGTTTTTTAATGATGGAGACAACCAAAATAGTTAATATGCTAGCCATACAAGAACCTAGAAAGAAATAGTGACCAAGGATTTTCTATGATGACATAAGCATAAGTCCTTAAAAGTCCTAGCTAGGAAAGAATCTAAAGAGCAATATTGGTTGGGATTTATAAAATATGATATAAGCCAAAGAGATATAAATTCCTAGCTAGGTATTTAAAGCCCTAATAAAAAATTAAAAAATATTAGTAGATGGTGACAAAAGAGAAAAACTCTCAAACATATATTTTTTAGTAGAAATTGTGTATGTTAGAGGTCTAGATCACTTGGACACTCCTCATCCATCCATATCAAAGTAGTTAGGTTGAAATTGTAATTACTGGTGCAAGAAAGTGATAGCCAATATTCTCAAACCTATAATAACAATAACCACCCTTGGTGATGATGAATTGAAGTTCCTAGAAGTCTAAAAACTAGCATAAAAATAAGGTATAGTGGTGAAAATCCAAGCATGTTGAAGACATGACTTTGATAGGGTTATTATTAGCTACATCAAAGATCTGAATCAAAATTAATCATTCTAGGATTAATAAATGGTTATAGCAGAGCAAGAAAGTGAAATCTAGTATCCTTGAGAATGTAATTGTACTTGAGCCTTGGACTAGGCTAGGTTGTACCTATTCATGTCGGGCCTATGATAGGCCATCAACATAATCATTAAGCTAGATTTAACTCAATGTAAAAATTTATAAATAAATTAAGTCTCCTTTGTAAGAGGGTTGACATTTTTAAGATTTGTATGTTGTAAGTTTTGTATTTTGCTCTATTGTTAATACAAATAGATGTTGTTTTGCCTCTACTAGTAAATGTGTTTTAGATGACAATGTGTATGCGATCCATGTATTTCTATGCATTTTTGTTTATGCTTTGTAGGTGGTAAATTTTATTAAGCAAATTTTGTTAACTTTAGATTGTTATTTGGATTATATTCAACAAAGTTATTGGGATGTTAGAATATGCATAATATATGACAGATATAGATTTTAAAATGCTTCATTTGGTAGTTGATCTATAAGGATTTGTTTAATAATAAGTTGTAGGACATTTACATGGTGAACTTCTTGATGTTACCTATCTTTTGGCCACTTATTTGATCAATTTTTATAACTTTTTTATCTCTCCCTTACTATTTTATTTCTATATTTAGTCTTAAACCATTTGTTTCTATTAGTAATAAAGTAATTGACCTTCTCTAAAGTTTAACTTGAAAGCAATTGAAAGTCATCAAATATTGGTATGTAGAGAAGGTATCAAATCACAAACTAAGAAAAATTTGAACCAAGGTTTACGTATTAACCTCTAGTTTTAAGAACCATTATAACATGCTTAATCATATCATCCTTAATAATTACTTATGTTTTAGTATCTAATACCTATATAGGGTTTACCATAGATTCAATCTTCCTGTTATCACTAACTATGATATCCATAGTTCTAACTAAAAAATTGGTACATCCAACTAGGGCATCCTTATTGTTGGGGTTTCAATTGACATCAAGGTGAACTTGAACTGTGACTATCATCTACAATGGTTTTTTGGAAGGTGAACACCCACTAATCATAGCCCAAACCCCGACATTGGATGGGTCAAAATTACTTTTAACCCAACCTCCAGAGTAGGTTGGTATACCTTGTCAACTTATTGAATGTTGACTCATTTAAGCTCAGTTAAATGTATAAAGATAGGGATAGAAAGGGGAAAGGGTTTAGAAAGTAATAGATCAATAGTGGATAGATAAAGCTAACAACATAGGCATCTATAGAGAACTTCTGACAAATCAATCTCCAACAAACAACACTTGTGATTAACAACATTCAAAACTCAGTAATCTTCAACATTTAAGAACATATGCACACTTCAAGGATTATTCCAAACATCTAGGGTATCAATAATCCAAATTAGCAGAATTATATTGACACTCTGACTAATAGAAATAGAATCCTTTCCAAGCATACATTTAGAAATGAAGCATTTCAATTTACTCTAAGCTAGCAATCCAAATTAGCAGAATAGACTAACCATAGCAGTAGTAGCAGAAATGACTTCAAGGGTTGGTAATCCACAAGAAAAGAAGATACAAGTTTGAGGTAAACATCCAAGTAATGCTCCTTCTATTAATTTGCAAAAAGTGTACAATAGTAGCGCAAGAAAACACTTTAGAGCCGACCCTTTAAAATGAGGGTTCGACCTCTATTTATAGTTTTGTAGTAAATTTGAAAGATTTGAAAGAATTAGGAATATTACAAGGAAGTTGGAGTGCTAGATCAGCAAGATGCTAAGGTGGAAGTCTCCTATTTGATTCAAGAAAGGAGGGAACTGTGTGCTCCATCAATCTTTTGCAACTTAGCTTCTACAAGTTGTTCGACTCTCATGGCTTCCAGCTGTAGATCTAGTCAAGAAGAAATCAAGACCATCTCTTGTTCTTGTTGTGGCTGCCCTATCATAGATCTGAAACTGAATCAGCTCATGGATCTTGATTTTCCGTTGCTTCATCTTCTTGGTTCTTCAACTTCAGCTTGGAAATAGCTCGAAAAAAACCTGCAACCTTATGCCACGTTGAATCTTGCATTTATACGTGATTCAAGCCAAATTTGATGTAGATCATTGATCTACTTTTTGATAGCTAAGATTAGATCTTTTAAAAGCTTGGTGCACTTTTATTATTCATGGTCTAAAACATCTCATGGCCTGGAGCATATCACGACCTATGACATCTTTACTTTTAACTCTCTTCATCCTTCATAGCATAGAACATGCTCTAATATAGCTTAAATCTCTAACTTGAGTCATTTAACTACTTTGACCATGGCCTAGGATAAAGAGTGCTCATGAAATTCTATTTTGGATTGTGTGACATAGAACCATGTTCTGAGCCAAGATTTTAATTTTTCAAGATAACAACTTTGACTATGCTGATCGTAGCATAGAACCAGGGCTGAGCCGTGCGATGGAGAACTATGTTTTGAGTTGATTTTTAGATTATATAACTTGATACTTTGATCGAACTTGATCACGATGTAGAACCAAGTGCTGAGGTGTGCGGTGTAGAACCATGTGCTGATCCACAATTTAAAATATCACCATGCCATATTTGACTGTGTTGACCACGGTGTAGAACCATGTTTTGGATCGCGCGGTATGAAACCTTCATCCTGAGTCGAGATCTCCTTTTTTGCTTTGAGTCATGATTTGGAATGCGCAAAAGACGTGTTTGACCAAATTGAATGCAACCTAGGACATGTTGCATTGAGACACTATCATGATCTAGAGCACCTCTTTAAACTTAGAAAATTTTGGAATTTTTTTGCAAAATTTTCTAAGTATGTGGTCTTTTGGGTCTACATTTTGGTGCCTCTTGGGGAACTTTGCTAGTAAAGTTTGAGTACTCAAAGTCTTATACTTTCAGAAACTAGAGTCAAAATCTAAATGGATAGGTATTATGAAATGATTATGTGGATGGATGGAGTCAATGAATATAAATGGAAGGATGAAGTGGGATAAGTGAAGGAATGGGTGAATGAATGAAATAAGGGAATAAGGAAGTGGAAATGAATATGGATGGAGGGAAATGAAAGATAGAATAGACTCCAGCTAGCTACAAATTATGTCTCAAAGAATAACTTCCCTATGACCATCACTCTCTTGAACATTTATGAAGATATTTAAAGAGTAATGGTTCACATAGAAGCAATGCAAGAGGTAAATATGTGTGTCTCATCAACAAGGCTGCTCCTCTTTTGAAGGCTCGTCATCATGGTTTTGTCATGATAGCTGCATATTCAATCCTTTATTGCTGCCTCTAACACTTGTCAGGATCAAAACACTTGCAAAGAATATTTTAGAGACCCTTTTACTAGTTGCGGTGCTAAAAAATGTTTCAGATTGCTCGATAGGAGATCGCCATTCGTTTTACATTTATTTCTACTGAGTTTGTTCCTCTGCTTCCTTTTCTTGCACTTCCTCAGTATCTTGAATATTGTTTTCTTTGTTACCCTCTTCTTTTTCACTCTCTTCTTCTTCTTCACTCTCTTCCTCTTCTTCATCAGCCTCTTGCTCTATTTCTGCTCCAAACAATTGAATCATATGATCCAATATTTTTAAGGCTTGATCCCAAGTTGCTTGAGTGGGATTAGCTATCTCCATCAATTATTGGTGAACAAATTAAAGCTTGGTAGTTTTTTCATAGGATATGGAATGTCCCCTATCTACCAGATCTTCCATTAAATCTTTGAGCCTAGTTAAATATTTTATCAACTGAGTGACTTGATCTTGATTAATTAGGTCCTTCCAAGCATCTATTTCAGACTCATCCTACATAATTGATGTCAAGCTAGTCTAAAGGTCTTCTTCTATTAGAAGGATATTCTCCTCATTCCAAAATCCTTTGAAACCATATTGCATCATTTCTTTATTGGCATCAACAATCTCTTGGAGCTTACCTTCAATTCTATCCATTAATAGCCACCCCTTTTGGATCAACTTGTTCTTCCTAAGGATATTTTTGGCTATTAATCTTGTAGTAGTCCATGCTTTACTTGGGATGGGCTTAGCAGTAATATTGAATCTATTTTTAGACAACTTATATATTCTTTCTACTTGTAACACCATTGGTTGTAGCTCTTCAGTAGCCTTCTCAAAATATTCCTTGGTTTCTTGCAACAAATGGCTAGCCTCATCCATGAAATCAATCATAGGCTAGATCTCTGAACATTTCTCCATAATCTCAGACCATATTTGCTTTTTGATCTACTTTACTTTATCTTTGGAGAAACCTGTAGCTCTAGTCTTCTCAACCTGAAGTTGTTGTTTTAGAGCTTGTATCTATTTGACATAGGTCTCATTCTTTTTCTTCAGCTCTTTAACTTGCTCTTTGAATTTGATCACCTCTTGGTACTTGTTCTATTAGTTCTTAGCTTCATTTATTACAACTTTCTCCACATTCTTCTGATTATTGATTGTTTTTTCCAAATTTTCAACCTTTTCCTCTAATTTCTCATATTTCTCCTTACAAATATCACTCTAGACATAAATGGTCTCAAGATGAGCCTTAGCTACAACCAATTCATCTTCCATAGGCAATTGAGAAATATCTTCAGTGTGCTCCTCTAGCTGATAATATTCTATAGTCATGTCCTCCTCTAGTTTATTAACAAGAGGGGTGAGGGAGATTCTTGTTCTTTTCCTAGCAATAAGATCAACAATCATAGTATTCCTCAGTCGAGCAACTTTTTTTGAAGGTTGAGCTAATTTCTTGCTCCAAAAATTTTGAGTCTTCAATGAGATATTCTTGAACTTCTACAAAGAAGTTATTGTAGGATGATTTGTAGGGGTGGAAGTAGTGATGAGTGAAGGGAAAAATGGAACTAGCATAGATGGAAGAGGTGTAGTAGTAATGATGGTGGAATCTATGCTTATAGTAGGGGTTGTAATAGGTGTTGAAATGGCAATAAATGTTACAACTATGGAAGATGGTGGAGAAGATGGAAGTGTTTTTTTCCCTAATGATATGAGTGATGATGATCTTAGAGGTGAAGGGGTGTGAATGGGAGATGATGATATTGGAATTTCTACTAAATGAGGTGGAGATGGAATGGAGTGAGATGATGGAGGAATTGGTGAAGATGATGGGGAATTATGAGGTGGAGATGATATCCTTTGTTCCTTTTGCTCTTGTGAATGGGAGGGAGAATTATTTGGGGAAGGAGAAGGAGAAGGAGAAGAAGGGATAGAAATCATACCTTCACCTACCAAAGTAGTCTATTGAAAGATGTCATCAACACTTTGTTGTTGTACTTGTTGAACTGGTTGCTCTGTAGTTGTGACCTAGGTCTATTCAACTACTTGTGTCTGATCTAGTTTTTTATTTTTACTGACTTCCTTCTCAGCCTCCCCTACTAAATATTTTTCCTTTATTTTGAATACAATAGGCATTGAAGGCTTAACCTTTTGAGTATCATCTTGTTGTTGTGAAGTTGGTAGTGCAACCTCTAGAATAAGGGGACTTGAGGGCTTGGAGAAGGGCTACAATAGTAAATTTAATAGGAGAAAATGCTAAGCTATCACTTGCTTCATCTCCCATTAGATCCTGTGAAGTAGCTTCTACCCCCAAGGCCAAATATTTTGGCCTTTGTTCCACCTAAATATTTTCTATATTTCCTATTTCATATTTCCCAAGACCACCACCAGGATATCCCATATTCTTCATCATTACAACTCCCACAATGTATTACTGCAATTATTCCTATGAAGGTTCAAAAATAGATGGTGCTTCCTTAGTCACTAGTGGTGAAGCTATTACAGTGTCATCCTATTGTTGAGGTGGTGAGGAGGGAGAAGCTGGAGGTGTTTCATATTTCTTCTATTTTTTCCTCCTAACCTTTTTCCTTTGGCCTTACCTTTCTCTACTTTCCCTATTTTAGCCTTTCTGAAGCTCAATGCTAAGCTTTTACCATTCTTGGCCATCCAAGTCTTAATGTGTTTATCATATCTCTCAGAGAAATCCATATCGGATTGGTGGCCAAACCTAGGGGCTATAGTGTTTGTCTCCACTCTCATTTTCCACCATTCCAAAATCTTGCCCTCATCCCAACCAACCTTTTCCTGAATGGATTGGATTTTGGATTCCTTCAGTTGGTGGGTTTTCTTATTTTTAGGGTCATAATCAACCAATTGCTCATAAAAGTCTCTCCAAGGGGGAAGTGGTTCCATATTTCTAACATTCCATTCTAATGGAGAGCTCTCCATTATTTTTGTATTTTTCAATTTGTGGCCTCAAAGTCCTTTCAAACTTGGGGGCCTTATCACCATTGAGAGTAGTTAGCTTTTCCAAAAATATATTGGTTGGGTCATACCTCCATCTCTATGAAAGATGAATAAGACCTAGTTTCTCCAAGTTTTGAGTAATCTGCTCATACTGGCCCTTCCTTGTTACTATAATATCTTCCACATTGTGAGGGTAAATCATCATCCCTTTTCTCCTTATCCTAGTGCCAAAAGTGACGTTAATGTAGTCAGCTTGTCTACAATATTCCAATGCCAACATTCTACTAGTGATAAAGTGTGGAAGCAAGAATGGTTTCCCAGTGAAGCCATAAAGTCTAATGACTATGCCCTCAATCAAAATATACCAGTCTCCTTCCTCAACTTGTTTTGTTTGCAATAATTCTTTAGCTAGAGGAGGAATTCTAGGACATTGCCCATACATAATTTTTAGGGTTGGCCCTAAAAATTCTCTATTGAAGTCATAATAGGATTCAATCTTGCTCAGAACCCTAGTCCATGTATAGACTGGTATGGGATTTCCATTATCATCTTTGTCTATTACTACTATCCAAGGCATATCTTGCCTTGTAGCACTGAGAAACATCCAAGCCAAATTAGAATAGTGCCTGAAAGAGGGAGCTTCAAAATATTTCTTCATTGCCACCAATTGCTCATGCATTCTCTTGGCAAGAAAGGTAGGCCAATCAAAGTAAATCGATCTATTATTGCCATCTCCCATAGGCATTTTATACATATTTTCATTGGAAATGCAATAAACTATAGCTATCTACCAATCTCTCACATATTGGTCAGAATCCAACCCGACCAATGTTGCTAGCATAGAAAAGAGTTCTAGGTTGGCGAATTGCTTGGTGGTAATTGGGGTACTAGGCAAAGTGCTCCTAGTCCTTATGGTTTTGAACTAGCTATACACCCATTTTCTAAAATGGTCACCATTTTGTGGATGCCCCTTCAACGAGTAATACCTAGCTTGTTCTTGTGGGTCGAAGGGCTTAGGACTTACAGGTGACACTCTACCCATGGCAAAAAGGTCACAATAAGCTTGTGCAATTATATTGAAAAGGGTTTTGCCCTGAGCTATTTTTACTGCTTTAGCCTTAGGGTCATAGAATTTTACTATGGCAAAAATTAACTCTAGATATGGATGAATAAAATCATAGATATAGAAAGACAAAAGAGAGCAAATGGTGCAAGTACCTTGAACTAAAATTGGTAGTCCTTGCAAAAATCTATGGTCAATCTCTTGCCTAAGTCTATCTCTCATTTTCCATGTCATTTTCATATCAACTACTACCAATGCTTTGTCAATGTAGCATATAACCTCACTACTTTTTGGCTGAGTAGCTTGCTCTACAAATTTTGATGCCATTTCTAAAAAAACCTCTAAAATTGCTCTTCTGATGCTCTACAAATTTACTTAATCTCACTGTCACTACTCTCAAAAGCTAAGCATTATTTGCGAAATGAAATTTAGTCAAATTTTAGCTTTAAATAATATGCATGCATGCCTTCTACCATTAATGTGGTAGATGAGCTACCACTTAGATGCACGATTCAAAATTTCAAATTGGTAGAAAAATGATACGACTTGTAAGTGAAGTCTCATTTGTTGATTGGTCATAGCCTAGAACCTATCATGGCTCACAACCAACATTTTATTCATTTTTTGGATGTGGCAAAGAACACATAGTGAAATAGCACACTTTCCTTAGATTTTAACTATTTTGACTTCTGGTTGAGAACATGTTGTGGGTCACTACCTCTATTTTTTTTTTTTTTTCTCTACTAAAAAGCTAAAAGAAAAGATAATATAATACAAATATGTACATATATTACATAGGGAAGGATTTTTTACTCAAAGTACAACTTAAGATGATATCCATTAACCGAGATCGATTGTAAATTCCCATTATGATCTTGGAGTTGGAAAGCATTATTCTCCTTGACCTCAAATACCTTGAATGGACCATCCTAGAAGGAGTCAAATTTTTGGTGGTTGCCTAGTTTGGATTTTTCTTCATTCCATCTTAGGATTGAATCACCAACCTTAAATATTTTGAATCTAACCTTCTTATCAAACCATTCTTTGGTATCCATGGAGTGCCTCTAAAAACTCTCATATGCTTTGGTCCTCTATTCTTCCAACTATAAAAGATGCATCAATCTGGCCTCTACTAGATTTTGATCTGATTCATAATCTTGGCTAGCCAATCTTAGAGTTGGTATCTCAAGATGAGTGGGTAGAATAGCTTCTTTCCCATATACTAATGCATAAGGGGATGTTTTGATTGACTTCTTGATAGTAATCCTATCTACCCACAAGGCTTATTCTAAGAGAAGATGCCAACTTCTTTTGTTATCTTTCAGTGCTCTTTTCAAAATTTTGAGTAGATTTTTGTTAGTGGACTATACTAGTCCATTCCCTTGAGGGTAATAGTTAGAAGAATTCTTTAAGCATATGCCATATTGACTTGCAAATTCAATGTACTTTGCACCTATGAAATATGGACCATTATCACTTACTAGAGCTTCAAGGAGACCAAACCTTGTGATCAGGCCTTCAATAAATTTGATCACTACATCCTGATCTGATCTCTGGGTTGGAATTGCTTCAACCCATCTGGTGAAATAGTCTATGGTAGTCAGAATGTATTTGTGACCTACTGAAGAGTTGGGATTTATTACTCCAATAAAATCTAGCCCCCACTACTGGAAAGGTTCTTCTACTTGGATAGGCTTAAGGGGGAATGAAGCATTCATATTCCTCCCTACATATCTTTGGCACTTATCACATGTTCTTATTACTTTGAAAGTGTTAGAAAATATAGTAGGCCAGTAGTAACCTGCTCTTATTATTTTCATAGCAGTAACTCTTCCTAAAAATATCCCCCTGATAGTCCTTCATGAAACTCTTCAATGACCTTCTATTTCTGATTGTCTTTCAAACATTTCAGAAGAACTCCATCAAGGTTCTTTTTATATATTCCCTCAGGTAAAAGGACATATTTCAAATCTTGAAGTCTATACCTTCTTCTTTGTGAAGCATTAAGATCTTGAGGGTATACTCCTATTTGGAAATAACTTGTCAACTGATCAACCCAATCTGACCCTTCTAAAGAACTATCTTCCCTCTATCCAGATCCTGATGGTTGACAAGATGATATATGATCTGAGACTACTTTTGCTACCATTCCTTGACATAATGCTCTACCTCTGACTAACTTTGTAGGATGGATTTCTACATCATATTATTGAATTTTGGTAATCCAACCAACTCTTTTGTCACCCAACTCTCCTTGTAAGATGAAACTCCTAACATCTGGATGTACCACATAAACCAGAGTCTTACTTTGAGCCAAGTATTATCTGAATTTCTTCAATGATTTCATGACTACAAATACTTATCTCTCAATAAAATTATATTTAGTCTAGTACTCATGAAGAGTTTGACTCCAAAAAAATATAGGGTGTTCTTCTCCAGCATCATTCTTTTGTGTCAATACTGCTGCATAACTCTCCTTAGCTCCATAGGCATATAAGATGAAATATTTGCTAAAATTAGGGTTTACTAATACCGAGGTAGTAGCAATGGCCTACTTAATTGCCTCAAAATCTTACTTCCTTGTCTTAGTCCATTTAAACTCCATATTATTTTTTAGCAGCTCTAAAATAGGTTTAACAACTTGGGCAAAGTCTAAAATGAACTTCCTTACAAAATTGATCTATCCAAAGAAGGATTGCAAGGCTTTCTTATTCATGGGGAGAGGAAGAGCTAGTATTGATTTTACTCTATCAGGATCAATTGACATTCCCTCTTTAGAGACTACATGCCCTAATAATTTTCCCTCATGGACTGCAAAAAATGATTTCTTTGGATTTAGGGAGATGCCAAACTCTTTGTATTTCTGAAAAACTTGTTCTAAGTGTTCCAAGTGAGCTTTTTTTTTATGGGAAAATATAGTCATATCATCAAGATAGATGAGAATGACTTTATTGATCAACTTCCCAAAAGCATAGTCCATGGCTCTCTAAAAGGTAGCCCCTACATTAGATAAACCAAAAGGTATTCTATGATAAGCAAAGGTACCCCACTTAGTAGTAAAGGTTGTTTTGAACTGATCTTCATCCTTCACCCAAATCTGGTTGTATCCTAAGAAACCATCTAATAGAGAAAACCTCTCAGCCCCTACAATAATATGCAAAATCTGATCAATCTGAGGAAGAGGATAGTGATATTTTAGTGATGCCTTATTTAGATTTCTGAAATCAACACATAGGTGGATATCTCCATTATTTTTTCTGATAGGTACCAAGTTAGCAACCCATGTAGAATGTTTGATAGGGTAGATAATATTTGCTTTCAATAGTTTGAGAAATTCCTATCTCATTATAGATTCAATCTTGGGATTCACAGGCCTCTACTTCTGCCTAAAAGGTTTTGCATCAGATTCTAGCTCAATAGTGTGTTGAATAATATTTTTATCATATACCTTAAGATCTTCATATGACCAGGCTATAATATCTTGGTATTTAAAGCATATGGCCTTAAGTTCCTCCACTTCTTTTGGAGAACACTGAATGCCAATCTTAAGCTTTTTATCCTTTTCTATTTCAATCTCTTTATAGATTTCATCATCAATTTTCATGGCTCTTGATTTCTTTCCATATTCATTATCAAAAAGGCTTTCTAGTGTGATCAAACCCTTGGGGATATGATTATTTTTCAATTGTATGATATCTTGTTGATCCATTTCTTGAGGGAAATCTTCCTGCAAATTAGACAAGCAAGCCTCTCTAACTAGAAAGTCAATAATCTGATCATCATTCTCAAAAACCTACCAGAAAATATATCTATCTGGTACTACAGGTCTAAAAACTAATTTGACTCTTTTATCCTTTGTTGATCCAAGATCTGAAGAAAGGATGAAATTAGAACCTTTAATGGCTAAAGCATCAGCCAAAATATTTTGATTCCTAGGAATAGAGTGGATTTTTAAAGCATCAAAATATTCCATCAAATCCCATACTCTATTCCTATATGATTTTAAGTAATGGTGCTTGTTGTTGCATTTCTCTATGACTTGATTAACTACTAGCTCTGAATCACCATATATATCTAATATTTTGATTCCCATATTCTCTGCTTGCATTAATCCTAAGCATAGAGCCTCATATTCTACAACATTATTGGTACAAGACCAAGTCAATCTATAAGCAAAAATTTTTATACCTTTTGAAGGGGATTTCAAAATTATGCCAGCACTAGCCCCATTTTTGCATCTTGCCCCATCAAAATGCATTGTCCAAATTTTTGACCCTCTTAGTGACTGATTAGATATGGTAGGGGTATTTTTCTCAGCCTCAAAAGAAATGCTATAAGTGCCCATTCCTATCCCAAATAGACTGTAATCTTCTCTAAATGGTAACTCATCTTCCACTTCTAAATCTTCAAGATTCTCTATCAGTTCAGGTTCTTCCAACACTGAGAGGTTACACATGTCTTCCTCTATATTTTTCAATATGATAAGCCATAGGATTTTTAGGGGTTATCCTTATTCTCTTGTTAGCTTTTTGAGCTATATGCTAAAAGGAAATGAAGCCACAAGTAATGGAAATAAGCAAGCAATCTAAAAACTATGATAATGGAAGCTAAAAGAGCATGAAACTAAGACAAGATACTTCAGAAATAGCTCACATAAAAACCATTAATGAAGGCTCATAAAAATGAATAATGGATAAAACATGAAGCTCTCACTATACTAGTGGATAGTGTAGAGGATACATACTTCCTTACAATGATCCCTATATATAATAAGATAAGTTACTTGGGCCTCTCTCTTTCTAAGTGCATGAGGGACACATGTCCCTTTACATCATTGCACATATACAACTTGCATATGGACACTTGTCCATTTATTCCTTTACACATTCTAATACTTGTGCATAGGTTACTTCTTCCCTATGTAAATCCTACTCTAATAATCTACCTAAGATGGTACATAAACATGTACCTAAATAATACAATATACTCTAACTCTAACACCCTCCTATATTATATTATTTAGGTATGGAAGACTTTAGTATTCAATCTGGATATTCATTTGGTTCAATCTTCAATGGAGATCTTCAATCTCCAATATTCATAAGGACTCCTCCCCTAAAGTCTCTTATTGAACTTCCTACAAGGCTTCTAGGGCATTTTCTCCTTTTGTAATCTTATAGGTCTACAATATTTAGCAATGGGATCTCTTCTCAGTCATCCAAATCTAAAATCTTCCATTATTTAAATAAATTCTTCCATAAAACAATATCAAAGCAATAAAATCTACCTGCAACAAGGCAGACAACACATTCGGTTCAAAAAATTGTAGCAATCGTGTTTGGATAAATTTTATCAATAGTAATTTTTTGTGGTTTTCTCTACCACCTAGATTCCTTTGAGTATTTTTGTAAGGGGCTTCCATTGCTTCCATAGGTGACTAGCCATATCTGAATCTTCCCTCTTCCTTCAATTTTACTTTAAGTGTTGGATTGATTATGAAGAATATATTCTTCCTAACTTTCTTGTAGAAAGCTTCCCAACTCACTGAATTTCCTTTCCCTACAACAAAGTATTAGTACTAAAATCTGAATCTAGAACTGATGAATCTTCACTAGTTGATTTTCAAACTAGTGGTTGCAATGTTGAGTTCTAGTCTTCACTAGTTCTTGTAAATTTGTGGAAAAACTCTATCCAAATGCTCCAATGTGGCTTCCTTTGCCATTAGGTCTATCTTGGTGTCTTCAATACCTATTAATCTACACAAATAACTAATATTTGCACTATGAAGACATGCTAACCTTCGGGCAACAAAGTTGAAATCTCCTAGTTGTCTATTGTAGGTGTCTCGATCATCTGAAAATTAATTCTCTATAATAAAATAATAAAAGATGATATTATAGTTCTCAATAGAAAATAGTCTTCAAATATGACTCTATCATGGCTAATAAGTAATCCATCTACCTCTGGATTAAATTATCTAAGTTACCTCTAGATTTTATTCTCTATGTCACTACCTCTGAAGCATTGCCACTGGTACTACATTTGGATCACTACCTTAAAGTCACTACCTTTAGGTCACTGCCTCTAGGCCACTGCCTCTGGATCATTACCACTAGTATCACTATCTCAGGTTCACTACCTCTGGAACTCTACCTTTGGGTCACCTCAAGATAATCATTGTATTTGGATCATCCACTAGAATACCCATAAGGGTATTGTATCTATTGGATAATCACTGTATATTACCTCCCAAGCTATGCTTGGATCATGATCATCTATCTCCTATTTTTGCATGACAAGATTAGTAACATTATTTCCATTCAATGCACTTTGATTCTCCATTATACTTGATTTAAGTGCAATATGTTTGTATGATGTAGCCTACCTTATGACTCCCTAGATAAGAGAATATAATCAATCTTGCTAATATCTCTTCAATTTTGTATATTTGAAGAATACCTTCTATCTAGCAAGTTTTTAGATGCAATATGAGATTTTATCTTTCTAGATTTTAGTACAATCTCTTATTTCTCCCTAGTTTAAGTATTGTGAACTAATTTGATGAAACCTTTCTTGGAATAGGTTTTGTAGGCTTCCTTATATCTCCCTAGTAGTTTAGGATATGTTTAGTTCACCTTCTAAGTTGATTTTGCAATATTTTGAGAATAATCAACTTTTAATATCTCCTTATTAATAAGTAGAAAGCTAATGCACCTTCAAGTTTTGATGAGACCTTTAAGTTGGATTAATATCTCAATAATGTTTTTTTATCGTTTAAAATTAAAGTGGGTTTTTATCAAGGGTCCCAAAACCTGATTACAACAAGTCAAAAGACTTTTAAAACAAGGCCACAGGAAGGCCATAGGAAAGGACAACAAAAAATCCAAAGGAAAGGCAAAAGGATTGCCTTTCAAGATAGGCTTAAGGATAGCCTTTCAATATAGGCTAAAGGATAGCCTTACGGAATAGATTTTTTTATTTTTTTTTAATATTAAAAATGAAATCTGAAATAGGGACACCCTGCCTGAATCATCCATATGACATGTTAAAAAAGTATGGAGAATAGGATCAAGGTCATCCCTACAAAACAACACGTGCAAGGAAAATTTTAAACAGGGTAAACCCACCCAGAACTGTTTTGAAATAGGGCCATACCACCCACCACTAAAATTTAAAAGTTGAATTAATATAAAAAAGTGGGAAATGTAGAAGGTAAAAATTTGAAAAAGCATTCTTTCCTAAAGACATCATGGGGCATAGTAGAAGGATGTAGCAACAGGACATAGGCCAAAAAATAGCAGGCCAATACAAGGCTTAAAACCACCAAATAAAAAACACCCCAAGAAGGTTGAAGGAGTGGAGAAACCACCAAGAAGAATCGACCCCCATGGGAAGTAAGCAGGAACGTAGAAAAGCAGGACCACCTACACAGGGATTGGAAAATGGAGCGGCAACATTGAGGATTTCCATAGGCTACTAAATCCTCTTGTACACGCGAAAGAACATCATCCCGTACTGGTCATAGCTGGAGAACTGTTGAAACCAGACACCAAGAAGAGATCTATAGGAAAAGGCATCCCAGAAGCACCATAAAAAAAACCAAGCATGGACCTAGGGTCGTCCTTGAACATAGGCATAGGAGGAAACCCTTGAAGGGGATGGAAAAAGTGCATACAAGTGGATAAGTGACCTCCCACTCCAAGGAGATCATTTGCAATTAAGTACAACCAAGAGAGAAGGATCCAAGAAGTGCCAAGGAATAGGGATAGAGCTGAGCCACACCACAAAGGGAACCTACAAACAATTGGAACCAAGGAGCAGAAGGGAATAATACCTAAAGCACAAAAAATATATATTGGGACATATGTAGGGATATCCCAAAGAGCATAAAGGATAAGAAAGGGTACTGGGATGGACCCAGGTATGTCACAGTCTAGAAGCATAGGAAGGAAACCCTTAAACCAGTGAGGAAATGGGTAGACAAGTGGAGAAGAGACCTCCCACCCTAAGGAGATTGTTTGCAACCATAGTTAGTCGAGAGGAGGATCCAAAAAATTCCTAAGAACTAGGATAGAACCAGGGGAGGGGGAAGCAAGAAAGTGGATCAAGATATCTCGTGGGATGTCCTCTACTCCTCCTATCCTCAACTGACTAATGTAAGAGACTAATGTATAATGTAAGATACTAATGTAGAAATATATTTCTAACTTTCAAGAAATAAATAGCTATGCTCCTTTAACCTTCAATGGTTTAATTTTTCTAAATTCCAAATTTCTAAGTTTTGATGTAGTAACCCTTATATCTCCCTAATTTGGAATATTAGAAAATAATAATATTTGCAAAATAATTTTAATTCTCCAATGTTGAAAACCTTATACCTCCTAAATTAATTATTTGCAAATATTGTAAGGTTTAGATATTAAGCAATTGATAATATCATGATGTAAGAGACTAATGTAGAAATGTGAGAGACTAATGCAAATATTAATTTTCCAATGTTGAAAACCTTATATCTCAATAATGTAAGAGACTAATGTAGAAATGTATTTCCAACTTTCAAGCAATAAATAGCTATGCTCCTTTAACCTTCAATGGTTTAATTTTTCTAAATTCCAAATTTCTAAGGTTTGATGTAGTAACCCTTATATCTCCCTAATTTGGAATTTATAAAATAATAATATTTGTAAAATAATATTAATTTTTGAATGTTGAAAACCTTATACCTCCTTAATTATTTATTTGCAAATATTGTAAGTTTTGGATACTACACTATTTATAATATCATCAAAGATATATTCCTTTAGCTAAAATTGATTTCTAAGGTTGATAATGTAGTGATAATAATTTCAACCTTATAATTTATCCCTTATCACTTCTTATTTTTTAATGGAAGAAAATAATTACCTTATTACTCCTTATAAGAGATTTAACAACTTTTTAATTTCTCAATATAAAACCTTAAGAAACTCATCCTTATTCCTCCATTAATTAATATTTATAAATTTTTCTAAGAAAACCTTATATCTCCTTATATTTAAGAACACAAGATTATACTGAGAGGGGGGTTGACCAGTATAGTGCCCACTTTTTACTTTCTTTCCAAACCAATATCAATTAGTGTCCTTAATTACAATATCCAAATATAGCAATGTGCATTAATGACATAGATAACAATAGTAAGCAAGAGCACAAATCATCACATACAATTTAAACACAAGATTTAATGTGGTTCCCCCAATATGGGGTACTCCAAAATATAATCTCCT
The DNA here is from genome assembly GCA_028583015.1 of Wollemia nobilis. NCBI lineage: Eukaryota > Viridiplantae > Streptophyta > Pinopsida > Araucariales > Araucariaceae > Wollemia > Wollemia nobilis. The sequence continues at coordinate 203,358 of JAQPPZ010001979.1, forward strand.
TATAATATTTCACAAAGAAATAGGGATCCTTATCCCAATATAAATGATTACTTTGATCTACTCAAAGCTAGGCTATCCACTAATCTGCTCAGCAAGGCAATTTACTGATATTCTCAGGTAGGCAATCCACTGATCTACTCAGGTAGGTAATCCTGATCTGCTTAGGAGGAAACCCACTAATCTGCCCGACAAGGAAATTTAGTGATCTTCTTAGGTAGGCAATCCTGATCTGCTTAGGTAGGAAATCCACTGATATTCTTAGCAAGGCAATCCTGATATGCTCAGGTAGGAAATCCATTGATCTGCTTCAACAAGCTCACCAAGAACTTACTCAAAATATTATCTAGCATGTTCACCAAGAACTTGCTCAAAATCTACTCTAGCAAGCTCACCAAGAACCTGCTCAAATCTACTCAACAAGCTCACCAAGAACTTGCTCAAAATCTATCCACAAATATATCCAAAAGCCTTCTCAAAGGCTCAATCAATCATACACAAAAGCTGCCACAAATATATCCATAAATATATCCCAAAAGCCTTCTCAAAGGCTCAATCAATCATTCAAAAAATCTGCCACAAATCTATCCAAAAATATATCCCAAAATCCTTCTCAAAGGCTCAATCAATCATGCACAAAAGCTGCCACAAATCTGTCCAGAAATCTATCCCAAAATCCTTCTCAAAGGATCAATCAATCATGCACAAAAGCTACCATAAATATTTCCCAAAGGCCTTCTCAAAGGCTCAATCAATCATGCTCAAGTAGCACTCAAATATCATACACAAATTTATAAAGGCAAGGCTCAATGATGAACTCAAAAATTAATGGCAATGCACTCTACAATGGATGACAACAATGATCCACAATGATCTCAACTCAAATCAGAATATAGAATAGCTTTTTTCATGGAACTTGAACAACCACTTCACACAATCACTTGATTAGGCTCAAACAACTCTACTCAACCAATCACCACAAGGAACAACTCTTTCTCACAAACCCTAGTCCAAGCAAGTATAAACCAACTCAAATATTTCCAACAATGTTGAACCACAACTCTCACATAACATGTTGTTCTCTAACTAAATTTCAAGTTCTATGTACAATCAATGGGCTTCAACAACAATGCTTATAAAATATTCTTCACATAAAAATGATACTCATGTTCTTCTCAAACCCTATCTCAGGTTTTTCACACAACTAATGGCTTCAACAACAATGCTTATAAAACATTCTTCACATAACAATGATACTCATGTTCTTCTCAAACCCTAACTCAGGTTTTTCACACAACTAATGGCTTCAACAATAATTCTTATAAAACAAGGTTTAAACACAACTCTCAAACCAGAAAACCTTGAATCATTCAACCAACCACTTTTGAAAAGGAAACCACAATCAATCCTTTTCTCTCCAATGATATTTCATAAATCAACCACCATAAACAAAGTCAATGGAGAATATTGCTCATACCTTTTTGATGCCTTATTAGTTTTCCACTAAATCTTTCCACAACAATTTTTTTTTTCAACTTTCAATAAGGGTTAGGGATCATGATTAATAACACAATAATAATATCTAAATAACACCTTATTACTGCTACTCAATAAAATACATCATGTCCCCTCATGAAAGAATGAATCCTCTTTGAAAAAGAACAAAGCAACCTTCACTTTTTGAACCTCTTTACAAAATTAGAAATATCTCTTTACACACAACTTATTTCTCCCTCTAATCAAGTTAATCAAATAGCCCTCGAAATAATATTTCCAACGATATATAAAATTATATACTTCCAAAAATATAATCTCTAGAAATATTTCTTTTTCTTAAGGTGCATCATAACCCTTATTTCTTCTAGGGCAACTTTAGAAAAATTAAATATTAAAAAATATTAACTTGCCTCTATCCCTGACGGGATTCGATCCCTTGATGCCTCCTCACAAAATGCCTTAACCGTGTCCAAGCCACCATTGTACCACACGTCCTCACATGTTCAAAGGGGCATGAACCAAAACAAATACCTCAATATTCTGCGCCCTTCAAAAACTCAAAAATGCTTTGAGCGTTTCAACACAACAAGCATCCTCGGTGAGACTCGATCGTAGGACCTCCTGCTTCTTACACAATGCACAAAACACTAGGCCAAATGTGCCTATGCATTTGGTTATCCTCCATGAATGATTCTTCAATGGACCCAAATTTTGTAAACCCTTCACACGCCTCTTTACACACGCTTCAACACATAGGCTCTTCTCGTATTACATTATCAATTTGAATGCATTCAAAAATCATGGACAAGGATTTATCGAATATTTTGGTGGCATATATATGCCTTTCCTCCTTTCTTTAGACATAGGCGCTATAATTTTTTTTTTAATTTTAAAATTTAAATTTAAATTTTAAATAATTTAAAACTTAAACTAAATATTTTAAATTAAATATCTCCATCACTAGGGCACATTTTTTGATGAAACAAAAAGCAAACCTAGGTTTTAATAAAAACCCATTTCAAATATACCATCCATGGTTTTAAATGAAACCTTTTATTTTTCCTACCTTGGTTTTCACAAAAACCCTGTATATATCCATGTTCTCCAAAATATCATAAATGATATTTTATGAAGTATTTTTACCACCAAAACTCAAATGCAATCCATGTGACATCAATGATCTATGTGACATCAATGACAACATAAAATAACTCAAATTGCCAACAATCTCTCCCTTTGTCATTGATGGCAACACCTCTAATCCAAATCACCACAATCACTATAAAAACTATCTCTGAGAATCAAAGCTACTCCCCCTGACTCAATACTCTCTATGAAGGCTGCTCCCCTAACTCAATACTCTCTTTGGAGGTTGTTCCCCCTAACTCAATGCTCTATTTGGAGGCTGCTCCCCCTAACTCAAATCTCTCCCCCTTTGACATCAATGGCAAAAGGGACACCTATGGGGCTAAAAGATATGACTCTTAAGCATAGCCCCCTCACCACCTTCTCTATTGAGGTGATTAATTTTGGGGTGGGAGTAATTTTACTCCCATATTACATTGTTTCTTTCCTTTGTCAACTTCCTTCCATATTTTTCTAATATCCTTCTCTTGATGAATTACTTTATCTTCTTGTCTTGAAAATGTTTGACCTTCTTACCTTGAAATTCTTTGGAATTGAGTCCTACACCTTTTTGCAATATGTCCAAAGTTATTGCAATTAAAAAACTTGATATTGTAGCGTTTGTATGGTGCCCATATCCTAAATTCTTTTTTGAAATAATTTCCATATCCATTCCTTTCTTGAACCCTGTATTGTGAAGTTTTGTTTTCATAATCATTATGACCATGACTTCTAAATTGTGTATCTCTAAATACAAAACCATGTTGCTCATTTTATTTGCAATGAGAAGCTCTATGAAAAATACTATTGCATGAGAAGCAATGTCCCTGAAAACCATACCTTCTTCCTTTGAAGTTCCTTCTTGCAAAATCAAACTTCTTTGATCCATAAACCCTACAGTGTATAGCACTGTGTCCAAATATATTACAAGAAAAACAATGTCCTTGAAAAGCCCTTTGTTCATGCCTTGGTTACTCATACCTTCCTTGACCATTATCCTTGTGATAATTTTTGACTTGTGTATTGTATCCTTGAACCTTCTTTGTAGTCTCTAAATCCTCTTCCTTAATTTACTCCTTACTTTCCTTTTCAAGAATTTCTTTTCTTTTTGAAATTGATTCACCTATCTCAAAACAAGATCCAAACTAAATGTTTGAAGCCATAGGAACTTTGGAAATTTCTTCATAACACTTAGGTGCTTTGGAACCTTCCTCTTATTTCTCTTCATTTGTGTCAAATAGCAAATTGGCATCCATATTTATTGTCTCTGAAATACATGTTTCCTTCTTAGTGAAAATATCTTGACATTTTGAGTCATGTGATGGATCAAACTTCTCAAGTATGGAACATCTCAATTATTTTATATTCTCCTTAACCTCTTATAGTTCCTCATGGATATCATTGAAGTCTTCCTTTAGATCAACTGAGATATTTATCTTTCTTAAAATATTCTCTTGTTTAAATTCTTCTATTTGAAGTGAATGTTATTCTACTTCTTTTATCCCATAGAAAAACCCCTCTTCATCTTCAATGTCACTAAGATCATTATAATATTCTATAGCAAACAAACTTTCATGATTTTTTTGACCATGCCTGTTTCCTTGATGTGTCATCTCATCTTTACTATCACTGAATCCATTGTAATATCCTGATCTGTGATCTCTTTGACCACACACAAATCATTTTTTTCTTTCACCTTCTATTCCTAGGAATAGATGTTATTCATTTTCATCATCTGACTTATCTTTATCATTGTGATCTAAGCTATCACTTGCTTCTTCAATGTAGAAAGTTTTCTTTGTCTTACGAAAATTTTTCTTCTTCTCATACCTGCTTTGCTTGTATCTATCATCTTTGTCATGCTTATGCTTTCCATATTCTTTTCTTTTATGACCCTATTTTTCATCATCACTATTTTCTTCATGTGGACACTTGTTTGCATAGTGACCAAAATCACCACACTTGTAGAATTTGACTTTCTTCATATCTCTGTAATTCCTTGAGTCATTTTTCCTTTTGATGAAGTTAGCTTCCTCATCATTATTTGAATCTCTATCTATCTCTGGAATTTTCAATTTATTTTTATCTGAAGCCTTGAATGCAATTTATTTTATTAGAATCTAATTCTTACTTATCCTCATCTCATAATCTATGAGATGTCCTTGTAGTTCTTCCATTGTTAGCTTGTTGATATCTATTGTTTCTTCTATTGCTGAAACCTTTGCATCATACTTGATGGGAAGTGATCTCAAAAATTTTTGAGTAACTTTTGATTATTTCATCTCAAATCCTAGACCTCTCATGGTGTTAGTAATCTCATGAAGTAAAAACTTTGCTATATCTTCAGAATATTCCATTTTCAATTCCTCAAATATTTTTCTATGAGTTTGTAGTTTTGCCAACTTTACCTTGGAATATCCTTCATAGGTATTCCACAACTTGGTCCACATTTCATTAGCTAAATTACATAGAATTACCTTTGCAAGATCTGTCTCATGTAGCCCACTCAAAATACAATTCATTGCCCTTGCATTGATCTCAACCAATTTTCTGATAGTCTTATCTACCTCGGGATCACCTTCAATATTATACTATTTTTCAACCATATGCCATACCTCATATCCTTATGATATCGAGTAGTCCTTCATTATCATGCTTCAGAAAGCATAATTTTTATCGTCAAATAGTGGAGCATTATTTGTAGATGATCCATTCTATGAAGCCATCTGTGTTCTTGTAGAATATTCCCTCAAGCTATTAGAGTTTTTGGGGGAACTCACTCTAGTACCAATTGAAGAACACAAGCTTATACTGAGAGTGTAGGTGAATAGTATAGCACCCACTTTTTACTTTATTTCCAAATCAATATCAATTAGTGTCCTTAATTGCAATATCCAAATATAGCAATGTGCATTAATGACATAGATAGCAATAGTAAGCAAGAGCACAAATCACTACACACAATTGAGACACAAGATTTAACATGGTTCCCCAAATATGGGGTACTCCACAAGATAATCTCCTTATAATATTTCACAAAGAGATAAAGATCATTATCCCAATACAAATGATTACTTTGATCTACTCAAAGCTAGGCTATCCACTGATCTTCTTAGCAAGGCAATTCAATGATCTACTCAGGTAGGCAATCCACTAATCTAATCAAGTAGACAATCCTGATCTACTCAGGTAGGCAATCCACTGATCTGCTCAGCAAGGCAATTCATTGATATACTCAGGTAGGCAATCTTGATATACTCAAGTAGGCAATCCACTGATCTGCTCAGCAAGGTAATATTGATATTATTAGGTAGGCAATCCACTGATCTACTTTAGCAAGATCACCAAGAACTTACTCAAAATATGCTCTAGCAATCTCATGAAGAACTTGCCAAAAATATTCTCTAGCAAGCTCACCAAGAACCTTCTCAAATCTACTCAACAAGCTCACTAAGAACTTGCTCAAAATCTATCCAAAAATATATCCAAAAGCCTTATCAAAGGCTCAATCAATCATGCACAAAAGCTACCACAAATGTGTGTAGAAATCTATCCCAAAATCCTTATCAAAGGCTCAATCAATCATGAAAAAAATCTACCACAAATCTATCTAGAAATCTATTCAAAAATCCTTCTCAAAGGCTCAATAAATCATAAACAAAAGCTGCCACAAATCTATCCAAAAATCTATCCCAAAATCCTTCTCAAAGGCTCAATAAATCATGCACAAAAGTTGCCATAAATCTATCTAGAAATCTATCCCAAAGGCCTTCTCAAAGGCTCAATCAATCATGCTCAAGTATCACTCAAATATCATCCATAAATTTATGAAGGCAAGGATCAATGATGAACTCAATAATGAATGGCAATGCACTCTACAATGGATGACAACAATGATCCACAATGATCTCAACTCAAATTAGAATATAGAATAGTTTATTTCATGGAACTTGAACAACCACTTCACACAATCACTTGACTAGGCTCAAACAAATCTACTCAACCAATCACCACAAGGAACAAGTCTTTCTCACAAACCCTAGTCCAAGCAAGTATCAACCAACTCAAATGTTTCCAACAATGCTCAACCACATATCTCACATACCAATGATACTCATGTTGTTCCCTAAGTCAATTTCATGTTCTTTGTACAATCAATGGGCTTCAACAACAATGCTTATAAAATATTCTTCACATAACAATGATACTCATGTTCTTATCAAACCCTATCTTAGGTTTTTCACACAACTAATGGCTTCAACAAAAATGCTTATAAAACATTCTTCACATAACAATGATACTCATATTCTTCTCAAACCCTATCTCAGGTTTTTCACACAACTAATGGCTTCAACAACAATGCTTATAAAACAAGGTTTAAACACAAATCTCAAACCAAAAAACCTTGAAGCATTCAACCAACCACTTTCAAAAAGGAAACCACAATCAATCCTTTTCTCTCCAATGATATTTCAAAAATCAACCACCATAAAAAAGTCAATGGAGAATATTTCTCATACCGTTTTGATGTCTTATTAGTTGTCCACTAAATCTGTCACACTCAACAAACTTTATTTTTAAAATTTTAATAAGGGTTAGGGATCATGATTAATATCACAACAATAATATCCAAATAACACCTTATTACTCCTACTCAATAAAATACATCATGTCCCCTCATGAAATAATTAATCCTCTTTGAAAAAGAACAAAGCAACCTTCACATTTTTAACCTCTTTACAAAATCAGAAATATCTCTTTACACACACCTTATTTCTTCCTCTAAGCAAGTTAATCAAATAGCCCTCAAAATAATATTTCCAACGATATATAATATATGCTTCCAAAACTATAATTGCTAGAAATATCTCTTTTTCTTAAGGTGCATCATAACCCTTATTTCTCCTAGGGCAACTTTAGAAAAATAAAATATTAAAAAATATTAACTTGCCTCTGTCCCTGATGGGGTTTGATCCCTTGATGCCTCCTCATTCAATGCCTTAACCATGTCCAAGTCACCATTGGACCACACGTCCTCACGTGTTCAAAGGGGCATGAACCAAAACAAATACCTCAATATTCTACGCTCTTCAAAAACTCAAAAATGCTTCAAGCGTTTCAACACAGCAAGCATCCCCGGTGGGACTCGATCGCACGACCTCTTGCTTCTTACACAGCGCACAAACCACTAGGAAAAAGGTGCCAATGTGTTTGGTTATCCTCCATGAACGATTCTTCAATAGACCCAAATTTTGTAAACCCTTTACTCGTCTCTTTACACACGCTTCAACAAACAAGCTCTTCTCACATTACGTCATCAATTCTAATGCATTCGAAAATCGAGGACAAGGATTTATTGAAGCTTTTGGTGGCATATATATATATATATATGTCTTTCCTCATTTATTTAGACGTCGATGCTATTATTTTTAATATATGTCTTTCCTCTTTTCTTTAGACATCGGCGCTATAATTTTATTTTTAATTTTAAAATTTTAATTTTAATTTTAAATAATTTAAAATTTAAACTAAATATTTAAAAATAAATATCTCCATCACCGGGGCACCTTTTTCGATGAAACGAAAAGCCAACCTGGGTTTTAAGAAAAACCCATTTCAAATATGTCATCCATGGTTTTAAATATAACCTTTTATTTTGCCTGCCTTTTTTGTCACAAAATCCCTGTATATATCCATGCTCTCCAAAATATCATAAATGATAATTTATGAACTACATTTGCCACTAAAAATCAAATGTGATCCATGTGACATAAATGAAAACATAAAATAACTCAAATTGCCAACATATATCTCCATAACTGTTTATAAACTTGATTAAAAACTCAAAAATCAAATAAACCCTTATCTCTCCATATTATAAAGGTTTACTTTGAAAGAAGTTTATATACCTTAGCATGGGGGTATTTCATGCTGCAAATGACATTCTGTTGTAGACGTTATACTTGAATCTTGGGTGTTTATAGGAATTTCTTTCTTGAGCATTGATGCAATGATGACGGTTCTTTGATAGACCCTTGATGCATAATATCTGTCAACAAGTGGTACGTATCATGATGTGCACTTCTACGTAGGTGTGAGGTGCTAATTTTTCAAAATAAAGAAATGGATGAGCATATCACATACTCTCATATCTTCTAGAATCGTGGTATAGCAACAGGTCAAATGGAGGAGCAGTGAACGATTCCTAAATCGGGTAGCAACTATCTTCTTTTGAAATGGCTATGTAGTAATGCCTTTCTTTGATAACAAATGCCTCCTATAGATTTTGAAAACTGACAATTTTTTATGGTGCTCTTTGTAACTACTGTGCATATTAATATGGCACAATCATGTTTGGTGGTCTCTAAAACAACCTTGTGGAGACGTCGATGGAAATTTGGAGTGGGTAGATCTTATTTGTAGTTGTGAGAAGTGTCTCAATCAAGCGATGAGGGTTTGATCTTGTTGTAGATCTCATGCATGGCACTGAAAACGTTATGGAAACCCTCAAAATTTTGGAAATGCATAGCAGGTCTTCGATAGGTCATAGTCTAGGGTAGAGATGGATCTAGTCTGCAAATAAGGCAAAAATCATGGTGGAGCAGATTGGTTGAAGATGGAAATGAGGATTCGTAGTAGTAATGGACTGCATGTGGTTTTCTAGATAGTAGGATCTTAAATAGTGATGGATACGTAGGTTTAGGTAATGGAAGTGGAAACCCTTGCACACAATAGTATAAAATAGTAGCAATCATGGGAAAAACCTCATGGAAAGTGGAAGAATAAACATGTATGATCTACGCATATAAGGTGGTACACAAGTGGTGGTAGTAGGCTGTGTGGATTCAAATATTTGTAGGTGGAGTTATTGAAAACCCCATACACAAAATACGATGTGAAGCCCTTGAAATTAGATCACTATCTTCATAAACATCAAGTTATCTCGAGGATTGCATCACTGAAGCATTCATAGTTTTCGTAGCTAGAATAATGGATGATCAGGAAACCCTCACGCATAGCAGTCAACAAGTAGGTGATGGAAATGACAGGTGCAAATAGGCCACTGGTTTGAAGCCTTCAAGATAAAATGAGGAAAAAAACCTAAAAAATCTAAAAAAAGCCTTTTCAATGTAAAGCAAGAGGCCTTTGATTTTTTTTTAGTCCTCCCTACACTCAAAATCTAAAACACAAAGTTCCCTAATACCCTAATATTTTTCAACCCATCAAAAAACTCAATTCTTAAAAATTTTTAGTTGGAGTAGTTCTCGGATGGGTGACCTCTCGGGAAGTCCCAGTTTTTGCACCTTTTTGTGTCTTTTCCTATTTCTATGAACCTACCATGTGCTCGGATACCATGTTAGATTTTTAAGATATATGATAAAAGGAAATGAAGCCATAGGTAATGGAAATAAAAACACAATATAACAACTATTATAATGGAATCTAAACGAGCATAAAACTAAGACAAGATACTTAAGATGTAGCTCATGTAATAGCCATTTATGCAGGCTCACAAAAATAGAGAATGGATACAACATGAAGCTCTCACTCTACTAGTGGATAGTGTAGAGGATACATACTTCCTTACAATGAGCCCTATATATAAGAAGATAAGTTACTTGGGCCTCACTCTTCCTAAGTGCATGAGGGACACATGTCCTTTTACATCATTGCACATATACAAGTTGCATATAAACACTTTTCCATTTATTCCTTTGCACAATTTAACACTTGTGCATAGGTTACTTCTTCCCCAAGTAACTCCTACTCTAATAATCTACCTAATGTGGTACATAGGCATGTGCCTAAATAATGTAATATACTCTAACTCTAACATATCTTACCTTTGTATGGAATCATCATGCTAGAGTAATCCAAATACATGTAACCTCCTATCTTAGCAGTGAATTCCCTGGATAGACATGAACCAAAGTAAAGTTCTAGATCTACTACTATAATTTCCTCAGAGATTGTTGGACATTTTGAGTCCTCTAAGTCAAAGTTGTCATTGATGTCACCCGATAGAGTTATCACTCTTATTAAGGAATTCGGCAAGAAATAAAGTCGCCCAAGTCATCCAGGAAAAAGCTTCATCAGTGCAGAAGTGAAAGGAAAAAGGCTCCATAATATTTTAATATTATTGGGAGCACAGGTTAAGTGATTGGTTTATAAAAACCCAAGATGGGTTATTGCAAAGGTTAAAAAGGAGGTTTAATAATTATTTATAAATTATTTAAATTCACAAGGAATTTAAATTTTATAAATAATATTTAATTATACCAAGATTGGGCATTAAGACAAGGTTCAAAGGATTAAAAAAATAACCTAAGGTTAAATTATAACCGGGGTTCTTTTTAATTTATAATATTTAAATTTAAAATTTAAATTAATTATAAATTAAAAATCACGCCGACGTCAAAATTATTCGAAGCGCCGACGTGATTGCAAAAGAGGACAAAGGCATTATATAAATGCCATCAAAAACATTTACCAAGGCATCCCTTGCAATTATTATTCGAAGCGCATGCGAAAAGGTTTTGTTTTTCGAAGGCCTTACGATTTACGTAAAGGCTAAAGGTGTGAAGGTTCGGAGGCTCTAAGCGCAAAGGCCAGCGTGGCCTAGTGGTATGTTGGCTTGGTACTAAGGAGGAGGTCCCACGTTCGATTCATGTGAGGCCTTTTGGATTGCAAGGAAGAAGCGCTTGACTTGTTGTTTTCGGAGGAGCGTTGTTCACAGAAACTTTATGGTGGACGTGCCATTTTAGACACGTCAGGGCGCGTGGCCCAATGGTGGCTTGGTTGTGGCTAAGGCATTGGGAAGGAGGACGTCGGGGGATCGAATCCCACCGAGGGCAAGGCAAGTGGATTTAATTTTTGATGTTGTTTAATATTTTAATTTTTGCCAAGGTTGCCTAAGGAGAAATAAGGATATGGTATGCCCTAGGAAAGATAGAGATTTTTACTGATTTTATTTTTGGAAGTATATCATATTATATATCATTGGAAAGCTCTTTTCGAGAGCTATTTGTTTAGATTGCTTAGAGGGAGAAATAAGGTGTGTGCAAGGAGATATTTTTAGTTTTGTCAAGGAGTTTCAAAAGTAAGTTTGATTCATTCTTTTGAGGGTTTATTTCTTGCATAAGAGGGTATGGTGCATTTTATTGAGTAGGAGTAATAAGGTGTTATTGAGATATTATTTTTATTATTGTGTTATTACTCAAGACCTCTAACCCTTGTTGAGATTGGAAAAATAAAATGTGTTGAGTGTGGCAGATTTAGTGGACAACTCATAAGGCATCAAAAAGGTATGGGCAATATTCTTCATTGACTTATTTGGGTGATTGATTTCTGAAAATATATTTGGAGAGAAAAGGATTGATTGTGGTTTCCTTTTGAGGAGTTGTTGGTTTAATGCTTCAAGGTTTTCTAGTTTGAGAGTTGTGATTAAACCTTGTTTTATAAGCATTGTTGTTGAAGCCAATTGGTCATGCAAAGAACTTGAACTTGAGTTAAGAACATGAGTATCATTGTTATGTGAGATTTGTTGTTGAGCATTGTTGGAAATATTTTGAGTTGGTTGATACATGCTTGGACTAGGGTTTGTGGAAAGGATTGTTCCTTGAGGTGATTGGTTGAGTAGAGTTGATTGAGCCTAGTCAAGTAATTGTGTGAAGTGGTTGTTCAAGTTCCATGAAACAAACTATTCTATATTCTGATTTGAGTTGAGATTGAGATTTGAGAATAGAACATATAGAGTCTCTAACAATTCTCTTTATGCTTCTATGAGATTGAGATTGAGTTGAGATTGGGATTTGAGTATAGAACATATTGAGTCTCTAACAATTCTCTTTATGCTTCTATGAGATTGAATTGAGATATTGATTGAGCATTGAGTATAGAACATATTGAGTCTCTAACAATTCTCTTTATGATTCTATGAGATTGGACAAGTTCTGTGTGAGCTTGTTAAACTGATTTGAGGTAAGTCTTTGAGAAGGCTTGTGGACTAATTTTGTGTAAGCTTTTGTGGAAGCTTGCTATGCAGATTTGAGGAAGTCCTAGAGAGGACTTATTGAGCAGATTTGGACAAGTCCTAGAGAGGACTTATTGAGCAAATTTGAGCAGGTTCTATGTGGACCTATTGAGCATATTTGAGCAGGTTCTATGTGGACCTATTGAGCAGATTTGAGCAGGTTCTATGTGGACCTATTGAGCAGATTTGAGAAGGTTCTATGTGGACCTATTGAGCAGATTTTTAGACCAAAAAAATATACTAGACCGAATGAACTATGTTTAGTGCAAGATATTGAGCAGAGTTGTGCTAGACCGAATGAACTATGTTTAGTACAAGATATTGAGCAGAGTTGTGCTAGACCGACTAGACTATGTTTAGTATAGTATTGAGATAGAGCTTTGGAGGTGATAGAGTATAGAGGATAGAGTCTCAGTGGATAGAGATCCAACAGCCAGGACAATTGAAGATAGATCTGAGTGAGGAGTCTTCAAGTGGAGAGAGATCCACCAATTAGTGCAGTAGAGAGACAGAGTCTTCTAGAAGATCACTAGCCAGAGCAGAAGGGGAAAGAGTTCTCCTATGGAAGAGATCCATGAACTTGAGATTAGGGGATCAACATCTCCTTTGGACAGAGGTCCATAAACATTGTAATTGGGAAGGATTCCCAAAGAGATTGATTGAGAAAATTTTAGTAAAATATTTTCTCCATGGAGTAGCCCACATTGGGTGAACCACGTAAATTATGGTGTCTCTATTGTGTATGGTGTTTTGTGCATTGCTTTGATTACTACTATTGATACTACTATCTATACACTGCATAATATTGATTTGAAAAGAAAAGTAAAAAGTGGTCTTATACTATTCACCCCCCTCTCAGTATAAGCTTGTGTTCTTCAATTGGTATCTCTAGAGCGGGTTCCTCTAAAATATTTTGACAGCTTGAAGGAAAAGTGGTCTAAGAACACAATGGATCAAAAGGATCAAAGAGATGGATTCTTCAATAATGTAGTACCAGTATTTGATGGAAGTGACTTCTTATATTGGTGTATGTTGATGAGATTTTACCTGATGGCACTTGGAAATGAAGTTTGGGATGCAGTGGAACTTGGATATGATTCAATAGTCAATCCTCCTACAGATAAGGAAGGTAAGCTTCTAATGCATGCAAACTCAAGAGCTATGAATGCAATTATAAAAGGATTGCATAGATCAGAATCTATGAAGGTTATGGATTGTAAAACAACAAAAGAAATGTGGGAACTTCTGCATGAAATATATGAAGGAGATAAAGGAGTCAGGAAAGCTAAGATCAAAAATCTCAAAGGAGAATTTGAGAACTTAAGAATGAAGGATGATGAAAACATTCATGACTATCTCAGTAAGATTGATGAACTTGTACATGAGATGAGAGGTCTGGGAATGAAGGTTGATGAATCTGATGCTTGTGATAAGATCTTGAGAACTCTTCCAAAAAGGTACAGTGAAAAGGTTTCTACTATAGAAACATCAATTGATAGTGATTCTTTGACAAGGAATTCTTTGCTTGGCATGCTTACTACTTTTGAGATAAGAACAAAAGATCATATTCCTCCGAAAGAAGTTACTTTCAAAGTAGACAAAAATAAAAAGGGAAAGAAGATAGAATCGAGCAGTGAGTCATCCAGTGATGAAGAAGAAAATTATGGTAGAAGAGATAGAGGTTCCAGAAGACCCATAGATCCAATATCTATCAAATGTTTCAATTGTGGAAGGTATGGACATTTTGCAATAGAGTGCAAGGAGCCAAAGAACAACAATGATGAAGAAAAATAGGATCACAGGTATAGGGAGTCAGAAAGATACAGGTACCAAAATAAAAGCAAGGATGGACAAAGCAGACAAGGAAATAAGTTCTTCAAGAGACAAAAGAGAAGCTACTATGCGGATAATGCAAGTAAGTACTCAATTGATAGTGATGCTAGTTTTTCAGACAATGATAGAGATGAAGTCCTATTTATGGTTAAAGAGAAAGATCCAATTAAGAAAAAGACTCCAGTTATTCTCAAGTGTTTTAGATGTGGTAAATTTGGACATCTTGAAGATGATTGCACTAGGGATGGTTATAGTTTCAGTGATGATGATTTTGAAGATGCACTTGAAAGACCAGATGAAAATATTCTAATGGCATTAGAAGAAGAAGTGAGTGACCCCATAGAAGACAAGTCTAAAGGAAGTAGAAACTCGGACAAAGGCAAACAAATAGAGGATTATTCAGTAGAGAATGGCTATGATCTCAAGGGAGAACTTATCTATGCCCTTGACACAGTAAAGAAGGTAAGAAAGCAACACTCTAAGCTTGAAAGTCAGTTTCAAGAATGTGATGAAGAAATATTATTGCTCATAGAAGATTTAGAGAAATCAAAGGCTAAGGCAAGCAAGTTCAAAGATAAATTAGAAGCAAAGATCTTGGAATGTGAGAAGTTAGCACAAGAAGTGGCTACTTTAAAAGAAGACTTAAAGGACTCCAAGATCAAGATGAAGAGTTTCAAAAATAGCTCTAGGAACTTGGATAAGTTCATCTGTGGACAACAATGAACATCATGTTCAATAGGTCTTGGCTTTGGAAAGGTTCAAAAGAAATAGGAAGAAGAATCTACCTCAAGTCTTGAAGAAGAAGGAACTTCAGAAGAAGATACTTCAGAAGATGACAGTATAAGTGGGAATGAGACATCAGAGGATGAGTTGGACAATAGAGAGTTCAAAAAATATAGGAACAATGCACAAAGAAGATACAGATGGAACAACAATCAGAATAGGAGACCAATGAGGTCAAGACAAGGAAGCTTCAATGGAAGATGTTTTTCATGTCACAGGTTTGGGCACATGGCTTCACAGTGTAGGACACATCAAAGACAGGAGTATGGAAAAGGATAACTTTTCCAAGGATATTGCTACTCATGCAATGAGTTTGGTCACAAGGCAATGAATTGCAGGATTCAAGATAGAAGAGGATATGGCTTCACTAGGAGAAGTCCTAAGACAGTTGCACATCCAAGGAATAATAACATTAAGTGTTATAAGTGCAATAATGATGGTCACATAGCAAGATGGTGTAGAGCAAATATTCCAAAAATAGGCATGAACAGGGACAGGAATATGAACAGGAATAGGAATATGAACAAAAATAGGAATATGAACAGAAGCAAGAAGATGAACAGGAATAGAGACTCAAAAAAGAACAAGAACAAGAACATGGATGAGAACAAGAGCAGGAACAGGAACAGAAGTGATGACAAGAACAGGGATGATGACTTGGAAAGAAATAGTGAGAGGATTCAGAAGACTCACAGAAGAAGAGAGAAAGATAAAGGTACAGATCTATGCTTTCAGGGAGTAGAAATACTCCCACCTGAGAATTAACCACCTCATGTGGAGGTGGGGGAGGGGCTAAGCTAAGAGGCTCATTCTTAGCCCCGAGCCCCAAAGGTGACCCTTTGCCATTGATGTCAAAGGGGGAGAGATTTGTGTATTGGGGAGAGATTTGATATGAGGAGAGATTTGATATTTGAGAGAGCATTGAGCCAGGGGGAGCAAAGTCCCAGGGGGAGCAGAAAAGAAGGTCAGGTTTCAGTAAAAGGATAAAGGTTGCCATCAATGACAAAGGGGGAGATTGTTGGACATTTTGAGTCCTCTAAGTCAAAGTTGTCATTGATGTCACCTGATAGAGTTATCACTCTTATTAAGGAATTCGAAAAGAAATAAAGTCACCCAAGTCATCCAGGAAAAAGCTTCATCAGTGCAGAAGTGAAAGGAAAAAGGCTCCATAATATTTTAATATTATTGGGAGCACAGGTTAAGTGATTGGTTTATAAAAACCCAAGATGGGTTATTGCAAAGGTTAAAAAGGAGGTTTAATAATTATTTATAAATTATTTAAATTCACAAGGAATTTAAATTTTATAAATAATATTTAATTATACCAAGATTGGGCATTAAGACAAGGTTCTAAGGTTTAATTAAATTAAACCTAAGGTTGGTTCTTTTTAATTTATAATATTTAAATTTAAATTAATTATAAATTAAAAATCATGTCGACATCGAAATTATTCGAAGCGTCGACATGATTGCAAAAGAGGACAAAGGCATTATATAAATGCCATCAAAAAACATTTACCAAGGCATCCCTTGCAATTATTATTCGAAGCGCATGCGAAAAGGTTTTGTTTTTCGAAGGCCTTACGATTTACGTAAAGGCTAAAGGTGTGAAGGTTCGGAGGCTCTAAGCGCAAAGGCCAGCGTGGCCTAGTGGTATGTTGGCTTGGTACTAAGGAGGAGGTCCCACATTCGATTCATGTGAGGCCTTTTGGATTGCAAGGAAGAAGCGCTTGAAGCGCTTGTTGTTTTTTGGAGGAGCGTTGTTCGTGAAAACTTTATGGTGGACGTGCCATTTTAGACACGTCAAGGCGCGTGGCCCAATGATGGCTTGGCTACGGCTAAGGCATTGGGAAGGAGGACATCGGGGGATCGAATCCCATCGAGGGCAAGGCAAGTGGATTTAATTTTTGATGTTGTTTAATATTTTAATTTTTGCCAAGGTTGCCTAAGGAGAAATAAGGATATGGTATGCCCTAGGAAAGATAGAGATTTTTACTGATTTTATTTTTGGAAGTATATCATATTATATATCATTGGAAAGCTCTTTTCGAGAGCTATTTGTTTAGATTGCTTAGAGGGAGAAATAAGGTGTGTGCAAGGAGATATTTCTAGTTTTGTCAAGGAGTTTCAAAAGTAAGTTTGATTCATTCTTTTGAGGGTTTATTTCTTGCATAAGAGGGTATGGTGCATTTTATTGAGTAGGAGTAATAAGGTGTTATTGAGATATTATTTTTATTATTGTGTTATTACTCAAGACCTCTAACCCTTGTTGATATTGGAAAAATAAAATGTGTTGAGTGTGGCAGATTTAGTGGACAACTCATAAGGCATCAAAAAGGTATGGGCAATATTCTTCATTGACTTATTTGGGTGATTGATTTCTGAAAATATCTTTGGAGAGAAAAGGATTGATTGTGGTTTCCTTTTTGAGGAGTTGTTGGTTTAATGCTTCAAGGTTTTCTAGTTTGAGAGTTGTGATTAAACCTTGTTTTATAAGCATTGTTGTTGAAGCCAATTGGTCATGCAAAGAACTTGAACTTGAGTTAAGAACATGAGTATCATTGTTATGTGAGATTTGTTGTTGAGCATTGTTGGAAATATTTTGAGTTGGTTGATACATGCTTGGACTAGGGTTTGTGGAAAGGATTGTTCCTTGAGGTGATTGGTTGAGTAGAGTTGATTGAGCCTAGTCAAGTAATTGTGTGAAGTGGTTGTTCAAGTTCCATGAAACAAACTATTCTATATTCTGATTTGAGTTGAGATTGAGATTTGAGAATAGAACATATAGAGTCTCTAACAATTCTCTTTATGCTTCTATGAGATTGAGATTGAGTTGAGATTGGGATTTGAGTATAGAACATATTGAGTCTCTAACAATTCTCTTTATGCTTCTATGAGATTGAATTGAGATATTGATTGAGCATTGAGTATAGAACATATTGAGTCTCTAACAATTCTCTTTATGATTCTATGAGATTGGACAAGTTTTATGTGAGCTTGTTAAACTGATTTGAGGTAAGTCTTTGAGAAGGCTTGTGGACTGATTTTGTGTAAGATTTTGTGGAATCTTGCTATGCAGATTTGAGGAAGTCCTAGAGAGGACTTATTGAGCAGATTTGGACAAGTCCTAGAGAGGACTTATTGAGCAGATTTGGACAAGTCCTAGAGAGGACTTATTGAGCAGATTTGAGCAGGTTTTATGGACCTATTGAGCAGATTTGAGCAGGTTTTATGTGGACCTATTGAGCAGATTTGAGCAGGTTCTATGTGGACCTATTGAGCAGATTTGAGAAGGTTCTATGTGGACCTATTGAGCAAATTTGTGCTAGACCGAATAAACTATGTTTAGTGCAAATTTGAGTGGACTTGTGCTAGACCGAATGAACTATGTTTAGTGCAAGATATTGAGCAGAGTTGTGCTAGACCGAATGAACTATGTTTAGTACAAGATATTGAGCAGAGTTATGCTAGACCGATTGGACTATGTTTAGTATAGTATTGAGATAGAGCTTTGGAGGTGATAGAGTATAGAGGATAGAGTCTCAGTGGATAGAGATCCAACAGCTAGGACAATTGAAGATAGATCTGAGTGAGGAGTCTTCAAGTGGAGAGAGATCCACCAATCAATGCAGTAGAGAGACAGAGTCTTCTAGAAGATCACTAGCTAGAGTAGAAGGGGAAAGAGTTCTCCTATGGAAGAGATCCACGAACTTGAGATTAGGGGATCAACATCTCCTTTGGACAGAGGTCCATAAACATTGTAATTGGGAAGGATTCCCAAAGAGATTGATTGAGAAAATTTTAGTAAAATATTTTCTCCGTGGAGTAGCCCACATTGGGTGAACCACGTAAATTGTGGTGTCTCTATTGTGTATGGTGTTTTGTGCATTGCTTTGATTATTGCTATTGATACTGCTATCTATACACTGCATAATATTGATTTGAAAAGAAAAGTAAAAAGTGGTCTTATACTGTTCACCCCCTCTCTCAGTATAAGCTTGTGTTCTTCAACAATAGTAACCTTTGGGGCTCTATGTAATATCATTAGCACATATTTTACCACTTCAATGGTCCTAACTAGCATACCATCCAACTACAACACTCCTATACAATAATAAGTATATTCCATTCCCATTTCATCATAGACTGCTTTAGGCATGATTGTAGTTGAAGGCCCTGAATCTATCATACAGTTGTTGATAATCCACCCTTCCATTCTTAAAGAAATGTAAAAGGGAGGAGGTTTATTTTTAATTTTTTTTGGTTCATTTTCTCTTGGCCATGTGATAGGTGGAAGAGGGTAGTATTCTACTTTTTTTTTAGAATAATTGCTCAAATAAACCTTGAGTAGATCAATCTAACTAGGGATGAAGAGAGTGTCATAAATACTTGCTCTAAAAGGAGTCCTCTTTAGCTCTTCTACAATATTAAAATTAAATTTTTCTAGAGGAGGTTTCTTGTACTTTCTCTTGTATTATTGGGAGACTTCTATTCTCTATCTCTTGGTGACGGAAGGAAACCTTAGCTTCTTTTATGCTTCATATTTAGAACCCACTTGTTCTTTATTATTTTCCTTCTCATATTGCCTTGAGGTGCTCATTTCTTTTTCTTGTCCCCTAGGAATTGTATCCCTCCTCTTAGTTTCTTGTGGAACCAAGAACTTATCATTATTTTACAGGGGTGGTTCTGTTTTCTTCTGAGAGAACCTAAAATTATCCCATTTTTTGTGGATCTACCTACAATATTTTCTTTCTAGATATGGTCATGATAGAAACCAAATCTTCTTCAAAGAGATCTTGTCTGACCATAACTTTTTCCAACTTCCATAACATATTGACTCTTACCTTTTGGGTTCTCTCAGCTTTCTCTATGGATTGTTGTATATGGTGTTGGTACGTTACACAAGTTTCAAATCATGAGAGTCATTACAGACTAGATACCAAACATTTACCAAATTGGTCTTAGGGGTTAATTCTTGATCTTCTTTATTTGCATTAATATTGGACCCTGTAGTACTACTAGTACTAGGCTTTTGATCCTTATTAACATATGGGAATCTTCTCTACTGAGATCTTTCCATTTATCTATTTTCCATTGCATTCACCTTATTATTGATTTTTTTTAGGGTATTCTAAATATCAAGCAACAGAGTTGATTCTTGGTAATTTTGAGATGGTAGTGGAGGAAAAGGATTTGAGGGAGATGTTGTCTTAGGAGGAGGAATTGGAGTCATTTAGGGAAATGATGATGATAGGGGTGAAGGATCCATATATGAGGGTGATGATGATCTAGTTTGAGGTGTAAACTAAGGAATCTCAAATAAATAAGGCATGACAACCTTTGGGAGAAGTCTTACTATAGCAATTAGAATATTCTCTACTTGTACAACTACATGGTAAACTTGTGGAAAGGTATTTATTCCTGACTATTGAGTTTTTAACCCTAGGTCTAACCCAAGGGCTCTGATATAATACATAAAAGAAAGAGGAGCAGCTAGTCTAGCTTTATGAGGAATTATTTTCCTTGTCCTACTAAACCTCAAATTAAAATTAGATACTAACCATTATTGATTTTTTTGCATAGTTATAAATTGGTTTAGGAGGGAGAAATGATCATTTGAATCATTAAATTCTTCCACAAAAGGACTAGCTAATGTAGCACATGAATTGATGTTGTTGTCCTCTAGGGTTCTAAACCAATGAAGGATTTTTCCTCTAAAGGATAGGGCTAGAATACTGACAATGATATCTTCATTTCTAATATTTGGATGACAGCTAGATTTAATATATCTTGATAGTTCTCATAAGAAGTATTACTTGAACCATCATATGAAGGTATAGCTTTCGATACAACCTAGGTCATATCATGCATAAGGTTATGTCCTAAATGACCAATGGTATCCCAACTAGGGTACTTCTATAGAGGCTAATTATGGTTTATATTTTGTTGTTAAGCCATGTTTACTAATGTTTTTAATGGGGTTGGTCTTGGTGAAAGCCAATGTCCTGATGGTAATTGGACTTCCTCAAAATGTGAATCTAGGGATAAGATTCTTGTATGCCTTGATATTCTATATGGTGGATCAAAGAATGGAACAAGTTCTTGACTATTCCTAGAAGATGACTTGGTAAACATGACAAAAAATGAGCTACTAAAAAAGGGCATTCTAGGTTATTGATTCCATGGAGTCACCAAGTGAATTTGCTTCCACCACTTGGTGAGGTCAAGACAACTCATTAAATCTTGACTCCTCCAAGAAAATGAAAATTGATATCTAGTGGGCAATAAATATTCTATGAACAGAGTCCCACTAGGTGTGTCAAAAATTTTTGGGGTCTGAATTGACATCAAGGTGAACTTGAATTGTGACTATCATTTGCAATGGTTTTTTTAAGGTGAAAACCTACTAATCATAACCCAAACCCTAACTTTATATGGGTCATAATTTCTTTAACCCAACCTCTAGAGTAGGCTAGTATACCTTGTCAAATTAATGAATATTGACTCATTTAAGATTAGTTAATTGCATAAATATAAGGATAGAAAGGTGAAAGTATTTAGAAAGTAATAGATAAATAGTGGATAGATAAAGCTAAGAGCATATGCATCTACAAATAACTTCTGACAATTCAATCTCCAGCAAACAACACTTGTGATTAACAACATTCAAAACTTGGTAATCTTCAATATTTAAGAACATATGCACACCTCAAGGATTATTCCAAACATATAGGGTATCAATAATCTAAAATAGCAAAATTAGATTAACACTATGACTAATAGAAATAGATTGCTTTCCAAGCATACATTTAGAAATGAAGTATTTCAATTTTCTCTATGCTAGCAATCCAAATTAGTAGAATAGACTAACCCTAGCAGTAGTAGCAGAAATAACTTTAGGGGTTGATAATCCACAAGAAAAGAAGATACAAGTTTGAGATAAACATCCAAGTAATACTCCTATTAATTTTTATAAAGTGTACAATAGTAGCACAAGAAAACACTTTAGAGCCAACCCTTTAAAATAAGGGTCCGACCTTTATTTATAGTTTTGTAGTAAATTTGAAAGATTTGAAAGAATTAGGAATATTACAAGGAATTTGGAGTGCTATATTAGCAAGATGCTGAGGTGGCAGCCTCCCATTTGATTGAATAATGGAGAAAATTATGTGCTCCATTGATTTTCAACAATTTTCAACAAGTTTTTTGGCTCTTATGGCTTGCAACTATAGATTTAGTCAAGAAGAAATTGAGGCCATCTCTTTTTCTTGTTGTGGCTACTCTATCGTAGATCTAAAACCGAATTGGCTCATGGATCTTGATTTTTTATCACTTCATCTTCTTCATTATTTAACTTCATATTGGAAACAACTCAGAATAAAACCTACAACCTTATGTCATGTTGAATATTACATTTGAACATTATTCAAGATAAATTTTATGTACATAATTGATATTTTTTTAGGCTAAGATTAGATCTTTTAACAACTTTGCATGCTTTCAATATTCATGGTTTGGATTTCGCGACATGTTGCTTCATCGCAACCGAAAGAGAAAAAGTGTCACGATTTTGTGACATGTTGCAACATCGCGGCCGAAAGAGAAAAAGTGTCACGATATCGCGACATGTTGCTTCGTCACGGCCGAAAGAGAAAAAGTATCGCGATATGTTGCTTCATCGTGGCCAAAAGAGACATAGTGTCGTGATTTCATGACATGTTGTAGCATCGCGGCCAAGTGAGAAAAAGTGTCATGATATCGTGACATGTTGCTTCGTCACGACCAAAGGAGGAAAAGGTGTCACGATTTCATGACATGTTGCATTTTTGCGGCCAAAGGAGAAAAAGTGTCACGATATCGTGACATGTTGCTTCGTCATGGCCAAAGGAGGAAAAAGTGTCGCAATATCGCGACATGTTGCATTTTCACGGCAAAAGGATAAAAGTGTCACGATATCGCGACATGTTGCATTTTCGCGGCCAAAGGAGAAAGGTGTCGCGATATCGCGACATGTTGCATTTTTGCGGCCAAAGGAGAAAAGTGTCGCGATATCATGACATGTTGCATTTTTGTGGCCAAAGGAGAAAAGTGTCACGATATCGTGACATGTTGCATTTTCATTGCCAAAGGAGAAGGAGGACAGAATGTCGCGATATCACGACAAGTTGCATCAATAGACCAAATCGATCCCCCTGTTAGCTAGTTAATGGTTCAAGAGATTTGGCTCCATTGCAAATATTCTTTTACTATTGTAAGCATGTGTTCTCTCTGACTTTGGTTGGGATAAGTCTCTTCCCAAATTGTAATTGATCTTTGCTCTAATACAAGTTTTTTCAAATTTTTCCAAAAAAAAAAATATTCGTGGTTTGGAACATCTCACTGCCTAGAGCCTATCACAAATTATGACATATTTGCTTTTAATTCTTTCATCCTTCGTGGTATAGAACATGCTCTAATATAGCATATAAATTTCTAACTTGAGTCGTTTTACCACATTGACCATGATCTGGGACAAGACTATTCTTATCTAGGGATATGATCATGAAATTATGTTCTAGGCCACATGACGTAGAACCATATTTTGAGTTGGTATATTAACTTATTGAGATAACAACTTTGACTATGGTAACGCGACATAGATCCATACGCTGAACCACATGGCATAAAACCATGTACTAAACCACACGATGGGGAACCATATTCTGAGACACTTTTTGGATTATCCAACTTGGAACTTTGACCATGTTGATCGTGGTATAGAGAAAATATATGTTAAGTTGAATTCGTGTTACAAACAACCTTGCTTTAGGTCATACAATGTAGAACCATATTATGGGATATGAATTGAGTTGCATTCCAAGTGCTTTGACCAAAAATGACCATGACACATAACCAAGTGTTGAGCTATGCGATGTAGAACCATGCTCTGGGTCATAATTTAAAATATCACCATGCCATCTTTGACTGCACTAACTACAGTTTATAACCGTATTTTGGGCTACACAATATAAAACTTTCATCCTAATTCAGGATCTTATTTTCTACTATAAGTTGTGATTTGAAATCCGCAAAGGGCATGTTTGACCAAATTGACCATGGCCTAGGATATGTTGCGTTGAGCCACTATCGCGATCCAGAGCACCACTTTGGACTTACACTTTTTTTTTGGAATTTTACAAAGTTTTCCAAGTGTGTTGCCTTTTGGGCCTACACTTTTAGTAAATATTTTAAAAATTACTTTCTTTCCAATTTACTTTGATTTTCTTCACGTGAGTCATTTCATTTTTATGTTTCTCCTAAGATCTAGAACAAGAAATAGCATGTGCTTATTGATCACACTTTGTTATCTACTTTATAATTCTTGCTTGCACTTCCTATTTACTTTTATCTCACACTTGCTTTTGGATCAATCAATTATTATTATTATTATTATCATTATTATATACATATATAATTTTTTTACCTAGATGCTCTTGCATCATACATGCTAGTTAAGATAAATGCTTCTTGAGCTTCAACTCATGAAAATTTTATGAAATCTTCAACCAAGTATTTGATAATTCATTTTGCAAAGCAATAATTGAAGTATCCAACATTTTAACCTTCAACTTATTTTAAAGTCCCAAGGATTCCTTAATGATAGTTGTTTCATCATTACCTTGAGCCTTAAGAGATAAGAGATGAAACTACCCATTTTGTCCTCTTAACTTTTCTCTTTTAGTAGAAATTTCTTTTTGTTTTGCAATGTTCCCAACCTATTGGTCACAATGGATAGAATTATAATTCCTCTTTCCACCACTTTTAATTGGTTCTCTGTCCATTACATTACCATTTACATAAATCCTCTTTGTTGTGTCTTTATCATCTATTAATGTTGAATAATTAATTTGAACTTGGTATAAAAATGTGTTAAGATTCACCATCCTAACATAACCATGTCATTTAGATAATTAATTAATTATTAATTATTATTACTCACAAATGAATCATCAAGTCCTTCCATGGTAGCCTTAGAGTACATATAAGGATAAGATCGAGTTATTTAGGAAGGAAATCAAGGAAATAACATAATTTATTTAACACTTAGGAGGGAAGCCCCTTATAAGCAGACTGTGATTCATTTTTAAAATGTGATTTCGTTTAATATCTAAAAATTATTACGATTTTCTATTAATTTAATTATAAAAATTATAATAGAACTCGAAGGTTCTATCATTTTGGTATCAGAGCGCAAGTCCAAGAAATACTTGGGAAACTTCAACAACCTATAATTGGGTGGTTTCGTCGTGTTCATCATCTACAACTAAGTGCTAAACCAAGCAAGTCATCATCTATGAAAATATTCAATGGACGTCGCATCTAGTCACCGCACCTCCACAAGAAAAAAACACATGATCTCAAAAACAAATAGCATTCATAGTGGTAGTGAACGACTAAGGATCATTTCCAGATTTTTCATTAAACAAAAAATCAAGACATAGAAAGCAAATCAACAACGCTCCTCCGTGCGAAATCATTTTTTGGCAAGACAGTAAAAAATCTAGGAGAAAAATAGTAAAAATTAAAAGTAAAACCTAAGGTTAAAAATTTATTCCATCACCATAAAATGTGACATCATCATTAAGTCTTGTTTCATCATTGAGAATTTGCTACATCGTCGTCTAGTTTTGTTTTGCCAAGGAAGAAGTGGAAATTATCCCACATTCTTCCCCAAGAAGGGAAGCTAGGGGAATAATTTTTTTTTGTCATACATAGGAGAGTGACTACCTTACGATAGTCACAAGACCCCTCTCATGCATCCATCAATCTGGCCTATCAACTTCTTTTTACTATATTGTGTTCCACCCACTCCTGCCTTGTGATCCATGCCTACTCTCGTAGTTTATTGTCTATCTTGTACTTCGTGCTCTGTTATCTGCTTTATCTTATACTTTGTGGTCCACCCACTTCTACCTTGTGCTCAATGCTTTGTTAGTTACTTTGTGCTCTACCCACTGCTACCTTGTACTTAATGCTCTGTCAGATATCCTATGTTTCACCCACTTTTACCTTGTACTCAGTGATGCTCTATCAGTTTACCCACCCACTAATAACCTTGTGCTCCATGATCTATCATCTACCCCATGTTCCACCTACTGCTTACCTTGTGCTTCATGTCGCTTTTTTAGTCTTATTTGCACCTCACTCTATGCCATAAATCACAAACCAGTCTGCTTCTTGTTCATGCCAAAAACTATAACTGTTGGAAGCTGAAAGGGTCAAAAATCAAGTTGCTAAAACCTTTTTTAGGGGCAACTATATTTAATTTTTTGCCAAAAATTAAAAACTAAATTTAATTTAAATTTTGTGAATACTTGAATTTTGCAATAATTCATAAAATGGCTGACAGAAGAAAATCACAAGACCCTACTCTCAAAAATTTAGATCACGATGTTCGTCAACTCAAAGACCAAATTTCTCAAGTTAATCTCATCAAGTTCCCAGATTTAGAAGAAATGATAACTAGGATAGACTTGACATTTGATTCAATGACTCAAAGTATTAACAAGATGAATCAAAATTTGGCATTAGCTATAACTAATATACCTTCAAATTCTCAAATCTTGGGATAATCAGGAGGTTTGATACATCAGATGCATCTTGGGGGCCACAAAAATTTATCCTTCGAAGAAAAACTAAATTATATTTCCCAAAATTTGAAGGAGACAATCCCACTAATTGGATTTATTGATAAGAACAATACTTTTCCATAAACCATATCCCTAATGCAAAAAAAAATTGTATTGCATCCTTCCATATTGAAAATGATGCTATCCAATGGTACCAATGGTATGAAAATACTAATTGTATGCCTACTTGGCTAGAATTTACGTAGAACCTATTAGTACAATTTGGCCCTAGTAAATTCAAATATTTCATAGGAGCCCTTACCAAACTACGTCAAACCACTTATGTGCACGAATACCAGGCTCAATTTGAGAAACTAGCCAATCGCACAATAGGGTTGGATGCCTCATTTTTCTAAAGTTATTTCATCATTGGATTAAAATAAGAAATTCAACTAGAAATAAAAATGTTCAATACCAATACCATGATGCAAACCATTGGATTGGCCAAATTAGTCAAAGAAAAATTTAATGCTCAGAGTTGATAAGGAAAAAAACCTATGGGAAAATCACAAATCACTTACACTACCCCAAAACCTAACCAAACCTTAGCCATTAAACATGTTAGCCTTGTGGAAATGAATAAATTATGAGCAAAGGGCCTCTGCTATAACTATGATGAGATATATGTGCCAAATCATAAATGTGCTACAGAAAAGTAATATTTGTTGGATGAAATTGATCCTTGTAGTTCAATAGAAGAAGGAAATAAGATATAAGTAGAAGTAATGATGGATACACTCGATAATAGCACTGAGGGTACACCATAAGTTTCTTTCAATGCCCTCACAAGATTTTCTTCTTCACAAACTATGAAATTTCAAGGATACTTCAAATGACAAAACCTCATTGTGCTCATTGACTCCAATAGTACACATAATTTTGTTGACATGCAGGGGAAAAATAAGCTAATTGCTATATACAACCCTATAATTATTTCAAATTCATGATTGGTAATGAGGGAAGAATTACTTGTAAAGGGAAGTGCTAGAATATTAAGCTTGCCATGGGCAATTACAACATGAAATATGATATGTATGTGCTACCATTAGAAGGATGTGATATTCTCCTAGGGGTGCAATGGTTACGAACACTTGGGATAATAAAATGGTATTTGAGGCATTATGGATGATATACTCTTAAAGGATTACAATCATGCCCCTCAAAAATAATGAGTTCTCACTGTATGGAAAAAATTATTTGCAAAGGAGGTAAGGAAATGGTCGCATAATTAAATTCTATTCAATAAACTAAGAAGAAACAAAATGAAGTGATAGAATTACAACTCCTCACACATCATTTTAGAGTATTTTACGAACCAAAAGGTTGCCTCCCCATCGTAGTTACAATCATGCTATACAACTTCTTCCTAGAAATCAACCCCCAAATATTTGGCCTTATCGATATCCCTACCTATAGAAAAATTGAAATTGAGAAACTTGTGAAAGAATTATTGAAGGTAGGTGTTATTTGACCTAGTGTTAACCCTTATTCTTCTCCAATATTATTGGTCTATAAAAATGATGGATCATGATGACTCGTGCTCTTAAAAAAATCACAATCAAGGACAAATTTCTCATTCATGTTATCGATGAGTTGTTGGATGAGCTTTATGGTGCTAAATACTTTATAAAGTTGGATCTAATATTAGGATATCATCAAACTAGAGTCAAATAATAAGACATTCCTAAAACTACCTTCCAAACTCATGAAGGACACTATGAATTTTTTATCATGCCTTTTGGCCTCACCAATGCTCCTTCAACATTCCAAAGCCTAATGAACCAAGTATTTCGCCCTTATATTTGAAAATTTATTTTAATTTTCTTTGATGATATTTTGATTTATAGCCACCTAGGAGGATCATTTGGTTCATTTAGAACAAACCTTGAAAATATTGGGCAAAAACCAACTATATGCCAAACATTAAAAATACACTTTTGGGTGAGGAGATATCGAGTATCTGTAACATATCATTTCCAAGGATGGGGTTAAAGTGGACCTCCACAAAATTGAAGATATGAAAAATTGGCCTACCCCAAAATCGTTGAAAATATTACATGATTTTCTTGGATTAATCAGGTATTATCATAAATTTGTTAAAGACGATGGCAAGATCATTGTCCCATTTATAACTTTAATAAAAAAATGCCTTTCTTTGGTCCTCAAAAGCTGACAATGCTTTTTTCAGATTAAATAACGCCATGTATTCCACTCCTGTATTGGCATGCTCGATTTCTCCAAAAACTTTGTGATTGAAAGTGATGCTTCTATATTGGGAATGGGTATCATTCTCATGCAGGAAGGATGACCTTTGGATTTTACTAGAAAGGCATATTCCAGGTGAAACATGGCCCAATAAACATATGAGAAAGAGATGTTGGTCATAATTCTTACCACCAACATTGGCGACCATATATAATTGATCAACATTTCATTATTTGTACCGATCATCATAGTTTAAAATATTTTCTAGAACAACGTATCTCTACCCTTGAGCAACAAAAATGGGTCACTAAAATATTAGGGTATGATTATGATATCACGTATCATAAGGGGAAGGATAATGTGGTTGTTGATGCCCTTTCACAAAAAAATGAATAATTGCCACAGTTGCAAGCACTCTCATCATCTATTACATAATGGATAGACGAGATCACAAAGGAATGGCTTAGTGATAGTTCAACGCAATCATTAATTCAACAACTCCAACAAGATCCCACCAATAAGCCTCAATATACTTGGAGCAATGTAATGCTTAGGTTCAAGGAGTGTATTGTACTATCTCTTACCTCCTCATATCGAACCAAAATACTCCATGAATTACATGACATACCTGCAGCAGGACATTTTGGATTTATGAAAACTTATAAAAGGGTGGCTTGATCATTTTATTGGGTAGGAATGAAACGAGATATCAAAGACTTTATTGCAGAATGTGAGGTTTGCCAACGAAATAAGGGAGATATCATGGGTACCCCTGGATTTCTTCAACCTCTCCCTATTTCGACCAAAACATGGGTTGATATTTTTATGGACTTCATTGAAGGTCTTCCCAAATATTCGAGAAAAATAATTATTCTAGTGGTGGTGGATTGATTATCTATGTATACCCATTTTTTCTCCTTAGCACACCCTTACAAGGATATTAATGTAGCACAATTATTCCTTGATAATATTTTAAAACTCCATGGTATACCTTCCACCATAATTAGTGATCGTAATCCCATCTTCACTAGTAATTTTTGGAAGGAATTGTTCAAACTCCAAGGCATTCAACTTCACATGATTTCAGCTTATCATCCCCAAATCGATGGCCAAAAAAAGAATGTAAATAAATTTTTAGAGACTTACTTGCATTGTTTTGCTTCTCCTCAGCCCATTCATTGGGTAAAATGTCTCCCCTTGGTGGAATGGTGGTATTATACTTCATACCATACTGCCATAAAAATGACACCCTATGAAGCCCTGTATAGCCAAGCACCACCAAAACTCACATATTATATTCCAATATGTACACATGTGACATCTATATATTTTGAGCTTTCTACTCGAGCTAATATTTTTCATCTTCTTAAGGAAAATTTACTCACAGTACAACATCGAGTGAAACAGAAAGCAGATCAACATTGGATCAAAAATGAGTTTCAAGAGAATGATATGGTATTCTTACACCTTAAACCTTACCACCAAAATTCTCTCACACTCAATGGTTCGTAAAAAATTCACCCTAAGATTCTATGGACCCTTCAAAATTTTGTAGTACATAGGACCCATTGCCTACAAACTAGAATTGCCTAAGTCTTCTAAAATTCATCTTGTATTTCATGTATCTTACCTCAAGCCAGTTGTTGGTTTACACGTCAAAACACAAACTCAGTTGCTTGACTTCATAGAGGATGGATCCCTCGTGGTTGAACCTAAATCAGTCTTGGATCATTGCACCCACCAACTTTGCCATCGCACCATCACCAAAATTTTGATTTAGTGGTGAGGCCTCACACCCGAGGATGCTACTTGAAAAGCGTTTCATCAATCCAAAAACAATTTCCTCACTTTCCACTTTGAGGACAAAGCTTCTTTTAGGGAGGGTGGCATGTTAGGATTCTCCATCCTAACATAACCTTATCATTTAGTTAATTAATTATTTATTAATTATTATTACTCACAAATGAATCATCATGTCCTTCCATGGTAGCCTTAGAGTAGATATAAGGATAAGGTCGAGTTCTTTACAAAGGACATGAAGAAAATAACATCATTTATTTAAAACTTAGGAGGGAACCCCCTTATAAATGGCCTGTGATTCATTTTTAAATCATGATTTCGTTCAATCTTTGCAAATTTTTATGATTTTATATTAATGTAATTTTAAAAATTATAATAGAACTAGAAGGTTCTATCAAAATGGATCAGTAGGATAAGAATCACTAGGAAGCCTTTCCCATTTTTGAGCATGTGAATTCTCTAAGATTTTACTACCATGAGAATTACCAAAACTAATGGTTATTTTCCTTCCTTATTTTATACCTTTGATTCTAGAAGATTTTACTATAGTATGAGTATCAATTAGTAGTCTAGAGAATTTGGAACTATAAAACAAGGAATTAGACATCACTCCATCCTTTAATTCTATAGTTAAATCAGACATCCCATTTTTTGGTGTTGCATCTACATTGTTACTTTCCTCGTTAATCACTATAGAAATATAACTACAATCTTCAACCAACACTAGTGTTAAATCACTAATGGATGGAAGCATTATTCCACCTTTATAGACATAAATATTGATTATATTTTTTGCATATTATAAAATTGATTTATTTTTTTCTAGTTATATGGATTTGGTGTTTACTTTGGTACATAACGGATCAACCACGCTATTAATATTTTGTTTATCATCAGTAGGTACAAATCCAAGAATTTTCTAAGTAGTTAGGATAGGATTTTGACCTTTTGACATTGAAAAAAATAGAAGCAGGTTTATTTTCTTCATCAAGAATCACCATAGGATTTTTTTTTTTTACTACAATTCTTAATTAATATTGGTGTTAAATATTTAATGGATGGAAATATTGTGTAATCTTTAGAGTCATAATTTTTTCTTAATTGTAAAATTGGTTCATATCCTCCAAGATTTTCTAAATTTCTAGTCTTTGCATCATTGTATAACATCACATTTTTTTAATCATGTTCCTCTTCAATAGATGTAAACTCTCTAGTATTTTTCTCAATGGCTAGACTACAATTTTCATGTTCAAATATTAAAATAATAATAGTTGACTCTCTTGCATCTGCAATATGGACTGATATTTTGTTATTCAATAGCATCTCATCACAACACTCAAGACATTGATCTTTCTCTACTAAAAATTAAGAGAAAGTGGATGTCAAATATTTTAGCACCCCACTAATTTCACACCTTGGAAAAAGATAGGTATATTTAGTTATACTTTTTAAGTCAAATCCAAAACAAATAGCATGGTACAAAATATCATAAGAGTCACAAGAAACGAAAGTATTAATATATGAAGACTCATTTTTTGTACCTCTATAATATATTCTACATGCATCCTCATCAAAAAAAAAAATAGAATTTTTATTAATATAATATGATGGAAAGGAGATTCTCCTCTTCTTTCCATAGATACACTAGCCTTAATCCATCTCTATTCCTTCAAGAATAAAATTATCCCATTTATTTTTATGACTAATTATGTCATGGATAGGGACACATGTGATGATCTCAAATTGAGGCTTACAAAGAAAACAAATATTAGTGATAATTACCTAGTTTATTATACATTTAAAACATTAATTATTTTAGTAGTCCAATATGCCCTGATAATGACTTCTTCCATACAAATATCACATATTCTAGTTTGAGAACCATAAATAGTTTGATTAGAACTATCACAAGTAGTCCACATAGATGATCATCCAATGATTAACTCGCCCATTAAGCTTACCCTAGTATCATACAACACATAAGGCTTTCCCCTCATAGTTGAAGAAAAACCCAAAATCCAAGTGAACACATTGGAAAATGGGTTGTTGTCTATTAATATATATGATCAAAAAGGGTTACAAAATATTCTTGTTTTCTTTATGGGTTTTACCTTAGAAGGCTACAAAGTGGGATTTCATGGGATGAAAGTCCCATTTTATTCAATAAACAAGTCGATAATGCTCTAAATCGATATTCCAAGGATCCTCAAATTGGGTGGGCTTAATGCTTGTGTGCCACTATTGATCAAACCTATCCTCAAGACTTGTATGACCTGCAAAAAGGGGTTAGAATTTTTGGGGTCCTATCTGGATCAAGTATCATATTGATGAAGATAAAATACACAAAAGGAACTAATCTGATGTATAATGAAAGTTGCTAAAATGATTTTAAATTATGAAATACATTAAACATTACCTGTTTGAAGGGTTTTATGACCTACTAGGATCAAATTCTAGATAGAGTCACATCCTAGGGTGCAACTGAATATGGGATGTGGGGTACCCTTTGACTAACTATAACTAGTTTTTTTCAATTCTAGTAGAAAATGATGTTGTTCTATGATTATTGAAACTCTTGGTCGATGATGGGTCAACTTCAGAATCTATTAAAGCTTTCAAAATAGTACACAAAGTATGCAAAAGGAGTTTTTGTCATGGTGATTGATGGATGATTTATGGATGATGGTCTAATTGAATTTTGGTAGAGTTTTGTTATGTAAAATAAGGGTGGATGGATTTTAGAAGAAAAGGACTACTATTTATAGAACTTTGGAGAGGCTAGGGGAGGGGATGAGGTGTCCTCTATGAGGTGGCCCATGTGTAATGTGGATCATGATGGGTTTTTGTGTGAAGGAATCCTTCACCCATGTGGATGATGAGGTGGAATATGACACACCTCTTCCCATGCCTTGAAAGAGTATATTTTAAATATCTATTTGGATGAGTTGTGCACATGTGTGAGAAATAAATATCCATTAGGATTATGGGTGCACACATGTGTGAGCAAGAATTATTGTTAATTTTAATTAGGTTGACCATAGGTTAGACTAAGGTCAAGGGGATGAGGTGGAAGGCTAGAGATTAATTATGATTAATACTAATTAAACATGAGTTTAGCCTTTTAAGTGCACTTTAATGATAAAGTGACTTTTTGCTCATAAAGTAACTTTTATCCAAGGTAAAGGTTAAGCCTTTGATGGTGATCACATGAGGACCATGGTTAAGTGTAGGAAAGGGATTAAGTGGTCCAAGGAGATTATGAAGAGTAATTTTAATAAATGCAAGGTTTTTTAAGGTTAATTTATGCAATTTTATAATTTTTATAATGTAATCAACTGTGAATATGCGACAAGTGACAATGTGTGATTTTTAGATGTCTACATTTACCCCTTTTTGAATTGTAGTGTGTGAAAACACGGGGAAGTGCACAAATTTATGACACCAGATGATTTAATTTTGAAAAAGAAGAATTGATGATGGATGATTATGAATGATGATGGCCTTTGTCATGCCATGGTGGTTGTTGGGAGAGTAGATGCAAGATTGCCTTACTATCATGATCAATGTAAGATGCCCCAATTGTGAAAGGAATGAATGTTTTCAAAACTTTATTTTTGATGATTTTTTAAGCTTGATTTGATTTTATAAGCCATTCAAACATTAATAGGTTTTTATCAGATGATGCATTCATGTGTGGTCTTATGATTGCCACTCTGAAGAAGGAAATCCATGATTAGCCTAGAGGCTCAAGTATCTAGTCCATAAAATGTTAATTTGAATTGGAGTTTTGATGAGAAGAGAAATTATGCTTTTGAGTTGCCCTAGCAAAGGAGGGCTTAAGGTAATCTCTGGAAAATATTCTTGGATAAACACAATTTCTAATATTGAGTGTTTGGTTATTGATTATATGTAAATATATTTTATTGAGATGTCTACCTCCTCAAGCAATGCGGTGATGAGAGGTGAAAATAAAGGAGTTATGAAACACTTGAAAAAGTGGTTTATGAGGTGAAATAATAGGTGAAATTGCAATAATATGGGATAAAGTGAGGAATGTGTATGCTAGAAAGGTAAAAAATAGTATGTGGGGCCAAGAGGTAAGTTTTGGAGTGGATTGGGCTTGATTGCATGGTACCATGCAACTATGCAGGGTTTTAGGGTACCATGCAACTATGCAGGGTTTTAGGGTACCATGCAACCGTGTGTTGCAACCATAAAAGGTGTAGTCATAGGGCATGCACATCATTTGCATGTTTGTATATTTGTAATATAGGAGAGAGAGAGAGATAAAAATATTGTAACAAAGTCCCATCAGATTCGATTTGTGAAGGATTATATGGCAATAAATACAACACAAAAACTTGGTGGAGGTTGAGTGGAACCAATAAGTGGACCTCAAAAGTTATGCAATTTGAATTTGTGAAGCCTCTAGATTTGGCAAGGGATGTAGTTGTAGATATCCTATACGAGGATGATGTAGGTACCACACTAGGATATGATGCTTGGTGGGCTACTTAGAGCTTGGAGCTATAAGTAGGCATGATTGATAGATACGTTGATGCCACAACAACTAGGGTAGGTGGAGGTTTGGGATGGATCGATGGAGATATAGAGGGTGAAGTAGGGAGTCTGAGAGGATCCCTTGATGTAGGAGTGATTAGTTCTCCTCAGGCTAATATGGAGTCTAGTAGTCCTCATTAGGTTGATATAGGGCCTAGTAATATGATGGATGAGTGGGGTAGTGAGAAGGAGAGTGATGCAAAGGTGTTGCACCAGGTGTGACAGTGTGTAGAGAGGAGACTGAATCCTATAGAGGTATGGGAGGAGCTGATGGTGATCTTGGAGGGGAGTAGGGATCCAAATGTAGGTGAGATATATCTGACTATCTATCTACACAACATGATATATGTTTATGAAGATATGCACATATTGTGAGATAGAGTATGTCAGTTGGAGACTCAGATGATGCAGTAGGAGATGGCATGGACTTAGGAGTGAGTCACACTGATAATGGAGAGAGATGGAGCTATTATGGGTTTCTTTGAGGTAGAACGGGGATTGAAGAGAGCTAGAGAAAATGTAGAGGCTATTTAGGGTAAGGTAGAGATCATGACAGTAGTTATAGCCTAACTTCAAGAGGAGTCTACCCATGAGAGGGCATAGAGGGATTCCATGGTAGGTGATATGGGTGAGATACGCCAGGTAAAGAATCACCTAGAGTATTTGTACTACCATGAGGGGAGGAAGGTACATTGGTTATGGGTGTAGTTGGTTATCCATGGGATTAGTATTCCAAAATCATTCGTCTAGATTGCAGTGCCATTAGAGTAGGAGTGTACAATCTACGAGACATCCATGGGTAAGCGAGGTCGATCCAAACCAGAGCAATAAATGGGAATCAAGGAGAGTTGAGGAGCCTACTACCCTGTGATAGGGGAGTAGAGATACTCATGGTGAGACGTAGAGCTAAGATAACCTATGTTGTATTGTATCATATTTTTGTTGTTGATGTGGTGAGAGTGCCACTAATTTTATACCTTATATCCCAGTGAGGTGATGTATGACATAGTGTATATGCTATGTAGCCTACAGGCGACATGTTTATGTACATTGTATTCAATTTTTTGACATGATATATATACATGATGATTTTGTGAGTATATACAATGTGTATGATGTATGTAATGTGATTTATGTATGTAATGTAATTGATGTATGTCATGTGATTGTTGTATGTAATTTGATTGTTGTATGTAATGTGATTGTTGTCAATGATGTATGTGTGTGAATTTAAATACACGTGATTGTGTAGTGATGATATGATTTGATACATGATGAATGATAGGTAAAATAAACCTAATTGATTGTGAATATGCACAAATGGAGATGTACAAATATAAGATGTGATAACATGTGTACATGTGGGACACAAAAATGCAGCAAGATGGAAAGAAATCCACCTTGTGTCTAGACTATCTTAGGTGCGAATATTTAATAAAAACAAATGAATAATCACATTATCTAATGACCATGATATGCAATAAGTAAATATGAAGTGTACAAATGGATGACAATGTACAAAATATACATAGTAAAAATAGAAAGGATAAGTGGAATATGCAGTGGATGAAATTATACAAATGTGATGAAGATACACTTGTTATGGGTATAAATAGTGGTGATGTTTTTCACCCCTAATTCTCAAGCATGGTGGATGTTTACAAGAATTTATAGACACTCAAACAACATAGTTTGAACAATAAAACTCATCTAGTAGTCACACAATATCCTATAGATATTTTGACTATCCTAACTGAGGTGAAGTCTATCATGGACCTATGTGTGCACATGATATTTATTTATTCAATTTAAGGAAGGTTGGACTAACCCATTGTATACCTAGACAAATTAGCTAGCTCATCCATAAGCACACAGTGATCTATAAAAGATAAGGTCACAAATGTGACAGATGTGTCACCACTTGTAAGGCTTACTCCATTGCTAGGCAGGCTCTTAGAGCATATTGCTAGTGATGGAAATTTCCCTATGATATTATTTTGGACCAAAGGACCTCTGATATTTAAACTTATTGATAGTACTCTTGAGGCTTTTCCTTTTATTTTCTACCTCTTTATTGTTTGATCCTATTTTTGTGGTGCTCTTGTTGTTGTTTTTTTTGGTGGGCGTTGGATTCTGTTTTCTACTCCTTTTTCTATTTATTTTTGCTTTTCCCTTTGTTTATCCCTAGGATCAATTTGATCATGCAAATGATAGGATGAGCAAGGGAAAACATTTTCTAATTGGTAAGGCCTATGCAAGGTGTTGTTCTCCCTACACTTAAAATTTTCTTAAGATGTGAGATTTATGAGTGGTCTATGAATGAACTTAAGTCAACTAGGGGTATCCTTGAAATCCTATAGAATTTAATGACATTCAATACAGGTCGATTATATTGACTATGAATGGTTGAGCAATAGAAACTTCTCATTTCCATATAAGAGTAGGACCAGATACAACAACAGTCATGCTAAAAAATGCATGCTTAACTCTTCAAAGAGGTACTATATACACACAATGTATTTCCTATGTACAAGAAGATATGTACAAGACTATGAAAAATGCATGTAATATGATATATACAAAAGGATATTACACAACAAAATGCCTAAATATTCATGGTAGTATACGACCAACTTGTTTTTGAGATAATAAAAAGCAAGTGAGATAGACAAATGCAAGGTGGTGTATCTCCATGTGGTTTGCAATGTACTCGACCAAATCTAAAAGATGCATAGGGATGCATGTTTTTGATTGTTGAATGTGTAAAATTTGATATGAAGCCAAAGGAATTTGATGCCTTTGGAATGGATGTAATTATGAGACGAAGCCAAAGGATTTTGATACCTTTGGAATGAATATAATTATGAGATGAAGCCAAAGGAAGTTGATGCCTTTGGAATGGAAATAATGGTGAGGTGAAGCCAAATGGAGTCAATGCCTTTGGAATGGAAATAATGGTGAGATGAAGCCAAAATAAGTCGATGCCTTTGGGATGGATGTGATTGTGAGATGAAGCCAAAGGGAGTTGATGCCTTTGGAATGGATGTAAAAATAATGTTCTAAATGGCTTGAGGTTTTTGGAGAGACCTTTCAAAATTTTGGGTGATGTTTTTGGGAAACCGTGTTCCTAATAAATTCTAAAAAGAATATTCTAAATGACTTGAAGTTTTTGAAAAAAAACTTTCCAAAATTTTGATGAGGTTTTTGGGAAATTGTGTTCCGAAGAGATTCTAAAAATAATATTCTAAAATATTGATAAGGTTTTGGAGAAACCTTTCCAAATTTTTTCTTAGGTTTTTGGAGAAACTTGGTTCCTAAGAGATTTTTAAAAAGAATATTCAAAAATTTTGCTAAGTTTTTTGGAGAAACCTTTCCAAATATTTTCTTAGGTTTTTGGAGAAACCTAGTTCCTAAGAGATTTTTTAAAAGTTTATTCCAAAAATTTTCTAAGGTTTTTGGAGAAACCTTTCCAAATTTTTTCTTAGGCTTTTGGATAAATATGGTTCCTAAGATATTTTTAAAAATAATATTCCAAATTTTTTCTGAGCTTTTTGGAGAAACCTTTCTAAATTTTTTCTTAGGTTTTTGGAGAAACCTAGTTCTTAAGAGATTTTTAAAAATAATATTCCAAAATTTTGCTCAGATTTTTGGAGAAACCTTTCCAAATTTTTGATGACGTTTTTGGGAAACCATGTTCCTAAGAGATTTTAAAAATAATATTCCAAATGACTTGAAGTTTTTGGAAAAAAAACCTTCGAAAATGATGAGGTTTTTGGGAAACTGTGTTCCTAAGAGATTCTAAAAAGAATATTCCAAAATTTTGCTAAGGTTTTTGGAGAAACCTTTTCAAAAAAAAATTTAGATTTTTGGAGAAACCTGGTCCCTAAGAGATTTTTAAAAAGAATATTCTAAAATTTTGTTGAGGTTATTGGAGAAACCTTTCTAAATTTTTGGTGAGTTTTTTGGGAAATCGTGTTCCTAAGAGATTCTAAAAATAATATTCCATATTACTTGAAGTTTTTGGAAAAATACTTTCCAAATTTTTGATGAGGTTTTTGAGAAATTATGTTCCTAAGATATTCAAAAAATAATATTCCAAAATTTTGTTTAGGTTTTAGGAGAAACCTTTCCAAAATTTTGCTTAAGTTTTTCAGAAATCTAGTTCCTAAGAGATTTTTAAAAAGAATATTCCAAATTTTGCTGAGGTTTTTGGAGAAAACTTTCCAAATTTTTGCTTAGGTTTTTGGAGAAACCTTGTTCTTAAGATATTTAAAAAAAAAAATATTCCAAAATTTTGCTAAGGTTTTTGGACAAACCTTTTCAAAATTTTGCTTGGGTTTCTGGAGTAACCGTTGTGATGAAGGTGAGGTAAAGGGCACAACCTTTGAAAAAATGATGTAACCTTTTGAACATAGTGATTTATTGTGAGGGCAAGGCAAAGGGCTCAATCTTTGAAAAAGGATGCAACCTTTTGAACCTAGTAATTGATTATGAGGGTGAGGTAAATAATGCAACCTTTGATAAAAGGACACAACCTTTTGAACCTAGTGATTGATTTGATTTGATGAGGGTCATACAAAGGGCACAATCATTTACAAAAGGACACAACCTTTTGAACCTAATGATTTATTGTGTGGGTGAGTCAAAGGGCACAACCTTTGATAAAAGGATGCAACCTTTTGAACCTAGGGATTGATTTGATTTGATGAGGGTAATGCAAAGGGTGCAAAATTTGACAAAAGGATGCAACCTTTTGAATCTAGAAATTTATTGGATGTGTTTCAACAATAGTAACATGAGTACATAAGAAATGACAAGAGAGGAGGGAAATCCCAACCCCCTCTTACCAAGCACAAAATTTATTAAAAGGGGCATGAGATGCCACAGATAGAAGTGTGGATTGAAATAGTATGAAGTCCCCTAGTCATGGAAGGATTTAAATGGGGAAGAGACATGTATTCATGAAACATTGATGAGAACGGGAAGAACTCCAATTGTGAAATTTTTTCTAGAATATGAGGAACTCCCCCAGTCATATGATTGGTCTAAAGATGTAAAAATGATGAGGAAAAGTAGGTGAATGGTAAGAGAATAAGGAAGAGAAGAAGGGGAAGAAAATTATGGAAGGGAAGAAAGGAGGAGAAGGGAATAAGAGAGATGAGAAGAAGGACCAGTCATAGGTATGTAGCCACTCAAAGTGTGATCCTACAACAATAATAAAATCCATTAGAAAGAGAAAAGAAAGAAAAATTGGAGAAATGAAGAAGGGAGATAAGATTATAGAAAAAGAATGGATGATAAGTGCAACAAAGCAAGAAAAAATGCTAAGTTGGTGGAGAATGTTATCGTAGAGGCCGTGAATGGCTAGTCGCAAGATTCATGTGGCTAACATATTGATGAGAAGTGTAGTCATGGATGGGATGAACTTGGTGAGGTATGGATGAAGATGATGAAGTACCAATGTGTGGTTGTGGTGGCACAGTGTGGGGCAATGGACTTGTAGATGTAACCCATTTCTTAGTGGAAGATGTAGGATGATTGGTACACTATATTTCCTCCTCATCCATCATGTTGCGTACTAGGTGTTCTAAAAGGCAACAAGTGTTAATATCATGACCTTGTTGACAATGATAGACACATAATTAATGCTCATTGTAGCCCTTTAATTTTGGGTAGTGTGGATCGATCGATTTGACCTCAGGTAAAACTAAAAGCCCTGAATGGTGCAACTATTGAAAAGTGTGAGATAGAAGCTCAAAGATAATCGGTGCAAGATGAGTGGAATGCATGGGATGCAATGATCAAGTGAGATATGGACTAGGTAGGGAAGGATTGAGTGCCTACCTAGGTTGCATTGGACCTTGCTTTTGAGGATGAAGGATTTATGGAGGTGAAGACAGGGGAGAATATGTCATGAATGGATGATGGGTGGATGTATGACATTTACAATGGCTCAAGTAGAACTCAAGGTTATCAAGATGTGTCATGATAGGTTTCAAATAAATGAAAGGATGATAGGGATTAGGATTGCATTTAATACTCACACAGATTGTTCGTATTAAATACCACTTTTGTAAAGGCAGACATACCTATAAATATGTTTTTGATTAATGTTAATAATAGTTTTCCTTCATGTAATTTATGTGCTTTCTCTCAAGTGTTCATTCTATATTAGTGGTATCAGAGCCGATCATTGGATAGGTGAGTATCCTCTTCCTTTAGGCCAGTCTGGTTCAAAAGAGGAACAAGAATACCACCAATAGATCTTGTATTTGGAGGAACACTCTTCCATTTTTTGCATACGCCTTCAAGCAATCCTCATTCAAAAACTCTTGCTGGGATCCCTTTGGTCATCGATCTTCAACTAAGCTAGGGTTCCTTTGACCCCAACCCTAGGCTTTTGATCCAAAAAGCCATTCTAGTCGATGCTATGATATCTTCTAAAGTCAAAAATTTTGAATCAATACCTGGAAGCAAACCAAGGTTTTTGGGCAAAAATCCATCGTCTTTCTTCTAAGTGAAACTAAAAAAAGAGAGAAAATGGAAGTTCTTAACAAATATAGAAAGATCAATGAGGAGTTTAAGTTGCTTTGAGATTCCATAATTGCTGAAAATAAAGAAGCAACACCTAGATTTGAACCAGGATCAATGGACGAAAGGCCCATCATCTTGCCATTAGTCGATGTTGCTAATGGTAGTGACATTTCTTTTGATGTAGATCCAAGATCCTTTGAAGCTCTAGAAGCAGAGCCCCCGCTGTCATTGTGCCTACTACGACTTGTGGCCTACTAGTGCATCCTCAGCCTCTTTGATGTCCATTTCTCGATCAATGGTTCTTCTATCAAATATTTGTTACCAATTTTTGGCCATCCAAAGAACCATTTCTAGTGCTTTCGCACTGTGATCCAGTGTCTTTACAGCTGAGGAGTTTCAATCTCCTTATTTCGACAACTGATCCATTGCCTATGACTTTCACATCATCTTACTTGAAGGATACACAGCTTCTCTTATGCACCTCTCATGCCTTTTCGACTGCTCCACACCATTTTTGGTGGTTTTTAGGAGCTCCTAATGATTTATTCACAACTATCTTCCATAGATCATCGCTTCTCTCCACTGCCAAATGGTCTCCTTCAGCTCAGCATCATCCTGATTTGTGAGCAGTTACCCTATGCCCTGATGTCGCCTCCTCTCAAACTCAAATCGCATCCACCGAAGGGTTCTTATCATTGTCGACCAACTCTTGTGCACCATCGCGTTTCGACATTCTTCCCATCAGCTCTAGTGATCTACCTACTTACGATGTATTTGTTTGCCATCATCGTGATCTGTTGACCTTCTTCATGGCACTTTATGCTATATGGGTTTTTCTGCACCTCTCATGCCTTTTCGACTGCTCCACACCATTTTTGGTGGTTTACATGTGCTCTTGATAATTTCTTCACAACCGTCTTCCATAGATCGCTGCCTCTCTCCATCGCCCAATGGTCTCCTTTAGCTCAGTGTCATCCCTATTTTTGAGTAGCTATCCTATGCCCTAATGTCGTCTCCTCTCAAACTCAGACCACATCCACCAAAGGGTTCTGATCGTTGTCGACCAACTTCGGTGCACCATCGCGTTCTGGCATTCTTCCCATCAACTCTAGTGATCTACCTACTTATAGTGCATTTTTTTGTGATCACCGTGATCTTTCGACCTGCTTCATAGCACTTTATGCCTCTCGACCACCTTTCGACACGCTATAGTGTTAGAACTTTATGCCTCTCGACCACCTTTCGACACGCTGTAGTGTTGGCACTTTATGCCTCTCGACCACCTTTCGGCACACCGTAGTGTTCCTTTCGATGAGATCTCAAGAATTCAACAATCGATAGTACTTTGATGATGTCCTAATAAATATACAGCTATAGTTTCGATGATGAATGACTGTTGCCATTTTTATTGCATTACTGTTAGAAATATTAACCCTGATTTGCACTCTCCACCCAACTACACTGCAAAACTGGGCGATGCCAGACTGTGCTCGCCAAAAATAGTAAAGTTGGGTATCCCACCTATATTATCCGATGTGACATCACACGTGTCTAGACATATGTGATGTCTGATAGATTTGATCATCGTAAATCATATCACCGCACTTTTCCAAGCATGCACAATTAATGCCAATTTGATGATTGGTCAGAAACCCTAACTCAGAGTTTATTAGAACCTGTCATAGGATAAGCCCTATCTTCTTCTCCTTATGGCTATATAAGGCAGATCGGGTCTTCAGAGTAAGATAGTGGGGGTAGTGCAGAGAGGAAGTGCAAACAGAAGCACTCATTCGTAGAGCAGCAGAATAGAGTTGTTTAGTGAG
The DNA here is from genome assembly GCA_028583015.1 of Wollemia nobilis. Lineage (NCBI taxonomy): Eukaryota > Viridiplantae > Streptophyta > Pinopsida > Araucariales > Araucariaceae > Wollemia > Wollemia nobilis. The sequence continues at coordinate 247,217 of JAQPPZ010001979.1, forward strand.
TAGAGGACCTCATTTGGTTCAACTCTGATAAGCAATCTCGACAGTTTGGATTTCTTAGTTTATCCTACAATATCACTTGTAGAAGTTTGTAAACTCTCATTTTTAGGTACCCTGTAGTCCATTTTTATATAGATAAACTTTCGTCTTTGTTTAGGCAGTTTGAGGGTTTTAACAAATCTTGTTTGTGTCTCATTATCTCTCTTGCACTTTTTGATCTTAACGCGTTTCAGTGCTAGTTTAACATAGCCCCATTTTAATTTTCATCGCTATCTCATTTGTGGAAAATTCCCAGAATCGTCCTCCAAGAAGCAATTTCAAAAACTTTGTAAATTCCCTGTTGTGCACCGCTGAACATCGAGGAATCTCCCTTCAGTGCACTCCTTGGCGTACCCTGTCTGAACTCACAATGAATTTGGACAAAATACTTTGGAGTCAACATCTACTTAGCCAAATTTTGGTTAAGTGTTTTGGCACCCGCTCGACTGCGTAGCACAGTCGAACTGCACACTATTTGACTTGCACAATCGGGCGTTGACCAGCCAATTTATTTGGCTAAGTTCCAGGCTAGCCGCCCGACTATGTAGCATAGTCAGATTGCTCACCCTTTGACCAGCACAGCTAGGCGTTGACCGACTGCTTTTGCCCAACTTCGGGACTACTTTCAACGCAACCCGACTTCAGGATTTTTTTTTGTTTTGTGCTCCCCGACACAGAAACTTCAAATTGGTATTAGAGCTTTAGTGCCATTGACGTGGAGAAAAAAAATGGCTTCCAAAAATAGCCATTCGCTGCAGTTGTAGATCCCGCGCTTCAACAACAAGAATTATGATTACTGGAGCATCCAGATGAAGATCTTGTTTGGATCTCAGGAGCTGTGGGAGTTAGTCAAGAACGACTACCTAGAACCGGTAGATGCAACAGCACTGGCCACCCTCTCCCAAGAAAAAAAGGACCTGTTGAAGGAGAACACGAAGAAGGACCAGAAGGCCCTCTTCTACATCATGCAAGCGATCGAGGAGACCATATTCTCGTGGATCGCATCGACCACCAAAGTGAAGCTGACCTGGGAGATTCTAGCCAGCTCGTACAAAGGCACCAACAAAGTGAAGTTAGTGAAGCTGTAGATGCTGAGGAGAGAATTTGAGAACTAGTAGATGAGTGAGTTCGAGTCAATGAGCAACTTCTTCACCCGGACCATAGACATCATCAACCAGATGTAGTTGAATGGAGAAATTATGCAAAGCTAGAGAATCGTGGAGAAGATTCTTAGAAGCCTGCCTACAAAATTTGACTCGGTTGTGATAGCAATCGAAGAGTCGAGGGATTTTACAACCCTCTCGACAGACGAGTTCATGGGTTCATTGCAGACACATGAACAGAGGTTGAGTTGTTCATCTCATACCTCTCTATAGCAGGCATTTAAGGCTCAGGTCTCATTTCAAGACAGCGGCAAACAAGAATCCCACCATGGTGCTTCTAGTTCTCAAGGAGGAAGAGGCAGAGGCAGGCATGGGAAAGACAACAAGCAAGGAGGACAATCAAACCCTAGTGAGGGAGAGACAAACTACAACTTCCATCAGCAAGGAGGAAGAGGCGGTGCAAAGAACCAGCAAACCGGATCTGGTCAAAAAAAGGACATGTCAAAAGTCTAGTGCTACTATTGCAAGAAATTCAGCCATTACATCTCATAGTGTAGAAAACAGATGGCCAAGGAGAATCAACAATAGGCCCATTACATGGATGAAGCTAGAAATGCGACAGGAGGAAAAGTGTTTCTGACTTGCAACATAGAGGAGGAATGCCAAAAGAACGTCTGGTATCTGGACAATGGGTGCAGCAACCACATGACGGGGAACAAGGAGATGTTCTCATAATTGGATGAAACAGTCCAGTCCGAGGTCAACATGGGGAATAACAAGGTTCCTATGATGGGGAAAGAAAAAATCCTCATCCACACTAGGTACGATGAACAAAAACAGATCTGTGACGTCTACTATGTGCCTAGTCTGAAGCACAACCTGCTGAGCATTGGACAGCTCGTGCAGAAGGGGCATACGGTCCAGTTCAAATATGGAGTATGCACCATCAAAGACAAGTTGCATGGGTAGATTGCTACGATGTCCATAATGAAAAACAAAATGTTTCCATTGCAGATTCAGAATGAGTCTCTTATATCATTGAGTGTAGTTGTGAAATATTGTACGTGGCTGTGGCATCTCAGGTTCGGTCACTTGAGTTTTAGTGGCCTAAACCAGCAGCACAAGAAGCATATGGTGAAGGGTTTACCCATGATAGAGCAATAAAATCAAATTTACGAAGGTTGCTTAGTCAAAAAATAGCATAGGTATTCGTTACCTTCTGGTTAGTCTTGGAGAGCATAACAACCATTGGAGCTGGTGCACTCAGACATCTACAGTCCGATGCAGACCAACACATTTTCCTGTAACAAATACTTCTTGACTTTCATTGATGACTTTAGTCGCAAGACCTGGATTTACCCAATCAAGCTGAAGTTAGAAGCATTTGCCAGATTCAAGGAGTTCAAAGCTTTGGTGGAGAAACAAAGCATATATCAGATCAAGACTCTCAGGATAGATGGTGGAGGTGAATACATCTCCAATGAATTCCACAAATTTTGCAAGCAACACGGAATTCAAAGGTAGCTCACTGCTAGATACACGTCGCAATAGAATGACATAGCTGAGAGGAAGAACCGGACCATCATGGAGATGGCACGCAACATGATGAAGGTGAAGGGATTGTCGCATGAGTTCTAGGCAGAGGCTGTAAGCTGTGTAGTCTACCTATTGAATAGATGTCCCACCAAAAGTGTGAAGGACAAAATCCCTCAGGAGGCTTGGAACGGTCTGAAGACAAGTGTGGCTCACTTGCGTGTATTTGGGTGCATTACATATGCACATGTTCCAGAAGAGAAGCGGAAAAAATTGGATGATAGAGCTGAGAAGTGTATCTTCACATGATACAGTGAGCAGGCGAAGGCATACAAATTGTATAATCCTGTGACAAAGAAGCTCATCATCAGTCGTGATATGAAGTTCTTGTAAGATGAATCCTGGAACTTGAAATCAAAGACTAGCCAGCTTGAGCCAACAGTTATTGAGTTTGTTGATTTGGATGAGGGTAGTGTGCAACCACTTGTAGTATCAAGCAACATCAATGGTGCCAACAACAACACAACCTCACCATCTTGGATGCCACCACTTACAAGCAAGACCCCGAACTTGAGGACTTCAGTGAAGATGAAAAGCTTGCAAGAAATTTATGAGGTAACCCGATCCCATGAAGAGGAAGAATACTCTGACTTTGCATTCTTAACTGAGTGTGATCTAGTGGACTTCGAAGATGCAAGTCAAAATCAGAAGTGGGTGAAGGCGATGGACAAGGAGATTGAAGCCATTAAGAAGAATGATACATGGCAACAAGCAAATCTTCCAGAAGGGAAGAAGACCATTGGGGTCAAGTGGGTGTATAAAATGAAATTCAACGCCAAAGGAGAAGTCGACAGGCATAAGGCTAGATTGGTGGTGAAGGGTTACAAGCAGAAGTCAGGCATTGATTACCATGAGGTATATGCGCCTATAGCCCGACTTGACATAGTGAGGATGATCCTGGCACTGGCAGCTCAGAAGGGCTGGAGTGTTTACCAGATGGACATTAAGTCAACCTTCCTCAACGGTGTTTTGGAGGAGGTCTACATAGACCAGCCACCAGGTTACGAGATTGAAGGCCAGGAGGGCAAAGTCCTAAAGCTAAAAAAGGCCCTATACGGTTTGAAGCAGGCACCCCGGGCTTGGTACAACCGGATTGACAACTATTTTTAGGAGAATGGGTTTGTAAAATGCCCATATGAGCACACCCTGTACATGAAGACAAATGATGCAGGTGAGCTCATAATCGTCTGTCTGTATGTGGACGATTTGATTTACACTCGCAACAATGCAACCCTGTTTGTCTAGTTCAGAACAACCATGAAGGAGTTTGAGATGATGGACTTAGGGCTGATGAAGTATTTTCTTGACATTGAAGTTAACCAATCGATAGATGGCATCTTCATTTCTCAAGGTAAGTATGTGAAGGATGTTCTAAAGCAGTTCAAGATGGAGGACAACAAACCTGCCATCACACCTATCGCCACAGGCTTGAAGCTGAGCAAGCTGGACTCTGGCAGAAATTTTGATCCAACTCTGTTCAAGAGGCTAGTTGGCAGTCTGATGTATCTAACTGCAACTCGACTAGATTTGATATTCGAAGTTAGTCTGATTAGTCATTTTATGGAGACTCCAAAGGACACGCATTGACAAGCAGGCAAGAGGATCTTGTGCTATGTCAATGGGACGCGAAATCATGGCATATTTTACACCAGATAAGACTAGCTGGAACTGGTGGGCTTCACAAACAATGACTGGGATGGCAGCACCGATGATTGGAAGAGCACTTTCGGGTATACATTTCATCTCGGATCGGGTGTTGTCTCATGGGTGTCCAAGAAGCAACCTATCATTGCGTTGTCCATTATAGAAGCAGAATATGTCACCGCCATGTCAGCCGCATGCTAGGCAGTTTGGCTACGAAGAGTTTTGGGTGAACTAAACTATCCTTCAAAAGGCGTGACAACAGTATTTTGTGACAACAATTCTGCCATTGCACTCTCGAAGGATCCAGTGTTCCATGGGCGAACGAAGCACATTGATATTCGTTATCACTTCATCAGAGAGTTGGTGAAGTTCGGTGAAATTCAATTGTAGTTTTGTAGATCCAAGCAACAGTTGGCAAATATTTTTACGAAGCCTTTGAAGGAGGAAGACTTCAGTAGATTGCGAGAGCAACTAGGAGTCAAAGCGCTCATGAAATCATGATTAAAGGAGGGTGTTAGAAATATTAACCCTGATTTGCACTTTTTGCCCAACTATGCTGCGAAACTGGGCGATGTCGGACTGCACTCGCCAAAAATAGCGAAGTTGGGCATCCCGCCTATATTATCCGATATGACGTCACATGTGTCCAGACAGATGTGATGCATGACAGATCTGATCGTCGTAAATCAGATCACCGCACTTTGCCAAGCATGCGCAGTTAATGTTAGTTTGACGATTGGTCAAAACCCTAACTCAAAGTCTATCAAAACCTGTCAGAGGATAAGCCCTATATTTTTCTCCTCGTGGATATATAAGGCAGATCGGGTCTTTAGAGTAAGAGAGTGGGGGTAGTGCAGAGAGGAAGTGCAGATAGAAGGACTCATTCACAGAGCAACATAATAGAGCTGTTTAGTGAGCAGAGAAGCTCATCTGGTTCAACTTCGAGCAACAATCTCGGCAGTTTGGATTTCTTAGTTTATCCTACAATATCACTTGTAGAAGTTTGTAAACCCTCATTTTGAGGTACCCTGTAGTCCGTTTTTATATAAATAAACTTTCGGCTTTGTTCAGGTAGTTTAAGGGTTTTAACAAATCTTGTTTGTGTCTCATTATATCTTTTGCACTTTCTGATCTTAACGTGTTTCAGTGCTAGTTTAAGGCAGCCCCCTTTTCATTTTCATCGTTGTTTCATTTGTGGAAAATTTCCAAAATCATCCTCTAAGAAGTGATTTCGAAAACTTCGTAAAGTCCCTGTCGTGCACTGCTGAACATCGGGGCATCTCCCTCTAGCGCACTCCTTGGCGTGTGCTGTCTGAACTCGCAGCGACTTTGGATAGAATACTTTAGAGTCGGCGTTTACTTAACCAAATTTTGGCTAAGTGTTTTGGCACCCACCCGATTGCGCAGCGCAATCGGACTGCGCATTGTTTGACTTGCACGGCCGAGCGTTGACCAGCTAATTTATTTGGCTAAGTGACAGGCCAGCCGCCCGACTGCGCAGCCCAGTCGAACTGCGCATCCTTTGACCAGCGCAGCCGGGCGTTGACCGGCTGCGTTCGCTCGACTTCGCATTTTTTATTGTGCGCAGCCCGACTTCGAGACTACTTTCAGCGCAGCCCGACTTCTGGATTTTTTTTTGTTCTGTGCTCCCCGGCGCTTGTAAACTTAAATCTGAAACTTAAATTCCGTGCTGTTTCATGTTGCGATCTTGCCATCACCAAGTTCAACTTCTCCACGATGTCGTTTACTCAGTGCATGTCGGAACTCCACTGCGACTTCATAGGTTTCAGATGGCCGTAGACCACCGCATTGTGATTTCAGCTCCTTCCCACGGTTTTTTTGCCGCTTCCGGCACATTGATCGCACTTCAAACAATTTCCAATGGCTTCATTCCATTTCAGCACTCCAAACGGCTCATTTCTAGCAACATACAGGCGACCACCCACTTACGCCCGATGATACGGCCTCTCGCACGATGATCCACATCTTTGCACCTTTCATTTGCATTTTCCGGTGCAAGATTGAGATTTTCCAGCGATAATATCCACCCCGGCGAGTCCAACCAATTTTGGCATAACAAATTAATGTGATTCATAAGGTTTCGTTGGAACCTGTTCGTTTCAGACTGTTGCGCTCTTGTCCACATTGGTGACTGCGGCCTTCGTTCCAGAGAGCACCGTGGCCTTCTTTCCAACTTGTTGTGGCCACCACCATATTCCGCATCGGCCATCTGTACCGTGCCCTCTATCGAGGTCGCGGTCCACCCGTTGTTGTGGCCTTGCAAATCGAAGTCGCAACCGCGTCCATTACAGGATTTTTCGTAGCTCCATCCCACTATGTTGCAGCATTTTCTTCGACCTACACGATGGCCTCCGCCGATCTGACGATAGCAAAGGCAGATGGCCCGTTTTCTGACACCGTCTGATCTGACGCTCGTCGTGGCGATGCACCGACCATTCCCAGTCGCTCTGTCAGCTTGTGGTTGTTTCCGGCTATCTGGTCATTTTTCCTCTCGTCGGCTGCTTTGCACAATGACGTCACCATTCAACTATGCCGAGTATTTCACGTACTTTTCGACGTCGATTTCGTCCCTTCGACGATGATTTGGAGCGCGTCTGCCTAACCAATCTTTCGCGGTACCTCCAATTCCTTCGCCCGCGTCCGATCCGACGCTTGTCGCCAGTATTCTCCACATTCTGTCGTGATCTCAGTGTTTCCGATGAGCTCAGCGCCACGTCCGGCAAACAACCGACTTCCGGCTGTGTCTATATTTTTCGGCGAACATAATTTTCTATTTCCTAAGGTTGAAACGCAAATACAAAATTTTATGATGCGCAGCCTTAATATTTTCGCTATGGTTTTATATCTTCCGATGCCGAGCGATCTGTTTTGGTGATTGGCGACGGTAAGGCAGGCCAACGACATTGTTTTCCAACTTTTCCTTATGTAGAATAGTCCCACATGCGTGCACCGAGGGAAATTTGACTCTTTATTTTCTGCACGACCTCGCCAGCGCTCCCTGCCAACTTGGCCACTTTCACGCATCTTTTTGTCCATTGCATCGTTGTCCCCATTGGCTCTGCGTCCCGTGCCTTCCACGTCAGGTCAGTTTCAGTGGTCGTCCAGAGTTGACGATCCCCATGCCACGTGTCGATTTCGTTGTTAGTCACATCATCCCACATTTCCAATGTTCCCCGTTGGTCGTCCTATCACCGATGTCATCAGTTGCATGTCCGCTCTTCCTTGTGTTGGTCGCCCAGTCAGCGTCGCGTCTGGTCCCGATCCCTCTGACCCCTTTACGTTCGTGGACACATACGCCCCTGCGACCCCCTCCATCTGACCCCTTTCCGCCCGTGGACACATACGTCCCTGAGACTCCCCTACACTTCCACCCAAGTGTCCCTGTCGACGTCTGCCAGCCTGTCCCATGGTCGTCTTGTTATCGTCAGTCAGGTTCATCCGGTTCCCAGTCGTCGGCCTCTCCCGCGTCCTTGTTGTCATGTTTCAGTCCGATCTGCCGCGTGGGGTCTGTCGTCCATCGATGATGTCATCAGTCCGGTCATCTATCTCTGTCAGTGTAAGTCGCTAGCCGTTGGCAACGGCCATCGCTAGCCATTGGCAATGGCTAAAAATGCATTTATTAACGCGCCTCATATACAATCGCATTTATTGTTGCATACTTTTATACAATTGCATTTATTAATGCACCAATTGCATAAATACTGTTTTTTCACATTTATTAAGGTGGTATAATCGCATCATCAATGCCTTCTTTAATGCTCGAGATCCAGTATTCAAAACCAATATTTCATGCCTATAAAATTCAAATTTTCAGTTTGGAGGTGGAATAGGCTTCATACACAGCCAAGATCACAACACATGGTGGAGCTTTACAATGTAACTCTATCTACCATCAAGCTAACTACCAGTTTAACCTTCATTAATATTTTTTAAATCATTAATCAACATTGATTTACAACATAGTGTTTTGCTTCATTTTAATTTTTTAAATATTATTTTAAATTCTTGACCGTCCATTTTTATTATTTCATATGCAATCCGTTTTTGATGATTTTAGCATATATATGTGATGATTTTCTCTTTTCACAACCTCATTGACACACATATGCACACACTCAAGCCTGGTTTGAAAGAGAATCCAAAACCCACATATATGATGATAAGTTTTATTAAATATTCATTTTTAATAGTTTTATGTAACTATGTGTATGTTTTTTAATTATAAAATAAAGTGAAAGCATCCCTTTAATTAATTAATTATATATATAATTAATGTTTCTATCCTTTTAATTAATTATATATATATATATATATATATATATATATATATATATATATATATATATATATATAAAATTAATGTTTCTATGTGTTTAATCATTATTGTTTGAACCATATCATATATGTTAAATGGTCCATTTTACATTTTTATAACTTATTTTTAATTAAATTATTTTATAACAATACAGTTATATAGATTTGGTCACTCCTCTTATAACTAAAGTATTATTGTTTCATATAAAAAGTTGAATTTAGAGAAGTGTATATACTTTTCTTAAGATGATAACAAATTTGAAATCCACTTTAGTCATCAAAATAAAAAAAAAACTTATAGTTCTACTTTATTTATTTAAATATTTTGTTATTAATGACAAATTATCATATGAAATATTCAAGTGTTATAAATATTCATTTTTAATTGTTTTATGTAATTATGTGTATGTTTTTTAATTATAAAATAAAGTGAGAGCATCCCTTTAATTTATGTGTTATTGGTTTTTATATATGATTTTTTTTATGGGTTTAATTGTTATTGTTTGAACCATATCATATATGTTACATAGTTCATTTTAATGTGGAAGTGTATTGCACATTTCTCTAATAAATTATTTTATAACAAAATATTTTTATACATTTATATAGATTTTGTGGCACCTATAATGAAGGTATTGTTGTTTCATATAAGAGGCTGAATTTAGAGTGGCTTATATACAATTCTTAAGGTGATAACAAATTTTAAATCGACTTTATATTAACAAAACTCATAGTTCTATTTTATTTATTAAAATCTTTTGTTATTAATGACAAGTTATCTTTTATTAGCCATATTAAGCGGTAAACAGAGATGATTCCAATAGGAGCTCATTGAAATATTTTGAGAGGTTTAAATCATAGAAGTGGCTACTAGAATCCACAAAAACTATGGCATTGCCTGTGGCATTGTAGAGACAATGTCGTAGTTACTGTGGATTTTAGTAGTCATTTCTATGATTTAAACCTCTCAAAATATTTTGATGAGCTCTTATTGACATTGTCACTATTTATCGCTTAATCTGACTGACAAAAGATAACTTGTCATTAATAACAAAATATTTTAATATATAAAATAAAACTATAAGTTTGGCTAATATTTTGACAATTTCTAATGTGGATTTCAAATTTGGAAATGTATATATGCTCCTCTAAATTCAACCTATTATATGAAAAACCAATACCTTCGTTATAGGAGCCACAAAATCTATATAAATGTATAAAAATGTATCCTTATAAAATAATTTATTATAAAAATGTGCAATACACTTTCAAATAATGAACTATTCAAAAAATATTATATGGTTCAAACAATAACAATTAAACCCATGAAAAACATCATATATAAAAAATAATAACACATAAATTAAAGGGCCATAGTTTCCATGGATTCTAGTAGTCACTTCTATTATTTAAACCTCTCAAAATATTTCGATGAGCTCCTATTGATGTTGTATCTATTTACGACAAAAGATAACTTGTCATTAATAACAAAATATTTTAATAAATAAAATAAAACTATAAGTTTTGTTAATATTTTGACAATGACTAAAGTGAATTTCAAATTTGGAATGTATGTACGCCCCTCTAAATTCAACCTCTTATATGAAAAAAAATACCTTCACTCTCACTCTTTGACAGACTTACATATAGACTATCTATCTATCTCTCTCAAATTGAAAAGAGCCACACCTTTCATGTTCATGACCATCCTTGAAGTTTTGAAGATTATTTTTCCTAGCCCTCCATAAAAACATTGTGGGTATTTTTTGCACCTACCCACACCTGAATGCTAGCAACCATATATTTGGATTACCTTTTTGTAAATAATACTAGAGATCACCAAAAAAAATTATCTTCAAGCTCAGAAGTATTTTTAGAAGCAAAGTTGAGCGAATAAGTCATTGAAGGGATGCCCCTTGAACTTGCTATATTTTCTATATTCGATCAAAGTCCAATATAAAGACAAATATTCAACTTACTACAACTATGAACCAGGAACTCGTTGATGTTAACTAGGGCATAAAAATATGACCAAGGAAAATTGATCAAGGCTTGAGGCTGCTAGAATTATGATACCAAGAAAATGCATTCTGGTTTATGCTACCAAAATATAAACTCCAATTAGAGTGGCTATCTCTCCAAGATGTTGGAAGGCTTGTAATTTATCGAACCCTCGGGGTGGCACAAATTTACCATCCACCAGTTGAAAGCTTCTAAGAGCGAAGTGGATAAAATGGATTAAGTTAAGAGAAGACCAGTAGACTTACACCTGAACATGAACCAAAATATTTGGTATGTATAGACATGTAAAAATAAGCTAAATATTAATAATGTCAAAACATATACAATAGCCAGAGCCCAATATTATGTTAAATAAGGATGAAATGGTCAAGTCTAGGGATTATAGGAACAATTATACCCAATCAAAACCAAGTGACATCCAAAAGGTCCAACCTTCATAAAGATAAGAAAGTGGCTAAGTCTTAAGGAGGATAGAGCTATTAATTTTGATCGAAGCCCAATAACCCTGATAATTCCCAATCAGAAGAATGGCCAAGTCACTAGAGCACCCAAATATTTGGACCAGTCAAAACTAAGCCAAGTCCGAGTTTCATGCCCAAGTATATATAATACCAAAAATTTCATACCCGATGGGATCTTGATTAGAGCTCAAAATCCTGGCATGTGTAGAAGTGAAAAATAGATCAAGGACTGAGAGTGTTAGAACAATTACACCCGATAAGAAACCTATGGGGTTCCAAAATACCAAAAACATAATGAGGGTCCGATTAGAGAAATGGTAAAGTTCCAAAAACACTAAAATATTCATGTCCGATTGGAGCCTGACAAGGCTTCAATGTTCCAGTCTAGAACTTGGATGTTGAAAAAATGAGCATAATACAAAATAAAGAAAGCACTAGAAGAATTATATCCAAAAAGACCTAGCTAGGTTCTAAGGACATTACATAGCAGAGGAGGTATCCAGTCTAGGATTAGAGTCGTTAGCAATTTGATGTATAGTCAAAGGTCATCTATGAGATAAATGAAATCTCACAGGTGCACACATGATCCAATAGTCGCTTCCTAACAAGGTAGGTTCTATTTTGGCCATGATATCTTCTAGGCATAATTTTTTGTTAGATCTCAATCGAAAAAGCCATCACACGATCAATAGGGTGGTTGAGCAGAGAGAGTTAGTAGAAATCAAGGGACCAGATGCAACCAACAAGCTAAGCATGACTTGAGATGGTGTAGATCTAGGCCAAATCAATCAACCATATTTGGGTTAGTGTAGTAGCCATACTTTCAAAGTTGTTCAATAGGTTGGCAAAACCTCTAACATAACAAAAAAATCCACTTCTAAGGCAGTGATGGTTTTGCCTACTTAAAAATTGTAAAATACCTATAAATACTATATTGAAAAAGGAAAACGGATCGAATATTAGGCATTTATAATTCATATGTAAAGATGAATTACTTGCATCTTAATACAAATTAATTGTTTTCTAGTCTCTAGTTTAATTCATTTGCAGAGCATGTATGTATGGATGACTGCTTCTTTCTAATTTAAGCATGTTGAATGTTTATGGTGTTTTATTCTAAATCTTGGATTTGCACTTCTTCATTCACTTGTTTGGAATTGGTGGTCTCATAAGATACAGTAGATTAAAATTAAATGTTCTATAATTTATTGCAAAATTGGCTGGTCTATTAGGTAGTTGATTTTTTAGTTGCATGATCCTTATTTTTACATGTCTTGATGTTGCTTAATCTACACCACTGTGAGTTTTGGATTTAGCCTATTTTATCTCTTTTAGCACCCTTTTCCCCTCGTATTTAGGTATACTTAGTCGGTACTTCAAGGAACTGACCACCTTCAAAGACTGACCACTGTAGTTCTCACAAACTCCTTGATCATTCAATGTTGGTCAAGGTATGTACACACACAAACCTTTCTATTAGAAATATTATCTAACCATTAGTTTTTGGTATCCTTGGTTGGACCTTAAGGTCCCTTAGCTAGATAATTTAAGGACTAGCTAGATAATTTATCAAATCTCATCAAAATTACCTTTTGACTCTGCTCAAATTCAAATAGCTCTATAATATGACTAGTTGCCTTTTAGATATAAATAGAACATGGTGATACTCTATTTTAGTCCATCATATCCATCACCTAGTGACTCCCCTACAAGAACAAACTCACTCTTATAATAAGTTACCTTTGAAATAAATAGAACAAGGTGGATTTTCTAAACATTAACCAAGGTTCATGATTGATTGTCATTTTTTACTATTCCTAAAGATCTATCTCCTAGAGGACTCAAGGTTTTATGAGAAACCTTAACATCACCAACAGAGAATTTATGCTCATTTGATGATTTCAAGGACCCAAATGCTACAATAGCTCAATACGAGTGTCCCTGCTAGAATTACAGTAACCCTCTCAATGTTTAAAATATTCATGAGATTCCCAAGTCTACTTTGAAGTACTTTCCAAGTTTTTATGGGATAGATAAGACTACATTTGAACACTGCTAGGATTTTGCTTCCTCGACAATGATTCATAATGTTATGAATGAGGATATATAACTTAGACTTCTTATCCTCTCTCTTAAGGGAAGAGCCCTAATGTGGTATAAATACTTGAAGGATGGAAGTATTTGTACATGGGTCGACCTAGGTAAAGCACTCATCAACATATTTTAAGACTCAAGGAACCCGTTCTTGATGCTCAATTAGTTCTCCTTCATCAAACATCATCCTCAAGAGAATATTATTGAATTAAACATTCATCTCAAAGAACTTGGAAAATAATCCCCTACTAGCTTCAACCATCTCCCACTCAGGCATACCTATACTATACCCAGGCCTTTTTCTTAGATATGAATCTCATTATTTAGTAATACAAAGAAAAAAGGTTTCCAGAGATTTACAAGGAGGCTATGCGAGCTAAAAATATGTTGATTCAAGTGGGAAAATTGCCCCTTAGGGATGTCCCATCTATATGAAAAGCCTTGTAAAAACCACTTCCTATAGCATCTATGATAGGATTTACCCAAACAATGCATAATTCTTTCCCCATTAATTCCTATGAAAGCAAACCCCTAGTATATTGGAAAGTGCTGGTAGAAACTAGGACAACCCTAGAATAAGATGAAGGTTAGACAACATTTCCTCTTGATCAAACTACCAGCACCATGGCATTATTTTTGCCAACATAGAACATGAATTCCTAAGATTTAGTGCCTTTGTGGCCCTCTTTGTTTTCAAACTCTCCCATGAGTTAGCAAAGGCCAATAGGAAGTAGAAGGTCATCACTTTCAACTAGTAATCCTAAGATATAAAAGGGAAGACCAATGCTCTTTCATGACATATTTGGTGGACCTTCTTTTCGGTCGACTAAGCTTTGGGATCATTTCAACTATGATAAATAATAATCAACATGGACATCATTACCCATGCCATGTGACATATTTCCTTCCATAACATTCCTTAGAGAGCCACTTATCAAATTTTCAACCTCCTAGAAATTAATGCATGACAATCATAATGTCTGGATAATAAATCAAACCATGGTGGAAACATACCAAGATGGGATATGGACCTCGAAACTAATGAGCCTAGATGAAAGACAACATTGTCACCCTTTCGTAGTTGATTCAACTACCAAATTCAATTGGATGGACACTTGTGCTTTCCTGATTAGTTATAACATGGGTTTACCAATCCCAAGGAAAAGTACTAGATCCAAATGGTATTATATGATATCTGAGAATGGCAATCGATAGTCCCAATATCAACATGAATAACAACTCAGGTTCGGTGTCATATGGTCCAAACATTACAAATTCATAGGATGACCTATAATTTTTATTCCCTAGGTGTGTTAGGCACATCATTTTTTTTTGTAATTATGTAGCAAGTAAATAAGATCTACGACAAAGGTATGGATGCTCACAACTTGTAAGGAAATATCTCAAATAAAGAAATACCATGATACTTTCTAGGTCACCTCTTTGAATTTTTTCTGCCTCCTCATCTTCCTCTGATCTCTTTGTTTCTTTTTTACTTCACAACCAAATGAATGATGCCCAAAAAATACAAAAGCATTAACATGTTGTCCTCGAGGATCACATGTAAGAAATTTTGAGACTCATGTAAATAGGTCAATATGCCATGCCTACATGGATGTGAAATCAATAGCATGGAAGATGCCTAGAGATCTGGATCTACACTCACACACTGATTGGACTTTTGTATGATGTGGTGCATGTCAAATCTTTCCAAAAAATGGAAACATTCTATAATTAGGCCCCCATGTATAGCTACAAAAATATTCAATAAATATAAATCTCAGAGCACAACTAGAGCCAAGTGATTTTATGATGAACGACAATGAAAAAAATAAATGCTTGCTAGATTACATCAAGAAAAAATCCCGTGATAGGATGAAAAATGTCATTGGTATTTTTTCCATGCTTAAAATCATGGTGGGGCTTTGAAGAGTGTGTACATTGGAATGCAATTTGTGGGGTGTTCCATGGAATGGGTGAATACACCTATGAATTGCATAAGGCACCGAGTGGAATGTGCACCCAACTCCATTGTCAAATAGGGACTGACCCTTCTCCTTCGACATGGATGTGGGCACTGATCAACGAGTGAGGATGCCACATAACACCGGTATTATCTGAGAAGCCACCTATGGCAATTAAGGTTCTCGAACAGGTCAAATATGATGATGAGGAGAATGCCATATCAGAGCTACACATCCCTCAACTTCAAGCACCCCAACACACTACCTCTCCTAGGTGCAACACATTTAGAAAGGATAAAATCATCATCTTCACAATGGAGACTTACACCAGTTGTAGCATAAGCTATCTGGGGTGCAACTTGGTGGGGAACCCAATTTGGCCAGCGCATGGGGTGGATCATAAGGACACTATCATTTATCTAGCAGCTCCATGCAGGACGCCTAGTTCTAGATATCACAAGGGTGCTAGCATTTGTCTACCACCTCCACATAGGAAGCCTAGTTCTAGACCATCCAACATTGAAGGTGCCACCACCTCCACATAGAAGGAAGAAGCTACATTCTAGGTTGTAAAAAAATGATCTTATAATTTAAAGTGACATTCAAGGTTTATAGCATCTCTAATTTTTTGCTAACTAAAATTTGTAACACCATTGAGTATGATACCTTTATAAATCTTAATCCACTATTAATCACGTTTATATTATATATTTTTATAGGGATATATATACATATTCCAATAAAATTATGTATTATATTAGATGTTAGAAGATAATCAACACAAATATATTTTCAAGAATTGCATACATAATTTTAATCAATAATTTTTTTTAAATAATTCATATGGTGGAAAACTTGTAATCATATTGATAGTTACTAAAAATCGTGATTGTAACCATTGCTTCTATATATCAAAAAAAAAAAAAAAAAAAAGAAAAAGAAATGTAACTTATAATTTTATTATTTCATCAAAAGAAAGGGAACCCATATTGGCTTACCACATTCTAATTTAGTTATTTCATGAGTATAATAGTCCAATTCACTCCATAGTTTATATCCTTATTCAACATTGCTTTGCACATGTTTTTATTTTTTAAATTAAATAATTAATTTAAATATTTTATTTTATGGCTCAATGCGCTTTTATTATAACTTCAAACTAGCATTAATATTATGTATACCATGCTCAAACTTTGAAAATCCACAAAAAAAAGAAATAAATGAAAATAACAAAGGTAATTGAGTATAAAAAGATTTAGAAAGCTCAACAAATGTTGCATTTACCTAACAACTTCACTTAAAATATAGAACCTAAAATTTTATGAGAGAAAGACCTACCACCAAATCCTTAGTTGTTGCTAATAGTTAGGCATTATTCCTATTTCTTAACACCATTCCAAGAAGAGGAATAGATAGAGTCTATAACATGGATACTCCGCACCCCATTGTATTATCTACTTGGAATATTAATGGTCCACTGATACCTCCTACTCTACCTAGAATATGAGATGAAATGTCAACATCTATGTTGAAAAATCTTCCATACTACACTAGGGAAGGCACCAAAATTTCAATCAAGTATCTAAACCATATGGTGAGCCTATATGCATTTCATAACATAATAGAGTGAAATATGACTCATTCGTGGTTAAGTATTATGAATGGTATTTCATGCTTCAAACTCACTTAATTGATGGCTAGGATCAATTTGCTACCTTGTTTGTAGAAATATTTAGAGAGAAAGCAAATGAAGTGTATCTCCTAGAGCAAATTTCAACCATAAAGAGAGCATTGATATATATATTACATATATTGCTTCCACAAATATTATTTAGCATTAATAGAAATGGTAAGGTTTGAATTGTATGTAATATTACACAAATATCAATTATTACATATATTGCTTCCACACATTTATTCTAAAGATAATATGAATTCAAATATCAAATGTCAAACATGAGTTTTGCTACTATTTATGTCACTAATTCTTATTCTATTGTCTTAAAACATATTTTTTATCCTTTCCAATTGAATCATTTGTCTATTCAAAAATTAAAATTAAAGAACATTGAATCCATAGCACATGTTGAAATCACATACTGTTATTAAAAACTTATTGCCAAAAATAAATGGATCTCCTTCAATTAATTACTTGAAAAGAATAGGTACAGACTCAATTATTTTCTCACATGAAAAGTTAGTATATATTCTAACTTAACATGCAAAAGTCAATGATTTTTATTTTATAATATAAAACCCATAAATATATTTAAGAAATCATAGCCTAACCTAGTTCATTTGAAATATAAAAAAAGAAAGATCATGTATAAGTTTAATGTGCAACCCCAATAGGCTAATTGTAGAGACTTTGGATCTCTAAATAAAGGTTTAAGGTTTGCATACTTGAGGTAGAGTTGTACACCATGCATTGGTAACAAAAGTATGGTTGGATAACCATATATTGGGTTAGCAACATTCTCCTTAAATATTGTATTATATAACCTATAACCTTATAGATGTTAAGTATATTATTGGTTATAATGAAATCATAAACATAGTATTTGAATTATAATAAAATTTTATAAAATTTAAAACATTGTAGTATTGTCCTTATGGTGTGCCAATGAGTTCTTGGGTGAATGATTTTAACATTTGGATGATATAACTCCCACAAAGTTCAAATTTGGACAGCACCAAAAGTTCAAACCAAATAAAAAATACCAACAAAATAAAAATTAAAATATCATAAAAAATTTAATTTTTTTAAACAATAATAAATTTATATAATATAAAATATTTAAAACAAAAGTATTTTAAAATAAGCAATTAAAGTTGAGGCATGGATAAATATAAATATGACAATTTTTCTTTAAATGATAAGACTTTCATTAAATTTTGATAATAATATAATTTAATCTTACGACATTTATCATGGAGATGAAGATGTTCCCCACCAAGAATAGAGTTGCTTCACACTTTCCTTACGCGAAGCCGTGGATGGCAGCCAAATTTGTTGCAGGAGCTCGTCAAAATATTTCCAAAGGTTTAAATCGCAAAAGTTTCGATGATTGCTGTTACTCCAGGTCAAAACCGCCACCAAGGCATTTCTGCAATGAGAAGAATCCATAAAAACTGCGGCATTGCCTCCATCATATGTTGGGTATTGCCTTCACAGCCCCATAGCAAGTTAGTTTTACATTTTTATTTTTTCAGTTAAAGTGCAAGGGCTTATGGTTGATGGTGCTTTTCTATCTTCCACGCTCTTATTGGCACATAAATAATCTGAAGAAGGTGATAACTTTGGATTTAGAATTAGTGGACCTTACTTTGTATAAGAAGCTGATAGGATCTTTGATGTATTTGATCAACACTAAACCAGATGTATGTTGTACAGTTAACACCTTGAGTTAGTTCATGGTGGAGCCAAGGTAAGAGCATTGGGTAGCAATAAAACATATACTCAAATACTTGAGGGGTACGGTGGACTATGGTCTAATATATCTTAAAGATGGTAAAGTGAGGTTGTAGGGGTATGCTCACTCAGAACATAGCCATTGATAGTAATGTTGTTATTATCACATAGCCGGTGGTAATGTTGTTATTGTGACATACTCGTTGATGACATTTACACTCTTGTTGATGGCATCCACACTCTCCTTGGCAAATTCCTGCTCACCTTCAAAACTTTGAGCCCACGCCATTAGCCTAAAGGCCTTTCTCTATCAGTCAATATGCAAGAGCGCTTATTATCTAAAAGATATCTCGATCTCACTCTAAAGGCCCAAAACCCGTCGAAGATTTGATGGGTAAAGTACATAACACTGAGATCATGTTGGTTACCTGGATGGGGGCTGTCTGTTAATGAGAAGCTTTTACAAAAGCACATAGTCATTGATGGTACTTTCTTCTTTTCCATTGTTTTCCTTGGCACATAGCCGTTACGGTAAGTGGTAAGTAGACAGTACATTAGGCAAACACAAGCTGAACAATAAGTATATATATATATATTTCAAACATATGCTTCCTATTCCAATATTCTATCGATCCTCGCCAGTACATGGTCCTGCCCCATCATATTTTCTTTGTTCCTCGGGCTGTTCTAATTAATCTGGATCTAGGCATCATGGTCTTCGTGAAGTCAGGCCCTTATCGCCAAATCTTTAGGCCTGAAAATTACCACCATGGTCTGCGTGAGGGACAAATTTGCGTTCTGTCAATCTGAAGCATGTAATTACTGGGTCAAGGGCCACAACATCAATGTGTTCGAGCTTATGGATGCCCTGTTTAAAAAGAGGTAGGGAATACCTCCAAAATATTTGAAATTTATTTTTAGAGTTTTAATTACGAAGATACCAGTGTAGGCTCTGACTATTTTATTTTTGATAGAGAATTTGAGGCACGCCATTTTTTGGGAGATAGAACGGGCTTCCATGTTTTCTTTAACACATTTCTGCTCACCTTCCAATCTTTGAGCCCACGCCATACCTTCCAATTCTCGGGGGCTATCTCGGCATAAAGGCCCTCCCGCTATCAGTCAATAGTCCGTAGCGCTATCTTGATATCGCATTAAAACCCAAAACTCACCCGAGATCTAATAGGTAAAACACAGAACACCGAGATAGAGGCACATAGCCGTTATGATAAGAGACATAGTACAGTAGACAAACACAGGTTAACCAGAGGGGCTTTCGGTTAACCGGAGGGGGCTTTCGTAGATGCCGTTGGTACATAGCCGGTAAGAGATATGTTACAGTAGGCAAACACAGGTTGAACAATACGTATACTTTTTTATATAATGAGACTTCATATTCCAATCATCCTATGCGTTGGCACATAGCCGTTATGATAAGAGACCTAGTACAATAGGCAACCACATGGTGAACAATGCGTATATTTTTTATGTAATAAAACTTCATATTCCAATCCTCTTCAATACCCTGGCTAGTAGCATTCCATATTTTAAGATATATATAGGCCTAGAAGCCTCATCCTGCCCCTCATATTTGCTTTGTTCCCTGGTTGTTCTAATTGATCTGGATCTGGGCACTGGCTGTTCTAATTGATCTAGATCTGGGCACCGTGGTTTGCGTGAGGTCGATCCCTTATGGCCAGATCTTCAGGCGTAACAATTAGCCAAGGGTTTGCATGACATCAGGCACTTATAGCCAGATCTTTAGCCCTGACAATTTCTTGTTCGGTCAGTGCGGAATGGGAAACTAATACCGGGCCAAGTGCCACTACACCAATGGGGCCGAGCTTATCTGACAATTTCTTGTTCGACCAGTGTGGAATGAGAAACTAATACCGGGCCAAGTGCCACTACACCAATGGGGCCGAGCTTATCACTATCTTGTTCAATTTAATGCAAAAGTAGGTGAGAACTGAGAATGTTTCCAAGGTATTTGAGTTTATTTGTTAGAGTTTTAAGGCATTTCAGAGTAGGTCTGATAATTTTATCTTTGATGCTTAGTTTCTGGCACAGAATTCTTTGGGAGGGGAACGGGCTTCATAACAGGTGTACATATTTATTGGGAGATGAAATGGGTTTTATAATGGATGAAATTTATTTGTTAGAGTTCTAATTATGGGGACACCAGAGTAAGGCGTGACTGATATATTTTTGATGGAGTTTCAGGCGTGACTGTTATATTTTTGATGGAGTTTCAGGCATAGAGGTGAAATGAGATTTATAACATGCAAAATTCATTTGTTAAGGATCTAATTATGAGGATTCCAAGCTTCATTACAGGCACATGATTTTCTTTGATAGGTGAAACAAACTTCACAACGTGTGCACACCATTTTTTGGGAGGTGGAACAGGCTTCATACACATTCAAGATCACAACATATGCTTTTTTTCCAAGGTCGTCTCTGACAATGTCACTCTCTCTACCCTCAAGCTAACTACAATTAGTTCTAAGCAATTTAAACTTCATTAATATTTTTAAGTAATTAATCAATATTGATTTACAACATAATGTTTTGCTTCATTTTAATTTTTTAAATGTTATTTTAAATTCTAGGCCATCCATTTTTATTATTTCATCTACAATTAGTTTTTACTGATTTTAGCACATATGTGATGATTTTCATCTACAATCAGTTTTTTTTTTTTTTTAAATTATTTTAGCACATATGATGATTTTCTCTTTTTACAAGGTCATTGACATACATATGCACACATTCAGTTTGGTTTAGGGTTAGACCTCTTGAAAGATAATCCAAAATCCAAATGTATATGATAAGTTTTATTAAATATTTCTTTTTAATAGTTTTATATAATTATGTGTATGTTTTTTAATTATAAAATAAAATGAAAGCATCCTTTAATTTAATTTATGTAATTTTTTTTTTTTATATATATATGATTTTTTTTATGAGTTTAATCCTTATTATTTGAACCATATATATGTTAAATGGTCCATTTGAAGGCAATGTCCACAAAAACTATAGCATTGCCTTTGGCATTGTAGAGGCAATGTTTTAGTTTATGTGGATTTTAGTAGTCACTTCTATGATTTAAACCAATTAAAATATTTTGATTAGCTTCAATAATCTTACGGACAAAATAACTTGTTATTAATAACAAACTATTTTAATAAATAAAATAGAACTATAAGCTTTGTTAGTATTTTAACCATGGCTAAAGTAGATTTCAAATTTGTTATCACCTTAAGAAATGTATATAGGCTCCTCTAAATTCAACCTCTTATGTGAAACAATAATACCTTCATTAGATGAGCCTCAAAATCTATATAAATATATAAAAAAAATGTATTATTATAATATAATTTATTATAAAAATGTGCAATACACTTCAAACTTAAAATCAACTATTCAAAAAATATGATATGGTTCAAACAATAACAATGAAATGAAATATTTTAATTACGTCCGCGAGACCCAAATATGGTCTATGGGACCTCAAATATGGAAGTACAATTACTCAAATCATATCATATGATATTTAATATCTTTGAGAAGGTTGTTCCTTCTCCTGCTGATTTGTGTTAGAAATTCCCCAACTTTTTTTATTTTACTGTCTTCAAAAAAATCTGCCATAAACTCGTTCCCAAGTGTTTCTTTGTATTTGTCATGGATATCTAAAAAACTCGAGCATTTATAGATGAAGTGTTCCTCTATCTCTACTACCCCTGTGCTGCATAGAGTACATATCCTTTCTTCCCATTGTTATTTGGGTGTTGTCCATCTCCCTGTTTCACATCTAAGCCTATGAGAGCTAGTCCTTATCTGAGCAATGAGTATTTTTTCCTTCCTCTTGATTTCAACGCCTATATACGCTTTTTCCTTGTGGTCATACATTGGGTTAAAATTTGCAAAATAATATTGTCTTTTCCTGCTTGCATTTTTCCACATTCCACTTCTAAACTTTTCATTCACATAATTTGTTATGTCTTTGTTGACATTTGGGCATTCATTTATGTTGATTTTCCAACGTTTCATCCATTTCTAGTTTTTTTTTCATCCATGTATTCTTTTGCCTATGCAACTCTTCGTCCCTAGCTGCCCTAGGCCATCTATCATTTGTCATGTTTTTTGTTTTTTTCAAGTAACATAACAACTTGGTCATAGCAATTGCTTCTAAATGGAACATTCCAGTTTCAACTAGAATAATTTCATAAGTTTATGCCAACTGCTCCTTCAATCTACAAAACTACAACTAAATTTTGTCGAACTTCACCAGATCTCTAATGAAGTGATACTGAATGTCAATGTGCTTCATCCGGCCATGGAACACTGGATCCTTAGACAATGCAATGATGAGATTATTATCACAAAACATAGTTGTCGCACCTTCTGGAGGATGGTTCAGTTCACCTAGAACTATTCGCAACCAAACTATTTGGCATGTGGTTGACACGACGATGACATACTCCACTTTAGCTGTGGATAATGCAATGATTGGTTGTTTCTTGGATGTCTGTGACACAGCTCCTAAACTGAGATGTAAGGTATACTCAGAGGTGCTTTTTTGATCATTAGTGCTACCAGCCCAATCACTATTTGTGTAGCCCACCAGTTCTATCTGGTCTTGTATGGCATAAAAGATGCCATGGTTCCATGTCCCATTGATAAAGCATAGGATTCACTTGCCTACTTGCCAATGCATGTCCTTTGGAGTCTCCATAAAGCGACTGATCAGACTGACTCTGAACATCAGATCTGGTCAAGTTGTAGTCAAATACATGAGACCACCAACTAGCCATTTGAACAAGGTTGGATCAATGTTTCTTCTAGAATCCAACTTGCTTAGCTTCAATCCTGTGGCAACAGGTATGATGGCAGGTTTGTTGTCCTCCATATTGAACCACTTTAGGACATCCTTCACATACTTGCCCTGAGAAATGAATATGCCATCTGTCGATTGGTCAAATTCGATGCTGAGAAAATATTTCATCAGCCCTAAGTCCGTCATCTTGAACCTCTTCTTCATGGTTTTTTTGAACTGGTCAAACAGTGCAGCATTGTTGCCAGTGTAAATCAGATCATCCACATAGAGATAGATGATTATAATCTCCCCTTCTTCATTTATATTCATGTACAGGGTGTGCTCATATGGGCATTTAACAAACCAATTTTGTTGAAAGTAGTTGTCAATCTCATTGTACCATGTCTTGGGTGCCTTCTTCAACCCATATAAGGCCTTCTTCAGCTTTAGAACTTTGCCCTCCTGGAATTCAATCTCGTAACCTGATGGTTGGTTTATGTAGACCTCCTCATCGAACACTCTATTGAGGAAGGTTGACTTGATGTCCATCTAGTAAACACTCCAGTCCTTCTGAGCTGCCAGTGCCAAGATCATCCTCACTATGTCAAGTCGGGCTATGGACGCATATGCCTCATGATAATCGATGTCTGACTTCTGCTTGTAACCCTTCACCACCATTTTGACCTTGTACCGATCAAATTATCTTTGGGCATTGAACTTAGTCTTGTACACCCACTTGAACCCAATGGTCTTCTTCCCTACTAGAAGATCTACCAACTACTATGTATCATTCTTCTCAATGGCTTCTATCTCCTCATCCATCATCTTCACCCACTTTTGGTTCTTGCATCTTCAAACTCCACTGGATCACACTCAGTAAAGAATTCAAAGCTAGAATATTCCTCATCTTGATGAGTTCGGGTTACCTCATAAATATCTTGCAAGCTCCTTGTCTTTACGGGTGTCACCAAGTTATAGATTCTACTTGCAAGTGGAGAAAACCAAGATGGTGATATTGTGTTGCTGCTGGCACTGTGACTGCTGCTTGAGGCTACAGGTGGTTGTACACTACTTTTCTCCAAGTCAACAGAATCGACTATTGCTGGCTTTGACTAGCCAATCTTTGATTTTTAGTTCCAGGCTTCATCTTATAGGAACTTCATATCACGACTGATGATGAGCTTCTTTGTCACAAGGTTGTACAACCTGTATGTCTTTGCCTACTCACTATATCTTGTGAAAATACACTTCTATGCTCTATCATCAAACTTTTGCCTCTTCTCTTCTAGAACATGTGCATATGCTATGCACCCGAACACACGTAAATGAGCCACACATGGCTTATGACCGCTCCAAGCCTCTTGAGGGATATTGTCCTTCATGCTTTTGGTGGGACATCTATTTAGCAGGTAGACTACATAGGTTATAGCCTCTACTTAGAACTCGTGCGGTAATCCCTTCACCTTCATCATGCTACGTGTCATCTACATGATCGTTCGGTTCTTCCTCTCTGTTACACCGTTCTGCTACGATGTGTATCTGGCAGGGAGCTACCTCTGAATTCCATGATGCTTACAAAATTTGTGGAATTTATTGGAAATGTATTTACCTCCACCATCTATCTTGAGGGTTTTAATCTGGTAGCGACTATGTTTCTCCACCAAAGCCTTGAACTCCTTGAACCTAGCAAATGCTTCTGACTTCATATTGATCGGATGAATCCAAGTCTTACAATTGAAGTCATCTATGAACATCAAGAAATATTTATTATCGATAAATGTGTTGGTCTGCATCGGATCGTAGATTTTTAAGTTCACCAGCTCTAATGGTTGTGATGCTCTCCAAGACTATCCAGAAGAGAACGAATCCATATGTTGTTTGTCGACTAAGCAACCTTCACAAATCTGACTTTGCTGCTCTATGAGGGGTAAACCCTTCACCATTTGCTTCTTATGTAGCAAGTTTAGGCCACTGAAACTCAAGTGGACGAACTTGAGATGCCACAGCCAGGTAGCATCTTTCATGACTGCACTCAGAGACATCAAATATTTGTTTTGAATCTGTAGTGGAACATCTTATTTTTTGTCATGGTCATAGTTGTAATCTGCCCATGCAACTTATCTCTAATGGTGCATACTCCATATTTGAACTGGACTGTATGCCCCTTCTGCACAAGCTATCCAACACTCAGAAGGTTATGCTTCAGACCATACACATAATAGACATCATAGATCTACTTCTATTCATCGTGCCTGGTATAAATGAGGATTTTTCATTTCTCCATTACGAGAACCTTGTTGTTATTTCCCATATTCACCTCAAACTGGACTATTTCATCTAGTTGTGAGAACATCTCCTTGTTCCCCATCATATGGTTGTTGCACCCACTATTGAGATACCAAACATTATTGTGGCTCTCCTCCTCAATATTGCAAGTCAACAACACGTTCCCTCCTATCGTATTTTTGGCTTCATTTATGTAATGGACCTATTGCTGGTTTTCCTTGGCCATCCTCTTTTTGCACTTTGAGATGTAATGGCCGAATTTCTTACAATAACACTATACCTTTGACTTGTCCTTTTATTACCAGATCCAGCTTATTGGTTCTTTACACCGCTTCTTCCTCCTTACTGATGGAAGTTCCAGTTGGTCTCCCTATCACTAGGGTTTGATCATCCACCTTGCTTGTTGCCTTTCCCATGCCTGACTCTGCCTCTTCCTCCTTGAGAACTAAAGGTGCCTTGGTGGAATTCTTTTTTGCCATTGTCTTGGAATGAGACTTGCGCCTTGAATACCTGCTCTAGAGAGGACTCGGATGAATGACTCAACCTCTATTCATGCATCTACAAAGAACCCATGAGCTCGTATATCTAGAGGGTTGTCAGATCCCTCGAATATTCTATTGCAATAATGACAGTCAAATTTGGCAGACAAACTTATGATATCTTCTCCACGATTCTCTAGATCTACATGATTTTCCATTCAACCACATCTAGTTGATAATGTCCATCATTCAGGTGAAGAAGTCGCTCATGGATTCAGATTCATTCATTTGCAGGTTCTCGAACTCCCTCCTGAACATCTATAGTTTCACCAACTTCACCTTGTTGGTGCCCTGATAAGAGCTGGCCAAAGTATCCTAGGCTTGCTTTACCTTGGTGGCTGATGCAATCCATGGGAATATGGACTCCTCGACTGCTTGCATAATATAGAATAGGGCCTTTTGGTCATTTTTCATGTTCTCCTTCAATAGGTCCTTGTCTGCTTGGGAGAGGGCGGTCAGTGCTGCTACATCTGCCAGTTCTGAGTAGCCATTCTCGACCAATTCCCACAACTCCTGAGATCCAAACAGGATCTTCATCTGGTTGTTCTAGTAATCATAATTATTTTTGTTGAAGCACGAGATCTACAACTGCAATGAATGATTGCTACCGAAAGCCATTCTTCTTTGATCTCCGTGTCAAGGCACTAATATGCTTTGATACCAATTTGAAGACTAAGTTTTAATTTTTCAAACCATTGAAGTCATAGAAATTTCTTGCGATAACGGGCTACGCGCTCCACAAACTACGATAGTGGGCAGACGTCGTCTACAAAGCCCACATTGCCGAGCATCGTAGGTCAACTAATGTGTAGTCGGGTGACACACGTCAAAGATTGCGCTAATGGAAGTCGATGCAACGTCGACTGGTGCATGCTAAAGGCTGCGTAGTCGGGAGTCGCAAGGATTTGGTGAATTGGGAATCACACACCCGTCGAGCCTTAGCTAAAACTTGGCTAAATACTTTGTCATCCAAAGTCGCTGACCTGATGCAGCACTGACATAAGTCATGCTCTCAAGCAATGAAGCTGGACTTCGCACACTCTCTAACATGAGAATTTTTAAGTGCTTCAAGTCTCACACTCCAAAGGCAACATTGGAAGTTGCTTACTTGCTTGTGTGACAACGAAATTCACCCACCAAGACAACGATTGTGGTAAATAAGGGACTTAACACAAAAGATGTCGAATCTGAGTTTATACACATGCAATGCAAAACTCGAACATAGAATGTGGGTGCATAAGCTAGGGTTGAATGTAGAAGACCCAAATATATTTATATACAGAGAATAAATGGAAAATACAACCAAACATTAGAATCAAAGTTAACAATTTATTTATCTGAATAAATCGATTACACAGAACCTCACATGAGGGTTTACAAATATCTACAACAACAGTTGCAAGATAAACAAAAAAACTAAGACATCCAAGACTATTGCTCGATGTTAATACAAATCTGCTCTCTGCTATTTTGCTTCAGCATGTCTTTGCTCTAATTGCATCTACGCTACACCTATTCTGCTCTGCATCACACTATGAAATATCGAGGAAACTGAGGTTTATAGCTAGGCATGATGAGCCAATTACTTACCTCGCACGAAGAAAGTAAATGGTTGATTGGACAAAGGGCACATGCGATGTCAAATAAATATTTTTGGTGGGATACCCATTATCACAGTTTTTGGTGAGCGAAGTTCGTCGACGCCCACTTTCAAAGTGAATTTGGGCATAGAGTGTAAATTGGGTTTAACATTTCTAACATGAAGTCCGTCCCACCTCCCAGATATTCGTGTGCCTGAAACTCTCCACAAAAACCAATAGAGTCAGGCCCTGCTTTGGAATCCTCATAATTAGATCCCTAACAAATGAATTTTACCCATTATAAAGCCCATTCCACCTTCCATCAAATAGCATGCCTTAAACTTGAGCAAAAATAAAATAGCCAAGAATAAAACAACATAAAACAGCTAGGTCCTACTTTGTAGTCCCCATAATTAAAACCCTAACAAATGAACTTCACCCATTATGAAATCCATTCCACCTCCCTAAGAATGACGTGCACCTATTATAAAGCCTGTTCCACCTCCCAAAGAATTCCATGCCTGAAACTTTGCACCAAAGATAAAATTGTTAGGCCCTATTCTAAAATGCCCTAGAACCTTAACAAATGAATTTCAAAATACCTTGGAAGAATTCCCAATTCTCACCTCTTTTCACACCAAATTGAACACAACAACGATAAGCTCGGCCCATTGGTGTAGTAGCCCTTGGCCCGATAGTGGTTTCCCCTTCGGACTGGTTGGGCTGAAGATCTAGCCATAAGGGCACGTAGACCATTGTGCTAATTGTTAGGGATGAAGGACCTGCCATCACATAGATCATTGTGCTAATTTTGAATATGTAGCCATAAGGGCCTGACATCACGTAGACTTTTGTGCTAATTCTTAGGTCTTAAGATCTGGCCATAAGGACCTAACCTCATGCAAACCATTATGTTAATTGTTAGGCTTGAAGATCTGGCCATAAAGGCCTGACCTCACACAAACCATGGTGCCCAAATCCAAACCAATCAGAGTAGCCAGGGGAACAAAACAAATATGATGAGGACAGGATGAGGTTTTTAGACCTATATATATCCTTCAAACATAAAAATACTACTAATCATGGTACTAGAGAGGGTCAATAGGGGATTGAAATATGAAGTCTTACTAATCATGGTACTAGAGAGGATCAATAGGGGATTGAAATATGAAGTCTTACTAATCATGGTACTAGAGAGGATCAATAGGGAATTGAAATATGAAGTTTTATTATAAAAAAATATAAATATTATTAAGCCTGTGTTTGCCTAATGTAGCATGTCTCTTACCATAACGGCTATGAGCCAACGTATGGCTATATTCAACCTGTATTTGTCTAATATACCATGTCTCTTACTATAACCCCTATGTGCCAACGGATGGCTATGTACCTCTACAAAAGGACCCCTCCGGTTAAACAACATGATCTCGGTGCTTTACCCATCAGATCTCCGACGGGTTTTGGGCCTTTAGGGCGACATCTAAATAGTGGGACAGCCTTTAGGGCGAAATAGCCCATGGAAGATATGGCCTGGGCTCAATGTTTGGAAGGTGTTAAGGAGAGCATGTAAGTCCGTTCCAAAAATAAAACAGCTCCATCATTAAAACCTTAAAAATGAAATAGCCATGAAAGATATGGCGCGGGTTCAAAGTTTGGAAGGTGAGCAGAAATGTGCTAAGGAGAGTAAGTCCGTTCCAAAGATAAAACAGTTTCATAATTAAAACCCTAAAAATGAATTTCAAACTTCCTAAAGAATGGCATGCCTTGCATCAAAAATAAAATAGTTAAAACCTACACTAAAATCTCTATAATTAAAACTCTAAAAATAAATTTCAAATACCTTAAAAGTATTCCCCTGTTCTCGCTTCTTTTCTCACCGTAAACTCAGATCCATTGGTGTAATGGCCATTGGCCCAGTAGTTGCCGCTTCGGATTGGCGGAAACAGCCGAAGATCTTTCCATAATGGACTGACCTCACGCAGACCACGGTGCTATGTGGCATCCTTGATGTCGGCCACCCACTCGTTGATTAATACCCACATCAATGTGGAAGGAGAAAGATCGGGCCCTATTTAACAATGGAGCTGGGTGCTCCATCCTAAACGGGTAGCGTGATGGGTGGCTTGGGTTCAAAGTTTGGAAGGTAAGCAGAAATGTGCTAAGGAGAGCATGTAAGTCCGTTCCAAAAATAAAACAGTTTCATAATTAAAACCTTAAAAATGAATTTCAATGACATGCCTTGCATCAAAAAATAAAATAATTAAAACCTACACTACAATCTCTATAATTAAAACTCTAAAAATAAATTTCAAATACCTTAAAAGCATTCCCCTGTTCTCGCCGCCGCAATTTCGGCTAAGATGACTTCCACCGCCTCCACAGAGGAGATGGAGATAAAGGGTTATCGTCGGTTTCGCTAGGTCATTGGACAAGGATGGCAACCCGACTGTAATCATGGATGGAAATGAGGGGCAGCGGCATTTGCTAACAAATATTATTTTTTCATTTTGTTTATTTTACTTTTTTTAATAATGAGGGGCAGCGGCATTTGCTAACAAATATTATTTTTTCATTTTGTTTATTTAATTTTTTTAATATAGGTTTTTTATTTTTTAAAAATCTTTCAATAGAAACGTCTTTTAATATGTGTTATTATGTGATTAGGTTGTTATTGTAAATAAAAAATTATAATTTTTTTATTAAAAATGTTAACATTTATTTTATATATATAGTATTTTAGTCATCGACAAGATTTGAACCCAAGTCCTCTCGATATGTTGCACCTTACTGGAATCGGCCCAACCATCTTAGCTACTGTGCTGAATATATATAGTATTTTCAAATAACGAAATGTAATATGAATCTATAAGTTTTATATCAATAGTATTAAATTGTTTTTTTTGGAATAGAACTTCATAATTTGTATAAAATTTTGTTTATGAATTCAATTTGCTATTTGGTAGTTTTTCCTTCGAGGACTTTGGCCATTTCAGTTACCCCGTGCCCCCACCACTACAATAGATAATTTTGGACCACAAATAATAAAATATAAAAATATAAACAATGCATTATTATGTTATATACAATAGAATAAATCTAAACAAACAAATACACAAATAAGGCACACAATCACAAGTTAAAAAAATTATAAGCAAAGTAAATACCCAAACAACAAATAATAGAATAAAAAATAATGTATAAATATATACACATTACTTAACATAAAACACAATTTCATATGCTAAAACAATGTCATGTTATAGAGATTTCATACTGTTTTGAATGTAATTTTATTAATTCAAAATTAATAAGAAATGGACATATTTAAAGACTTTTAAAAAACTTGCAATTTTTTATTTACAATAACATCATAATCACATATACTTATTTGAATGTAATTTTATTAATTCAAAACTAATAAGAAATGGATATATTTAAAGAAACATCATAATCACATAATTACACATATTAAAAGATATGTATTTAAATACTTTTAAAAATAAAAACATATATTAAAAAATTGGAAACCAATCATAATAAAAGAATAAAAAATGTTCTTATATAACTAATCAATCATATATTAGATTATTTTTATATACACTTTTCATTTTGATTCTACTGAAGCATATAATAAACCAAAATAGATGTTATATATAAACATAATCTTTATTTTCAATACACATAATTAAAAATAAAATCTAAATGTCATATAATATTTACTTCAAATTCCAATTGTAACTATATTCTTGAGCCTTACAACAACTCTATAGCCTTGATCCAGCTAGTCCTAGAACACATCTACATATTTCCAACAACCACCTCAAAGGAAGCGTCTTCAATTTCTACAACATCTCCATCTTTGCAACCTCAAAGGTAGTATCTTCAATTTTTGATGTATTTACATATTTCCAACAACCACCTCACCTCACGAGAGATTTTTAGAACCTCCTCAATCTCAACATCTCCAGCAAAATTTTCCAATGCAATATCATAGCCAAAAACATCATCATATTTGGTGACTTTACCTTCAATTGCTTGAGTCCTTGCAGCTCCTTTGTGTTGCCATCGTCATAGCTAAAATACCTCCTATCATCATCCTAATTTCTAGGGGCATGGCATGGTTACCATCGTTTTTCCATGACCTAATAAAACCTGTGATAACCCATATATCCATCTCCTATGCAATGGCCATAGAGGTCATCTTAGCTATAATGATGAGAGGGACAACGATGAGCACATCTGGCCTAGAGTGCACTCTACCAAGGAACTTGATTTGGCCATGTGGGTACATGTCATATTAGTTGTAGTGATCAAAGGGGCATTGGTAAGCATAGTTGGCCACAAAGGAGTGGGTTATGCCTAGATCACCCTACCCATTTAGTATGGAGTATCCCTTTCCATCATCAAATAGGGGCCTAGTCTAACCATTTTTGTTCAACATGAAGATCAGTTCTAATAAGTGAGTGAGATGTTGATGTTGATACATAAGAGCATCTACACTATAGTGATATACACCTGTGGTTGCATAAGCTACCAGAGGTGCAACCCATTGAGGAACCTGATTCAACCATGTGGGAGCTTGGAGAAGCAAAACATTAGATGGAAGAAAAACATAATCCTTATTTTCAATACACATAATTAAAAATAAAATATGAATATCATATAATATTTACTTCAAGTTCCAATTCTAACTAGATTCTTGAGCCTTGAAACAACTTTCAAACCTTGATCCATCTATCCCTAGAACACATCTACATATTTTTGACAACCACCTCAAAGGAAGTGTATTCAACTTCTACAACATCTCCATCTTTGCAACCTCAAAGGGAGTATCTCCAATTTTTGGTGTATTTGTATCTTCCCAACAACAACCTCACCTCACGGGAGATTTTTAGAACCCCCTTAATCTCAACATCTCTGGCAAAAAATTCCAATGCAATCTCATGGTCAAAAATATCATAAGGGTTGATGACTTTACCTTCAATGGATTGAGTCCTTGCAGCTCCCCTGTGTTGTCATCGCTATAGCTAAACTACCTCCTATCATCATCCTAATTTCTAGTGGCATGGCATGGTTGGCATGACATGGTTTCCAAGTGTGGGAGCTTGGATAAGCAAAATACTAGATGGAAGCAAAACATAATCCTTATTTTCAATACACATAATTAAAAATAAAATCTAAATATCATATAATATTTACTTCAAATTCCAATTCTAACCAGATTATTGAGCCTTACAACAAATTTCGAAGCATGATCCAGCTAGTCCTAGAATGCATCTACATATTTTTGATAACCACCTCAAAGGAAGTGTCTTCAACTTCTACAACATCTCTATCTTTGCAATTTCAAAGGAAGTATCTCCAATATTTGGTCTATCTGAGTCTTCCCAACAACCACCTCACCTCATTGTAGATTTTTAGAACCTCCTCAATCTCAACATATCTAGAAAAAACTTCCAATGCAATATCATGGTCAAAAATATCTTTAAGTTTGGTGAATTTACCTTTAGTCATCATCCTAATTTCTAAGGGCATGACATGGTTACCATCATCTTCCCATGGCCTAACCAAACTTGTGATAGCCCATATATCATATCCTATGCAATGGCCATAGAGGTCATCTTAGCCATAGT
This sequence comes from Wollemia nobilis, assembly GCA_028583015.1. Lineage (NCBI taxonomy): Eukaryota > Viridiplantae > Streptophyta > Pinopsida > Araucariales > Araucariaceae > Wollemia > Wollemia nobilis. Next base: position 280,738 of record JAQPPZ010001979.1, read on the forward strand.
GATGAGAGGAACAATGATGATAAAACTTCGCTTGGAGTGTAATCTACCATGGAACTTGATTCAACCATGTGGATACAGGTCATCTTAGTCGTAGTTATCAAAGGGGCATTAGTAAGCACACCTGACCACAAAGGAGCGGGTGGTGCCTAGATCACCCTACCCATTTAGGATGGAGCATCCCTTTCCATCATAGAATAGAGGCTTGGCTCGACCCTTTTACTTCGATATGAATCGTGCTAGGTAGTGAGTGAGATGTTGATGATGACACATGAGAGCATCTATATAAAAATTGCCTATATAAGTGGCTACATAATCTACTAGGGGTGCAACCCATCCAAGAAATCGATTTAGCCGTGTGGGAGCTTGGAGAAGCAAAAAATTAGATGGAAGCACCATGTGGTTAGATGGCTATCGGGAATGCGCATAGGATGGATTATGAGGGTGTTCAACATGTTTGGTGTGCAACCTGTCAGGAACCCCAACCATGTGGGAGCCTATAGAAGTAAAAAATAAGACATAGACATAATATGATTTTATGGATTTAGGGTGAGTTCATGGGTTGGATCATGAGGGTGATGTCGTTCGTCCTCCATGGGTGCTTGAGATATTTCTCGACCATAGTCAGGGTTGATACAAAATTGATCATCAAGAGGAAGATGCTCTTTTCCAAGGCATCAAAATAACCTGACTAATAAAGAAAAAAATGTACACTCGTTACTCTGGGGGATGCAAAATATCAACAAGAAAATTCTACATTTAAACAATAATGATCACAATATAAATTCAATGTATTTTACTTATGAGACAATAGAGATTAAGATACCATTTTTCATGGATGTAAAATGAAATAAATGTACATGTGATGATTTTTTAGTGATCGTTTCTATTGGGGATGTAAAGATCAACGAGTAAATTGTAGAGTTAAACAGTAATAGTTAGGTTGTTAATTGTAGAATGTACACATTTTACAATCTAGATGCTTCACCCTCACCCACTACAACTCTTTTGATTTTTAAACTTAAATATCAATTTGGAGGTGCACAGATTATAGAATTTTTTGCTTCACATTTTGATTTTAAATTGTAGCAATGTGATCTTGGAGGTGCCCCTAGAGTAGGCTTATAGTCCAAGCATTGTTTATTTATTATAAAAATATGTTTATGTCCCTCTATGCCCTACTTTATACAAATTTCTCCTACCCCTAACCAAAATGCCCATATAAACTCTCATATAACTAAAATATATTAACATAACCATGACCATGAAACCACATATCTTGAGAAAAATATATTAGTTATATGCTTCACTACACAAATATAAACTCTCTCTCACATACATTCACATGTGTGGACCACACATAAAATATCTCACTCTCTATCTTCCTCTTGTCCTCATCCTATTGCCACCTCTCTCTCTCTCTCACTTCGTCTTTTTATCACTCTCAAAATCACTCTCACTCTTTTTTAGAATTACATATAAATTTTTTGTCTCTCTCTCAATTAAAAAGAGCCACACATTTCATGTTCATGACCATCCTTAAATTTTTGAAGATTATTTTTCCTAGCCCTCCATAAAAAACCATTGTGGGTATTTTTTTGCACCTACCCACACCTGATTGCTAGTAGCCATATATTTGGATTACCATTTTGTAAATAAAACCAGAGATTACCAACAATTTTTTCTATAAGCTCAGAAGAATTTCCAGAAGCAGAGTTGAACGAACACGTCATTGGAGAGATGCCCCTTGAACTTGCTATATTTCCTATGTCCAATCAAAGTCTAAAATAAAGACAAAGATTCAGCTTACTACAACTATGAATCGATAACTCATTTTTATTCACTAGGGCATCAAAAGGTGACCAAGAAAAATTGATCAAGGCTTAAGGCTGCTAGAATTATGATACTAGGATAATGCATGTTGGTTCATGCTACCAGAAGACAAACTCCAGCTAGAGTGGCTATCTCTCCAAGATGTCAAAATGCTTGTAACTGACTGAACCTTTGGGGTGGCACCAATTTCCCATACACCAACCAAAATATGATAAGAATGAAGTGGAGAAAATGGCTTAATTCAGGAGTGAACCAGTAGACAATCATCCAAATGGGACCTAAAATATTTAGTATGTATGGATGTGGAAAAATGAGCTAAATATAAATAATGTCAGAACATCTACAATGGCTAGAGCTCAATATTAAGTCTAGGGATTACAAGAACAATTATACCCAATCAAAATCAATCAGTATCCAAAAGACCCAACCTTCACCAAGACAAGAAAGTGTCTAAGTCGTAAGGAGGCCAAGTCACTAGAGCACAAAGATATTTATGCCAGTCTAAACTCGACCAAGTCTGAGTTCAGTACCCAAGTACAGATAATGCCAAAAATTTCATACCCGATGGGACCTTAATCAGTTCTTAAAAGCATGACATATCTAGAAGTGAGAAATAGGTCAAGGGCTGAGAGTGTCAAAATAATTACACCCAACCAGAACCCGGTGGGGTCCCAAAAGCCTAACAACATAATGAGGTCTTGGTCAAAGAAATGGTAAAGTTATAATAACATCAGAATATTCATGCTTGACTAGAGCCTAGCAAGGTCTCAATGTTCCAATGCAAATATTGGAAGTTGACAAAGGGAGCATAATACAAAAGAAAGAAGGCACCAAAATAATTGTACCCAGAAAGGTCTAACTAGGTTCTGAGGACCCGATATAGTAGAGGAGGTATATAATATAAGATTAGATCTGCTGGTAAATTGATGTATAGTTGAAGGTCATCTATGAGATAAAAGACAATCTAACAGGTGCACACATGGTCTAGTAGCCACTTCCCAATAAGGTAAGGTCTCTTTTGCCCACAACATCTGCTAGGCATATTCATGTTAGGAGATCTCAATGAAAAAATCCATCATGTAGACAACATGGTGGTTAAGTAGAGAGGGTCAGTAGAAATCAAGGGACTAGATGTAGCCAATAAGCTAAGCATGACTTGAGATGCTATAGATCTATGCCATGTCAATCAACCATGTTTGGGTTAGTGTAGCAGCCATACTTTCAAAGTTGTTCAACAAGCTGGAAGAATCTATAACATAACAATAATCTATTTCTGAGGCAATGATGGTTTTGACTACTTAAGAATTGTAAAATATCTATAAATACTATAATGTAAAAGGAAAATAGGTCAGCTCTTAGGCATTTACAATTCATATGTAAATATGGATTACTTGCATCTTAATACAAATTGACTGTTTCTTGGTCTCTAGTTTAATTCATTTGCAAAGCATGTATGTATGGATGACCGCTTATTTCTAATTTAAGCATGTTGAATGTTTATGGTGATTTATTCTAAATCTTAGATTTGCACTTCTTTATTCACTTGTCTAGAATTGGTGGTCTCATAAGATATAGTAGATTAAAATTAAATGTTCTATAATTTATTGTAAAATTGGTTGGTTTGTTAGGTAGTTGATTATTTAGTTGCATGATCCATATTTGACCTAGTGAAACCGATGATAGCCCTTATCTCCATGTCCTCTATGGATGTGATGGAGGTCATCTTAGCCATAATCATGGTAACCTCGATCTTGGAAGTCCCCATCTCGCTACCCGTTTAGGATGGAGCACCCAACTCCATTTTCAAATAGAGCTCGAACCTTCTCCTTCGACATGGATGTGGACAATGATAAATGAGTGAGGATGCCACATAGTATCGGTATTATATGAGTAGCCACTTGTTGGTAATTAAGGTCCTCAAATAGGTCAATTAATGAATGAATGAAATATTTTAATTATGTTCGTGAGACCAAAATATGGTCTCTGGGATCTCCAAATATGGAAACACACTTATTCAAATCATATGACAATTAATGTCCTTGAGAAGGATATTCCTTCTCCTACTGATTTGGGTTAGCAACTCCCCAACTTTTTTATTTTACTGTCTTCAAATAAATCTGTCATGGACCCTTTTCCAAGCATTTCTTTGTATTTGCCACAGATGTTCAAAAAACTTGGGCATTCATATATGAAATGTTCCTCTGTCTCTATTGCCCCTATGCTGCATAGAGTACATATCTTTTCTTCCCATTGTTCCTTGGGCATTGTCCATATCCCTGTTTTACATATAAGCCTATGAGAGCTAGTCCTTATCTGAGCAGTGAGGATTTTTTCCCTCCACTTAATTTTTGCACCTATAAATGCTTTTTCCTTATGGTCATACGTTGGGTTAAACTTTGCAATATAGTATTGTCTTTTCTTTCTTGCATTTTTCTAAATTCCACTTCTAAACTTTTCATTCACATAGTTTTTATGTCTTTATTGAAATTTGGGAATTCATTTATGTTTATTTCCCAATGTTTCATCCATTTCTGATTTTATTTCATCCATGTGTTCTTATACCTATGTAGCTCTTCATCCCTAACTGCCCTAAGCCATATGTTGTTTTTCATGTTTTCTATTTTTTCAAGTAACATAAAATCTTGATCGTAACAATTGCATCTAAAGGAAATATTCTTGTTTTATCTAGAATAATTTCATAAGGGAATGTGGTCTTCATTCTAATAAAATTTATAATTAAAATTTTTGAATCCTTTCTATTTGCATCTATTTTGTATCTTTCAAGCCACTAGCCCACACCTGGCAACCATACAATTAAATCGGTGTGACAAGTAGACCAAATATGACCTTGGTGATCTTCTAGTCCCACAACTTGGCATTCCTACACTGATTTTGAAGTGCATATAGTTCTCTCCAACCACTTAGAGTTATTTTCATCCTACATGTATTCTAATTGAGATTGTCATGAAAGTCTATGCCTAGGTATTTGTATTCTATGACTACCTCAAGATATTCTCCTACAAACTGAAATTCGAGATGTTGCTTCTCCTTTTTCATTGAAAAATCATGACTTTTGTTTTGCTCGTGTTCACCTACATCCCAACTTCCTTACAAAAGAGTTTTAGAGCCCAAAGGTGATCTTATAGATCTTTAGCTATTTTGGCCACAAGAATTACATCATCTACATACATGAGGAGTTTTACCACATATTTGTCTAAGTGCACACCCTCTCCCCCAAATTTATTTATTAATTCTTCTAACTTGTCAATGTACAACCCAAATAATATCAAATATAGAGCGAAACATTATTTTATACCTATGCCACTCCTAAAAAATTTAGATAACCCTTCCTACGTTCTAATTCTAGCCTTTACATGCTCATATAATCTATGAACTGCTGCCTTGTAGTGAATTGGAACCTCTAGCTCTTCCATTTTGCTCCATAATTTTTTCCTTAGAACTATGTCAAATACCTTTTTGAAGTCTACAAAACAAAAAAAAAACCTCCTATTTTTTATCCCATATTTTTCCACTATGTGTCTAAGCATGATACAATGATCAATCGTTGAGTGCTTGGGCCTAAAACCCACTTGTATCTTTACTCTATTTTTTCCACAATGTATGCTAGGCATGATTTCATGTTAGGAGATCTCAATGGAAAAATCCATCACACAGACAATAGGGTGGTTGAGTAGAGAGGATCAATAGAAATCAAGGGATAAAATGTAGCCAATAAGCTAAGTACGACTTGAGCTGGTGTAGATCTAGGACACATCAATCAACCATATTTGGATTAGTGTAGTAGCCATACTTTTGAAGTTATTCAACAGGGTGGCAGAATCTATAACATAACAACAATCCACTTCTGAGGCAATGATGGTTTTGACTGCTTAAAATTATAAAATATCTATAAATACTATAATGCAAATGGAAAAAGGTTCGACTCTTAGGCATTTACAATTCATATGTAAATATGGATTACTGACATCTTAATACAAATTAACTGTTGTGTAGTCTCTGGTTTAATTCATTTGCAAAGAATGTTTGTATGGACGACTCCTTATTTCTAATTTAAGCATGTTGAATATTTATGGTGTTTTATTCTAAATCTTGGATTTGCACTTCTTCATTCACTTGTATGGAATTGGTGGTCTCATAAGATACAATAGATTAAAATTGAATGTTCTATAATTTATTGTAAAACTAGCTGGTTTATTAGGTAGTTGATTTTTTAGTTGCATGATCTATATTTTTAAACATCTCTTGATGTTGCTTAATCTACACCACTATAAGTTTTGACTTTGGCCTCTTTTATCTCTTTTAGTGCCCCTTTTACCTAGTATTTAGGCATACTTAGTCGAGACTTCAAAGAATCAGTCTTATCCAGAGATTGACCACTGTAGTTCTCACAAGCTCCTTCATCATTCAATGTTGGTCAAGGTCTGTAGGTGCACGAACCTTTCCATTAGAAATATTCTCTAACCAATAGTTTTTGGTATGCCTAGTGGGACCCAAAGGTCCCTTAGCTAGATAATTTAAGGATTGGTGATATCCTTTATTATTAGATCTTATAAAAATTACCTGGTGACTTCAATCAAATATAGAAAGCTCTATCATATGAATAGTTGCATTTATATCTAAATAGAACATAGTTTTTTTTTGGTAATTAAGGTACAAATTCATTACAACCGGGTTTTACAGGTTGACCCAAAACCTATTACAAAATCAGCACAAAGCTTAAACAAAACAAGACCTCAATAGGGACAGTCTGTCCTTAGCCCCCTACTGGGGCCACATAGCCAACAAAGAGCAACATGCTTACAAAATATTACACACACCTTAGAACATAGGCAGTCGGCAATTTTGCCTCCTAACACTTTCTCTTCTCTTTTGGTCGCGAAACTAAGACATGTCGCTTTATCATGACACTTTTCCTTCCTCCTCTTTCTTTTCTCTTTTGGTTGCAAAAAAGCAACATGTCGCGAGATCACGACACTTTTCCTTCCCGCTATTTCTCTTCTCTTTTGGTCGTGAAAATACGACATGTCGCGAAATCACAAAAATTTTTCCCTCTTGCTTATTATCTTCACTTTTGGTCGCGAAAAAGCGACATGTCGCGATATCGCTACACCCTTTCTTTCATTCTGAACATGTCATGAAATCGTGACACTTTTCCTTCCTCCTATTTCTTTTCTCTTTTGTTCACAAAAAATCGACATGTCATGAAATCATGACACTTTTCCTTCCTGCTCTTTCTCTTCTCTTTTGGTCATGAAAATTTGACATCTCGTGATATCGTGACACTTTTTCCCTCTTGCTTATTCTCTTCACTTTTGGTCGCAAAAAAGTGACATGTCGTGATATCGCTACACCCTTTCTTTCATTATGAACATGTCGCGAAATCGCGATACTTTTTCTTTCCTCCTCTTTCTCTTCTCTTTTGGTCGCGAGAATGCGACATGTAGCGATATCGTGACACTTTTCCTTCTCGCTCTTTCTCTTCTCTTTTGGTTGCGAAAAGATGACATGTCGCAAAAGCGTGACACTTTTTCCATATTGCTCTTTCTCTTCTCTTTTGGTCGCGATAAACCGACATGTCGCGATATCGTGACACTTTTTCCTTCTTGCTCTTTCTCTTCTCTTTTGGACGCAAAAATCTGACATGTCACGAAATTGTGACCCTTTTTTATTCAAGTTGAACACATCACCAAAAAGTGACACTAAATCCTTCTTGCTCACCATGTCGTGATATCGTGACACTCTTTCTTTCTTGCTTAACATGTTGCGATATCGGGACACTTTTCCTTTATTGCTCTTTCTCTTTTCTTTTGGTCGTGAAAATGCGACATGTCGCGATATCGCGACACTTTTTCCATGTTGTGATATCGCGACACTCTTTCTTTTATGCTCAACATGTCGCGACATCGCGACACTTTTTCCTTCCTCCTCTTTCACTTATTTTTTGGTCGCAAGAATGCGTCATGTTGCGATATCATGCCCCTTTTCCTTCTTTCTCTTAGTCTGCTATTTTGGTCATGAAAGGACGACATGTTGCGAAATCGTGAAACTTTTTCTTTCTTGCTTTTTCTCTTCTCTTTTAGTTGCGAAAGAACGACATGTCACGATATCGCAACACTTTTTCCCACTTGCTCTTTCTCTTCTTTTTTGGTCGTGAAAATGCGACATGTCATGATATCGTGACACTTCTTCCTTCATGCTCAACATATCACCAAAAAGTGACACATTTTCCTTCTTGCTCAACATGTCGCGATATCGCGACACTCTTTCATTCTTGCTCATCATGTCGCGATATTGCGACACTTTTTCCCTTTTGCTTTTTCTCTTCTCTTTTGATCGCGACAACGTGACATGTCACGATATCACGACACTTTTTCCTTCTTAATCTTTCTCTTCTCTTTTAGTCACGAAAAAATGACATGTCACCATATCGCGACACATTTTCCCACTTGCTCTTTCTCTTCTTTTTTGGTCACGAAAATGCAACATGTCATGATATCGCGACACTTCTTCCTTCATGCTCAACATATCGCCAAAAAGTGACACTTTTTCCTTCTTGCTCAACATGGATCGACATCGTGGCACTCTTTCATTCATGTCGCGATATTGCGACACTTTTTCCCTCTTGCTTTTTCTCTTCTCTTTTGATCGTGACAACGCGACATGTCGTGAAATCATGACACTTTTTCCTTCTTGCTCGCGATATCATGACACTCTTTCTAGCATGTCGTGGCATCGCAACACTTTTCCTTTCTTGCTCTACATGTCGTGAAATCGTGACACTCTTCCTTTCTTGCTCAACATGTCACGATATCGTGACCCTTTTTCCTTCTTGCTCAACATGTCGCGATATCATGACACTTTTTCTTTCTTGCTCAACCTATCGTGAAATCGCTACACTTTTCCTTTCTTGCTAAAAATTGCTTTTCCTGAAACTCGAACAATTTGTGAAATCATGACATCAGTCTTTGGCCTCAGCCATTGCCCCTGACCCCATAACATGAAGCCACCAAGCCACCTAGATCCTTCCCCTATTGCAAAGAAAGCTAAAGCTGTCACAATGAGGACCGAAGCAATCCTGACAAAACCACATTGAAACTGCTCTCCCTTTTTCCGATCCCCACAACTTCACCATCATTGATGATCATTTTGAATTATTTTATCCACTTCACTTGGGACCCCATGTTCCCAAGTGACCAACCCAATGGCTTCCACCCCTAAATTGGCCAAGATATCAGCTGTTTTATTTGTTTCCCTAAATAGAACATAGTGATACTCTATTTTAGTTCACAATATCCATCGCCTAGTGACTCACCTACAAGAATGAACTCACTCTTACAACCAATTATATTTGAAATAAGCAGAACAAGGTGGTTTTATTGAACATTAACCAAGGTTCATAATTGATTTTAATTATGCACCATTCCTAAAGATCTATCTCCCAGAGGACTCAAGGTTTGATGAGCAACCTCGACCTCACTAGTAGAGAAGTTATGCTTATTTTATGATTTCAAGGATCTAAGTGCTACAATGATTCAGTGCGAATATCCCTGTTGAAATTACATCGACCCTCTCAATTTTCAAAATCTTCATGAGATTCCCAAGTCTTCTTTAAAGTACTTTCCAATTTTTGATAGGACAAATAAGACTACATTTGAATATTATCAGGATATTTGTTCCTTAGCAATGATTCAAAATATTATGAATGAGGATGTGGATCTTAGATTCTTTATCCTCTCTCTTAACGTAAAATCCATAGTGTGGTATAAATACTTGAAGTATGAGAGTATTTGTACATGGAATGACCTATCCAAAGTACTCATAAACATATTTTATGACTCAAGGGATCCCTTATTGATGCTCAATTAGTTCTCCTTCATCATATGTACTCCTTTAATAGAATATCATTGACTTCAACATTCATTTCAAAAGAAATTTGAAAAGAATCCCCTACTAGATTCAACCATCTCCCACTTAGGTATACCTGTACTATACCCAGACCTTTTTCTTATATATGGATCTCATTATTCAACAATTTAAAGAAAAAAGGTTTCCAAATATTTACAAGGAGGTTATGCAAGCTGAAAATATGTTGATTTAGATGGGAAAATTGCCCCTTAGGGATGTCCCTTCTGCATGGAAAGCCTTGTCAAACCACCTCCTAGAGCATCTATGATAGGCTTTTCCCAAAAAATGCAAAATGCTTTCTCCATCAATTCCTATGAAAGCAAACCCTTGGTAGATCGAAAAGTGTTGGTAGAAACTAGGACAACTCTAGAAGAAGATGAAGGTCAAAAAAAATTTCCTCTCAAGAAAAATACCAATACCATGGCCTTTTTTCTACCAACGCAAAACATGAATTCCTGGGGTTTAGTGCCTCTATGGCCCTCTTTGTTGTCAAACTCTCCCATGAGTAAGGAAAGACTAATAGGAAGTAGGAGGTCATCATTTTTAGCTTGCAATCCTAAGCAAGAAAAAAGAAGTCCAATGATATTTCATGACATATTTGGTGGACCTTCTTTTCGGTCGACTAAGCTCTTAGATTATTTAAAATATAAAAAAGAACAATAAATATGGGCATCATTGCCCATGCCATGTGACACATTCCCTACCATATCATTTTTTGGAGAGCCACCTATCAATTTTCCAATCTCATGGTAAGTAATGCATGACAATCATAATGGTTGGATAATAACTCAAACCATGGTGGTAACATACCAAGATGGGATATGGACCTCAATCCTAATGAGCTTAGATGAAATATGACATTGACACCCTTTCCTAGTTTATTCAACTACTGAAGTCAATTGGATGGCAACCAATATTACCAAGATCAATATGAAGAATAACTCAGGTTTGGTGTCATCTGGTCTAAACAATGCATATTCATAGGAATACCTACAATATTTATTCCCTAGGTGTGCCAGACACAATTGTTTTTTGTAAATATGTAGTAGTAAATAAGAACTATGATGAAGGCATAGATGCTCATAGCTTGTAAGAAAAGTTCCTCTTGGAATATTTTCTACCTCCTCATCTTCCTTCGATCTCTTTATTCTTTATTTCTTTATTTCTTTATATATTTTGTTATTTTAACTGCACAACCCAATGAATTATGCCCAACAAGTACAAATGTATTAACATGTTGACCTTGAGAATCGAATATCACATGTAAAATTTTTTTAGACTCATGTAAATAGGACAATATACCACGCCTACATGGACATGAAATCAATAACAATGAATCTTAACCATAGATATGAGAGGGGAAACAACGAGCACACCTAGCCACAAAGGAGTGGGTGGTCCCCAGATCACCCAACTCATTTCTGATGGAGCACCCTACCCCATCATTGAATAGGCATCTAGTCCAACCTGGTAGTTCTAATTTGATGCATTGGTCGATACAAGGCACGAGTGGAATATTGAGGATGTCACCTTAAAGCATCTACACAATGGGGGCCTGCACCAATTCTTGCACAAATTGTCTAGAGTGCAACCTACTAGGGAACCTACTTCAGTCATGTGGGTGTAGTTCATCTTAGCCATAGTTATCAAAGGAGCATTAGCGAGCACACCTGATTGTAAGGAAGCGGTTGGTGCCTAGAATACCCTACCCATTTAGGATGCAACACCCTTTCCCATAATTGAATAGGAATATGACCTAATACTTATCATTCGACATGAAGGTTAATGCTAGGCAGCAAGTGAGATGATGATGACACATCAGAGCATATACACAATAGTGACCTGCACCAATGGCTACACAAGCTACTTGGGGTACAACCTATTGGGGAACTTAATTCGATCATATGAGATCTTGGAAAAGAAAATTTTTATATGGAAGCACCATACTGTTCCATGGCTATTGGGTGAGGGTGAGGGCATGGGTTGGATCATGAAGGTTCTTAAGCTACCTTGTGTGCAACCCGTCGGGGAATTTGTTTGACCATGTGGGAGCCCAAAGAAGACAAAAAATAATATGAAAGCACCATGTGGTTCCATGGCTATCGGGTAAGTGCATTGGATCATGAGTGCACTCAAGTTGCCTGGTGTGCACCCCACCAAGAAACTTGATTTGTCCATGTGGGAGCCTATAGAAAAAAAAAATATGAAAGCACCATGTGGTTATATGGCTATCTGGTGTGCATATGGGCTAGATCATGAGGGTGTTCAAGATACCTAGTGTGCAACCTATTAGGAACCCCAACCATGTGGGAGCTCGTAGAAGCAAAAAATGAGATAAAAGAACAATGCGATCACATGGTTATAGGGAAAGCTCTTGGGGTGGATCATGAGGGCGATGGAATTTGTATACCATGGGTGCTTGAGATCTTCCAACAATGAAGTGGTATCCACCATTTGTAGGGCTGAGCTAGAATTGGTCATCAAGGGTAAGATGCCATTTTCCAAGGTAGCAAAATAACCCAACTTATAAAGAAAGAAATGTACACCCATTGCTCTAGGGGATGGAAAATATCAATGAGAAAATTGTAGATTTAAACAATAACAATCACAATGTAAATCCCACATATTTTATTTACAAGAAAATGAAGATGAAGATGCCCTTTTCATGGATGCAAAATGAAAGAAATGTACATGTGATGGTTGCTCTCAAGGATGGAAAGATCAACAATTAAATTGTGCTCTTTGGGATAGAAATATCAATGAGTAAATTGTAGAGTTAAATGGTAATGGTCACGTTGTTTATTATAGAATGCACACATTATATTATCTAGTTTTTTTGACCTCATCCACTTTACCTCTTTTGATTTTCAAATTTAAATATCAATTTGGAAGTGCATGGATTATAAATCTCTCATTTCACCTTTTGATTTTAAATGGCAGCAATGTCAGCTTGGAGGTGCCCCTAGAGTAGGCTTCTAGCCCAAACATTGTTTCTTTCTTATAAAATGATGTCATTTCCCCTCTATGCTCTACTTTCTATAACTTTCTCCTACCCCTACTCTTAGGCTACATATTTCATCTATATTGTTGCAATTTGGATAGTAGGCATTCTCTAGTCCAAGAATGTTTCATATGTTTTATTTATTTATTACTATTAAAAAAAGGAGCATGAATGTGATGTTCCATGTGAAAATAAAATGGAAATACCATTCAATTTATTTTTTATGTGGTGTCCTATTCCCTTACAAGTAAAGTGAAGTTATTAGACGTTTTAATCACTAATTCTAAAAAATAACAATAATGGTGATAGTAACATGGTATACATAATTATAGCTATGGTATACATAATATTTATGCTAGTTTGAATGTATATTAAAAGTGAATGGAGATATAAAAAAATATTAATTAATTATTTAATATAAAAAAGAAAAACATATGCAAAACAATGTTGAATGAGGATATAAATTATGGAGTGAATTGGAATATTGTATTTATAAAATAACTCTCCTAGAGTATGGTAAGGCACTATAGAATTTATGATAAATAATCTTGTAGAATTGAAAGAATGTGAAGGCCTAAGTTATATTTTTATATCCTTGTAGAACTATGTTAGATACAACTTCTATTAAACTAAGCATATTCCTTATGATATTATCATATTATTAATATGTACTCCTATAATGTGTGTATTCTATTATTAATATTATCATATTCCTTATGATATTATCATTGATCAGTGCCTACATCCATGTCGAAGGAGAAGGGTCGAGCCCTATTTGAAAATGGAGTTGGGTGCTTGTAGGTAATTTTGACATATGCCACATTAGGATTTTTGATGTAATTTTGTTGAAGGGTTTTGTTTGTAAAAGCGACAATTATAATAAATTTGTGTTATAGTGTTTTCCGCAATATTTTTATGTGTCATTATTTTCTTGTATTTTCACAAAATTTTGTGCTTCAAAATAGTGGATATCATAAGATAAATGATTTATGAAATTATTTGAGATCGCCCAAAACATTTTTAGAGAAAAATGGTGCCCAAGACTAAGTGTATTACTGAGGAATGGTTAAAATCGAGTTCACCTCAAAAAATGGACGAAGAACCCGTTCGCCTCATTCTGGGGTGAACGTGAAATTTTAGATGGAAAAAGAAAGTTTTCAACCCAAGAAGCACTTTCGAGGACTTTCGCCCTATTGTGGCCATTCCACAACTAGCCCCAATAATTGGGGATCCACTTTTTAATTTTTGTGTTTGGGTGTTTTTGTTTCATTTTGAGTGTCTAGTGGATTGGTTAGGTTCCTCCTTGTTTTTTGTTGTTTTGGTTAATTTTAATGTTTTGGATTAAATCAATTCAAACATTTAAAATTAATTAAATCAAATTTAATATAAAAGAGAAAGCAAGTAAAATAAAAAAAAATTAAATAAAGCTTTTTGAATTTAAAAAAAAACAAGTTTATATATATATACAAATAAAAAAATTTAAAAAGTGAAAAATATATATATATATATATATATATATATATATATATATATATATATATATATATATAATAAATAAAAAAAGTAAAAACAATAAAAATATAAATAAAAAGAAAAGTAGTGAATGAAGCCATGGTGCTTCATTCACCACCACTTTTAGTTCACTTTTTAAAATAGTTTAAATTTAATTCTTTTTCTTTTTATTTCTTTTTTAAAAATAGTTTAACTTTATGCTTTTAATATAGTTTATTTTGTTATTTTTTTTTAATAAAAAAACTAACTCAAGCTTTTTTATGCATGTACAGGTAGATAGAAAACATCAAAAGCTTCTTTAAACGTTTTTAGTATATTATTTTATTAGTATTTTTATTTTCTTTGAAATGTTAAAAGTTAATTCACGTGTGTTATATGCAGGTAAGGTGGAAGGAGAATAAAGGAAAGGAAAGAAAGACGTTATGGAAAGCCAACGAAGGGTTTTGAGAAAAAAAATTGAAAACAAGAAAAGGAAAACCAAACAACAACGTTGGAAGGAGAAACCAAGGGTTTGGAAACCTGAAACGAATGGTCATGAGAGAAGACTTTAAAAACCAGATGGATGCACAGAAAAAGGGCTGGATCTTTTGGGGATTTTTTCGGAGGAGGAAGGCATACCGCTGGGCCGATTTTCACCATTTGGATGCCAACTTTGGGCATTTTTTTTCTGCATTGTAATGGAATATTGAATATCTTTTTGCAGCAATTAATTGGAAATGTCTCAAGTTTTATGCATTTTTTATGGTTAACTTGATTTCGTTTTCAGTTTATTGCACCCTTTTCCTTTGAAGCTCGCACCGTATTAGATGTTGATTGCACTAAGTCGGGTCACTCTAATACTGGTTTTATGCAGAATACTAATGCTTGCAGGGTCTGTGGAGAAATTCGGGGTTGCAACATTTTTGTTTTTCATTTTTTTTAATTTTTATTTTTCTAACTTTCTTTTTGCTAATTTTTTTTAATTTTCAGAGATTAAAATAAAAATAAAAAAATTAAAATGATAAAAATAATTACATGGTTGTGAAGAATGATGTAAAATCTATCATACGCAATAGATTCGGATTCATTCCGAGGTAATTTCAATTTTATACAAATTTTTGAAAATGGTTGTTTGATGCAGATTTTACAATTTCGGAATTTCATTTTTTCACATTTTGGAGTCAAATCAGATTTTTTCAGCTTCATATTTTTTATTTGCAAGCATAAAATAAACTTTCCTTCATGAAAATTTCAATTTCATCGAAGGGGGTTAATTTTATGGCATTTCATAAGCTATCTTTTTCGAGGCCATTAATGCACCTATCTTTATGAAAATTTCAATTTCATTAAAGAGAGGTGATTTTATATGTTACATTAAAAGGCTATTGTTTTAACACATTAAATTATTATTCTTTATGAAAATTATTTCATTAAAGAAAGATAATTAAATGACATTTTAAAGCCTATATTTCAAGGCTATAAATTATTATCTCTTTGTGAAAATTGATTTCACCAAAGAGGAATAATTTATTATTCATATCAAAGGCTATCTTTATCTTCATGATAAGAAGCTACATTTAAGGAGCCTATTCATCATTTCGGATTCACATTCATAGATAGATTTTAATCTTTACTTTCATGTTTAAAGAAGGATTTAATGCAAGGTAAAGCTTGATTAAAATCCACTTAATAAGGAAGATAAAATCTACCTTAAAATCCTCAAGATAAAAAGAACTAAGGCACTACATCGTGGTCATATGAGGGCCAATTCACATTTATTTTTATTTTGGTTTCATGAACAATCATTAAAGTAGCATGGTAAAATAAACCAACACATGCCCCTTGTTTACAGTTACTTGCAATCACTAAGGTGTTCCAAGCATTTAAATTGATATATTTTTATTTGAGATTACTAATACACATATGCAAATGCTAATATAGCGGAGACCTTGGAGAAATTGTTTGTTTAATTTCTTTGCAAGAGAGGGTTTTGGAGATCCAAACCCTAAGGGAGAGTGTAATTTCACAATTGGGTAAAATTAACACTCAACATTTTGGCGCTAGAAGGAGGGCATGAATTGGTTTACTTTATTTTATTTATGTTAAGCAATTCATGAATTGGTATTCATTGATCTAACGCTTTTGGATTGTTCAGTGGTTACTCGAGTTTTAATTGCTAAATATTTCAAGTTCATTTGATTAGCATCTTTGGTTTCCTCTAACACTCACACTTTGGGAGCTAGGAGGATTTGAATTGATTTATTTTATGGCTATTTAGATGCTAAATTATTCATGTTACTTGAAATATTTATTTTACAAAACATTGGTCTTGACTAACGAGGTTTTGTTTCCATATGATTACTTTCATTTGATTCTAACATTCTCTATTTTTGATGATGCATTAATGCTAACATGTTGTAAATTTGAGAATGTTCTTCAATTTCATGGTTTAATGGATACATATCTCTTGGTTGATGCTAACATGATGATTCATATGTTGTACATTTGATATTGGTTAGTCATTTTATGCTTATTTGTAAGAAATCTTTATTTGACTAACAAATTGGTTTTGAAGTTATTCTTTGAGTTTCACTAATGGCTACAAATACTAGAAAGTGGTATGGGGTGCATGGTAATCCTTTGAACATTAGTGGAGATGCTCATGACTTGCCCAAGAACATAGAGAAACTTTTGCCCAAGTTTAAGCACAATGGCACAACATTAGCCGAGGAGCACATTCAGTCCTATGTGGATATCCTAGTTAGATGGAATGTTGAACATGAGGATGTGGCATGTAGATTGTTTCCTGGGAGCCTAGATGAGGTGGCATATGATTGGTACATCAATTTACCCATTGGCTCTATTACATCTTGGGCCCAATTGGAAACTGCTTTTATCAATCAATTTAGGTTGCTCATTGATCCTGTCATGATTTATCAACAATTTGCTTCTTGCAAGAAGGAGCCTAATGAGCCAGTGAGAACATTCAACATGAGATTTTGAAAGCTCTATGCAAGATTGATTGCTCCCCATACTATTGAGGAGAGTGGTGCTCTTCAAATATACTTTGGGGCATTGGATCCCTTGCTTGCCATGTTCACTAGGACAAATCCTTTGGTTACTAATCTTGCCTCGGCCTACATGGAAGCTATGATTGTAGATCAACAATTAAGGCCACAAGGTTATGGGATGGAGCAATTGCCTATGGTAGGACAACTAGGGGCTTGCAATCAAACCTCGATGGTAAATCAAGCATGGGCACAACAAAATTTGATATCAAATATTTTGCCCCACAATCAATTTTACCCTACCATACCTACGTATGCTCCCACATGTGCTTATACGAGTACTTCTATCCATCCAACTACTCCATCATGGTTAGAGAATCATGGGGTCACTCATGGAGCCATTACAACAAGTGTTCAGGCTTTATCTATTGATATCAATCCAACTAATCCTACTACTTCTACCACTCAACCCAACAAGCTTGTATCGGAAGTAAAAGAGCAAAAGAAGGTGGTTAAGAAGTTAAGTAGATATGTGGTTCCATCACAAAAATGAGCACATCAATGTATGCATCCAAATCATCCTAGGAAGAAAATTCATAATGCTAATCTTAATGATATTTCATGTTATGTTCCTTCAGGTGATAGAAGAGACTTTGATGTGACTTACATTGAAGTAAATGCCTATTCAGAATGTCTTGAAGAGCATGAAGATTTTGGAGAAGAAATTCTATGGATGGGTAACAAGAAGTTGGAACCAAAAGATCAACATTTTGTTTCGGAAAGAAAAGATCTAGAATCATTACCCACAAATGAGGATTGGGATGAACAAACCTATGAGGATATGAGTTGGTCATGTGTACTCGCAAAGGAAGATTGGAGTGACTATATGGAGCAAGATGTAAAAATTGATCCCCTTATAGAAGCTCCTAAGCCATCAAAAGTGGTTGAAAGTGAACTTGAAAGAGAATCAATAAATGAATTTGAAGACATAACAAAATTTCACCACTTGTTCTCGGAAGATACTTTGAATGATATTGTTGAAACTGATGGCCAAGAAGATCTACACCTTCCAAATTGTGATAAAATTGAATCATGGGTTACCAATTTGGATTATGATAGCCTCACAAATTTGAATTCAAGAAATAACCCACTTTTGGAAATAATTGAACCATCTAGGGAAGGTGAAGATGAATTGGATGAGAAACATGTTGATGAATCAGAAGATGATGAAGAAGTACTTGAGCATCACAACTTGGTTTTGGAAGATGATTACTATGATTCTTGGAAGAAATGGGAAGAATATGCTCGCTCTAAATCTTCTAATGAACTTTTTGTGTCAATTGATATGCAGGATAATAGGATTGTTTTCTCGCATGAGGATATTATAAATCCTGTACAACCTGAGGAAGTTTTGGAAGAAGAATCAGAATCTAATCAAGTTTTGGAAAATGATACAACCATGAATCAAGAAGGAGAATCATTTGATTTGGGTTCCTTTGAGGGAAAAGAAATTGAAAATCTTGATCCACTTACTTGTTCTACAATGTCTATGCCATTTCAAAATGGGGAAATTTCAGAACCGAAATGGTTTGGGTTTGATATCACTGATGATCCAATTGAAAATCTCACGTTATCTACAACAACCCAAGTGATTGATCATAGGGATGTGTTAATTGACCCACCCCTAGATAGACAAGACTTATGGTTTGAAAGTGATGGACATGTTTTTAATTGGGTACCTAAGTTTGGTGTCTTTGATAAACAGGTCATGGAGAAAGAACAAATGCTACATGATGATGATGATGAATGTCATGAGGAAAAAGAGGAAGTTTCAAATCCTCTCCAAGTAATGGTAAATGGAAAAGTGCCAAAGGTAAAATCTCACCTTTTAGGTTCCACCATTCGAAATGCAAGTGAAGGTTTGTCTAATGGATTGATGGATTTAAATACTATCAATGATGAAATGTTATTTGTGGTTGATAAAGAATTTGACTTAATTTCTCCTCACACCACTAATGATATTGTTTTATTGAATGAAAATGAAGTTGGTATGCTTGAAGTGTTAAATCAAGTTCATAATCAATTAGTAACAGAATCTAGGATAAAAGCTTATGATGATGCTCATTTAATAAATATCCTAGGTGCTTGCAAATGGTTACATGAATTTGATTGGTCTACAGATTTGAAAAATGATTTGGCTTTAAAATTTGTAGAAATAGGTTCATATTTGCAAGATCTCATATCTAAAAATGAAAGCTTATTTCTACACCATAAATGGAATTGTGAAATTGACATCTTAAAGAATAAACATGAAAGAATTGAAGATCAATTATTGTATAATCAACTTGAGAACTTGAAACTCCACCATAAGATTATTAATGGAACTAAATCAAATTGGTATGGTGAGAGGGGTAAGATGAAGATTGTTGCATTGTTTGGCCTAATCTTGTTTTTGTTGGGTTCCTACAAAGTTTGGCATGTGTATCACGTTATATGTCTCTTGAAATGTTCTAATCATGTTTGGGATCCTGGAAAGTGATAGTTCAAATTTTTGCACCATCTTGTACCATATTGTACATTTGTATATAGTTTTGGTTTTCATGTTTTGTGCTTTGGTTTGGGTTTGGATTTAGTTTTGTGTGTTAGGTTGTTCCCTTGTTTTGAGGTGATGTTTTGTGGTCGCTAACTTTTGGTCTCTGGCCCATTTGCGTGTTTCTTTGCTTAGTAGGGGGAGCACCTGATTTGAAAAACTGATGAACCCGAGAAAAGGGGGATGAGTTATTTGGTGATCATGCTCAGATGTTGGGACTAAAATGGTGGAAAGTGGAACAATGAAATATTAGCCCAAGCTCCACATGGGACCCACACACACATTAAATGGTGTTTCTGAAAGTAAGAAGGATGAAGTTGTCTTGATTATGCAACCCTAGGCAAAAATCTAAAATGCTCCACTTTGGCTTTCTAACCTAGTGAGACTTGATGCTTTTGCAAGAGTTCATTAGTATAAGCGATGCAACAGACTTTTCGAAGTCTATCATCTAGTTCAGGAAAACTCCACTAGGGCTATAGACGCCTGACTGGTTGTGGGGCCCTAGCTAGGCAAAGCTTGATACTTAGAAAGAAAAGAAGAGAACGAGCATTAGAAATCTTGACACACCTAGGATAGATGGGCTTTGCAAAGCATTAAGCGAACACACGGGTGAGTTAGATAAACCTCACCAGGGCTATAGACGTCTGACTAGCAGTGGGGCTCTGTCTATAAAAGTCTTCACTTCATGAGTTGTACTTCATAGCCTAATGCAGAAAGGGATGATGGAATCTGGAGGACTTTCAGAAATGCGAAAATGAATCACTTTTGCACACACTGAGCAAAGGCAGATGGATTAGTTGTTTTCATTCTGAAGCTATTTACCCCCACCTTCTTGGGACGTTGCTAAATTATTATGTCTCGCTAATCTTGCGTGTTTTCATTTCAAGTTGGGTTCTTACCGAAATGCTCAGGAGCATTTCCCAGTAGAGTCACCATTTGTTGTGGCCATTCCACAACTAGCCCCAATAATTGGGGACCCACCTTTTAATTTTTGTGTTTGGGTGTTTTTGTTTCATTTTGAGTGTCTAGTGGATTGGTTAGGTTCCTCCTTGTTTTTTATTGTTTTGGTTAATTTTAATGTTTTGGATTAAATCAATTCAAACATTTAAAATTAATTAAATCAAATTTAATATAAAAGAGAAAGCAAGTAAAATAAAAAAATAATTAAATAAAGTTTTTTGAATTTAAAAAAAAAACAAGTTTATATTATATATATATATATATAAATATAAAAAATATATATATATATATATATATAAAAAATAAAAACAATAAAATATAAATAAAAAGAAAAGTAGTGAATGAAGCCATGGTGCTTCATTCACCACATTTTAGTTCATTTTTTAAAATAGTTTAAATTTAATGTTTTTTTTCTTTTTTTTTATTTTTTTTTTAAATAGTTTAACTTTATGCTTTTAATATAGTTTATTTTGTTATTTTATTTTTAATAAAAAACTAACTCAAGCTTTTTTGATGCATGTAGTAGATAAAAGCTTCTTTAAACATTTTTAGTATATTATTTTATTAGTATTTTTATTTTCTTTGAAATGTTAAAAGTTAATTCACGTGTGTTATATGAAGGTAAGGTGGAAGGAGAATAAAGGAAAGGAAAGAAAGACGTTATGGAAAGCCAACGAAGGGTTTTGAGAAAAAAATTGAAAACAAGAAAAGGAAAACCAAACAAGTGTTGGAAGGAGAAACCAAGGGTTTGGAAACATGAAACGAATGGTCATGAGAGAAGACTTTAAAAACCAGATGGATGCACAGAAAAAGGGTTGGATATTTTGGGGATTTTTCGGAGGAGGAAGGCATACCGCTGGGCCGATTTTCACCATTTGGATGCCAACTTTGGGCATTTTTTTTCTGCATTGTAATGGAATATTGAATATCTTTTTGCAGCAATTAATTGGAAATGTCTCAAGTTTTATGCATTTTTTATGGTTAACTTGATTTCGTTTTCAGTTTATTGCACCCTTTTCCTTTGAAGCTCGCACCGTATTAGATGTTGATTGCATGAAGTCGGGTCACTCTAATACTAGTTTTATGCAGAATACTAATGCTTGCAGGGTCTGTGGAGAAATTCGGGGTTGCAACATTTCTGTTTTTCATTTTTTTAATTTTTTTTAATTTTTCTTTCTTTTTGCTAATTTTTTTTAATTTTCAGAGATTAAAATAAAAATAAAAATAAATAAAATGATAAAAATAATTACATGGTTGTGAAGAATGATGTAAAATCTATCATACGCAATAGATTCGGATTCATTCCGAGGTAATTTCAATTTTATACAAATTTTTGAAAATGGTTGTTTGATGCAGATTTTACAATTTCGGAATTTCATTTTTTCACATTTTGGAGTCAAATCAGATTTTTTCAGCTTCATATTTTTTTACTTGCAAGCATAAAATAAACTTTCCTTCATGAAAATTTCAATTTCATCGAAGGGGGTTAATTTTATGGCATTTCATAAGCTATCTTTTTCGGGGCCATAAGTGCACCTATCTTTATGAAAATTTCAATTTCATTAAAGAGAGGTGATTTTATATGTTACATTAAAAGGCTATTGTTTTAACACATTAAATTATTATTCTTTATGAAAATTATTTCATTAAAGAAAGATAATTAAATGACATTTTAAAGCCTATATTTCAAGGCTATAAATTATTATCTCTTTGTGAAAATTGATTTCACCAAAGAGGAATAATTTATTATTCATATCAAAGGCTATCTTTATCTTCATGATAAGAAGCTACATTTAAGGAGCCTATTCATCATTTCGGATTCACATTCATAGATAGATTTTAATCTTTACTTTCATGTTTAAAGAAGGATTTAATGCAAGGTAAAGCTTGATTAAAACCCACTTAATAAGGAAGATAAAATCTACCTTAAAATCCTCAAGATAAAAAGAACTAAGGCACTACATCG
>JAQPPZ010001982.1:0-26592 GCA_028583015.1 Wollemia nobilis
CCGCCACAAAGCTGCATAGCCAATCTCCTCGTCATCCATCATCGCCCGAGTCGTCCACGGTAATCCGGTCGGCCTCTCCATTGCTATGTGCTGCCAACCCCAGCACTGAAGAAGATAACTACAACTCACCCCCTTCCCCTGCCGACAGCAGATGTCGTACAGCTCCCCGTAGAGCTATGCCAACAATGTCTGTCCCCATCCATAAATCAGCGATGCCTCTATCGGGCACTCTACCAACTACCATACCAACTCCAGTAGGTTCCACGGGAACCTCGCACCTGACGAATCAGGTAGAAGCATGTTAGAAATGAGGCCCATCAAGAATGCGTGCCTCACTCCTAACACCCCCCTCTCCTGCCACCAACTAACAAAAATCCCGCTAGCCTGATAGTCCACCTCCGCTGTCTCCACTGGGTTTGTTACACCCAGCTGCTCCACATGCCCAAAACATCTCATCAGTACAGCAGTCCGCTGATCACGCGGTGATGTCCTAATGGGCAGTCCATCTATCGGAATCCGAAGCAACCGATAAACGTCCTCCGAGTGTCACGGTCATCTCCCCGTCGAAAGATGGAAAGTGTTGGTCCGTGGATCCCAAAATTTGATCAGGGCCGTCAGATAGGCCTGATTCGGGACCACAGGCTCCAGTCGAGCCACCTGATTGAGCCCAAGGGCATCAAGCCACTGCCAGTCAACATCAGTCAGCCCCGACCGCGCCTCAGCGAATGCGGCAGGTACACGGTATCGGCTCCTAACCTGCAAAACAATAACACACACAAAAATTCAAAACTAATTTTTCAGATTTAAGGTTCCTAACCTAAACTGAGTAATTACAAAAAACAACACAAAAATTCAAAAATAAAACTTTCAGATCTAGGGTTTCTAACCTTAACTGATTGAATACAAAAACAGCATAACAATTCAAAAAATATATATATATATAAAACATAAAAACTTAGGGTTTACGTGCAATTTATCCTAAGGTTTACTTCAAACAATAAACATTTTTACATAGGTTTTATATTACGTTTAATGTACAATAAATCTTAGTTTTTATAAACTAAGTGTCAGGGTCTAAATTTTATTTCAAACAAAGAAATAAACAAAATCAATTCAAATCACATCATCAATTGCAATAATAAACTCTAGGGAGCACTTACGGGTTTCGCCTCCGCTCCGCCGCTCGAACCAGTTTGTGCACTCATGATGACAGAGAGAATTCTGGCAGCGCTTCGCTTCGTAGAATTACCTCCTCCTCCCAGAGCTCCCAAATCGCAAGAAAAAAAATGACACAAATGAGCCCAAATCCAAGTTTTGGGCCTTAAATAAGCCTACCAACTAGAAATCGTCCTTAGCTGGGATGAGCGCTCTGGTAAGTGCTCGTACCACCTAGGGATGATTTCTACAATTGGAAATCGTCCCACCCAGGGACGATTTCCAGCCAGAAAAGTCAAAACATCAAAAAATCAACAAAAATGCACTAAAAATAACAAATAAAGTTGCCTAATAGAATGCTGTTACACTCGCAATCCAAGGCAATCAAAATAGACGTTGGGGTCATATATTGTCGCTATCTCACTCCCCAAGAAGGCTACCATAGCCGGACCGCTCCACGGGAAGAATATTACAACAATTTTATCCCCACATGCGTCACACAAAACAACAAAAACAATAAAAAAATTCAACAAAAATAGACAACAAAAAAAACATTTTCGGACACAAGTGCTCTTCCACTTAAACTCCGAGCAAATAAAATCGATGTCGAGGTCTAAATTATCGCTCTCCTACTTCCCCAAGAAGGCTACAATAGCCGGACCGCTCCACGGGAAGTTAGATTTTCGATGATTTCACCTCATTACGGCATCACCAAAAGGGTTAACACCCACCAAAAATAGGTCCAAATGTTGGAAAAATTGCACACGCTTAACGGTAAACCCTCTAAAGGCACCCTTGCACAAGTCATCTTGGGTCAAGCGACTCGTCGCTTCTCTCATGAAGGTCATTCCCTCATCGATTCGTCGCTTGAGGGGGTAGTCACACTTAGTCACCAACCAACAATCACACACCCAATTAAGGAAAACGACATGCATTCAAAGAATCATTGACAAAGACAATCACGCTCCGCTTGGGGCGATAAACAAGCAACAATCAAATCAATCAAACACTTGGCATTTCGTGAATCATGAACACAAGGTTCCCCCCGAGGATAAAAATGCCCTTTGTCCGTTCATGATCGATCAATGTCTAAGTTCAAGTCACACCTCACCAAAATAGGTTAATACTTGAAATCAAATTCCTTAGCTCGTCAGAAGCAAGGATTCAAGAATGCATGCCCTTTCCATACTTGGGGCATCAAAAGTTGGTTAGGTTACCAAGAAACCCTAATTATTAGTGCTTTGGTTATCTATTTTTTTGCTCAGCACTGCGTCACCCGCAGCGCTTCCCAAAAAGGGCCATCTGTAGACACCAAAACAGCACCAATCCAATTATGTGATCGCAAACACTGATCTCTTTGGCAAACACAGCCCCCCGGGGCAGCCCTCGAGAGGTCAAACAGTGGTCTTAACCACTTTCATAGCAATTTTGTGAGGTCAAGAAGCAATTTGGCACACTTAGACACTTTGCCTAGTAATCGTCTCACTCAGGGACGATTGCTAACTTGAAATCGTCTCACCCAGGGACGATTTTTGAAATTGTCTCCAGTAAGGACGATTTCCAAGTTTAACGGGAAAAAAGAAAAATGAGGCCAAGTGGTAGCCTAGAACAGTCAGTTGATGACTCTTGCCTCGCACGCGTGTGTGAGTGGACAAATAGGCCATTTGAGGATCGTCACAAGGGCGATTATGAAAGCCCAAGTCAATGGAGGACTCCCCTCCCTCTTGGAAAGACAATACTGCCACATGGCGCCTATGACCAACACATGGCATTTGTGCTTCCCTCCCAAAAGAGACCCCATGGGTCTATAAAAGGTGGGACTTTTCTCACCCAAAATATACAGGTTGAAGGAGTTTTCAAGCAACGAAGTGCTGCCGAGTTGAAGACTCACTTGTATCCCTTTTGGTTCACCTTCCCACATCCACCAATCTCTTTTGCAAGGGAGGTTGTTGGGTGGCTTTTGGAAGCTTGAATCGGACCTAAATCCAACACATGGACACCTAAATCAACCAATTCGCCGACCCCCCAATCCTAAGAGGTTTTGGGCCCATCCCTAGTGGATTGGCGCTGGAATCAAGTGCCAACGGTGGGAGGCCCACTTGGGCATCCCCGCACTTTTCTTAAGTTTTATTTCAAAAGCATTCTAGTTTATTTTCTCATGTCGCATATTGTGTTTTTTGTTTGGTGAATTCATAGCTGCAATTTCGTAACCTTTGATCAGATTCTAGTATGTTTTGTGTCGTTTTGTAGTTTCACTAACTTGTAGGAGGCGATATCAAATTTCCGAGCGTAGAGGCCAAATTGGGAGAATCCGACCATCTGGGTCATCCCAAAATGGCCCCAATTACATAACCCCTCTGTCTGCAGGTGTTTTGGAGACCTCGGGAGTCGACATTGGAGCGTGTCAGTTCAGCTTCCCCAACACAGAAGAAATCGTCCCACCCAGGGACAATTTATAGTCAGAAATCGTCCTACCCAGGGATGATTTCCAGTTGAAAGTAGATTGGCCGACTGTCTCAGTGGCAATGGCCTGTTGGTAACATTTTTTGTCTTCTGGCAAGTTTTCAGGCTGTTTAGAATCATTTTGTTTACTATTTTAGATAAATGTTTGCATGCATCTTTTGATGATTTTAGAAGAACGAACACTTTTCACTTGCATCAGGTGCTACTGACATCTTGGTTGTTTCTTTGTTCGTAGGAGAAGCAGCGGAGGTGAAGAACTCATCGACATCAACGGCGACATCATCTTGGCCCTCCCATTGCAATCGTGGGCACGCGAAAAGAGGAACATTGAAGGATTGTAATCAAATTCTTTTAACGCTCCTAGCCCCCAAAAAGGGAGGAGACATCATTGTAATAGATATCAAGGGATATTAATGAAAGGGCTGTGTTTTCTCCATTTGCTTGTGTCTCTTCCAATGCGTTTCTTTTCCATTTCATGCACTTTACGTTTCTAGGACTTAAGTGCATTTGGTTTTGGTTATATTGCAATTAGTGTTTCCTTTGCCCGAAATCTCGTGCTTTCAACATGCAATGACATGTCACTCTATTAAACAACAATAATAATAGCAATGAGTAAAAAAAAAATCAATCAAATCATACTACCAATTCAAGCAACAATAACACACAACACACAACACAAAGAAATTCAAAGGAAGATGGAAATATATTTTTATTTATTATTGTAGTTCACAATTACATCACCCAACAAAAACATATTCTAGTGCAAGTCAACTCAATTTATTACCCCTCTTCTTGCTCTTCTTTCTCCTCTCTTCTCCTCTCTTCTCCTCTCTTGCACTTCTTCTCTACCCCTCTTCTATCCTCTTTACCTCTCAAACCCTTTTTAATTTATAGGCTTGAGAAATGGTTACTTTTACCAAGAAATTTTATAATGACCATTAGATGATTGGTCTTTCATGATGTAGGACCATCCTTGTGTTCGCACAGTCTTGAATTGACCAAAAACATTTATAGTGTTATGGTAGGCATCACATAGTTTTGTAGTCTTTATGTGTTGTCCATAGTGGTCAGATTTTTGGTGGTCAACATGACCGTTGCATTAGAGTTCCATAGTTCCTAAATTAGGGTTCCCTAGATTCACGACATGAATATTATTCTATATATGTAGCTTTTTGGTTCATTGTTAGGGATCATATTCTATTTGGGTGAGATTTTTTTTGGGATAGTTTTGAGGGTAGAGTTTCAATTTGGTTTGATTATAACATAGAGAGTCTCTATTGTAGATCTCTAAGGTTTTATGAGTTGTTGAAATCTTTCTTTCTTGACAAGTAAACAAATATTTTTATTTTGAATTCCATTTATTCTTGTTGCTTTCATTGTATACTGCTATGCTTATATGCCTATTGTTAATTCAACCTACATACAATGTTGTATCAATTGGTATCATATTTTATGGTGTTGGCTCTTAAGACTTGTTCATACCACTTTAGAGATAGAAACTTCTCCAAATATGCAACAGGAGAAGACCACAAGAAGAGAAAAAACCACCAAATCTTAGGCTCGTAAAAGAAAGTTTGATACCATTATTTGTTGAAGAAGGAGCTATTCAAAATAATCTACAAAAAGCTCCAAGATCCACATCCTCTACAAAAGTGGCAAAAGCAGCTAAATAATTTTTTAGAAAGATATACAACTACTGGTGCTAACTAAATCATTAATTAGACTACTTATCATATTCATTACAACACCTTATTTGTATTAAAGTTGCATGGAAAAAAAGTAGATTACAGTCTTCAAAAGTGAAAAAAGGAAAAGGTTATTTTTAAGGTTCATTTACACATTAATTAGGAGTTGATTCGAATTCAAAATTATATCTATCAACTACCTATCATCTACTTTAGAAAAATAAAAGAAGACTAATGTGACCTGAAAATGTATAATAACTTTAGGGAAAATCAACCAAGAAAGGTCGAACTTCAACACTCTTCTTCCCAAGCGAAAGGAGTCACTAAAAGGGCTCATCTTGGATGGATGAACCTACAAAAAAAATATCCACAAGAGGATACCATCAAGCTACATTTACATACATAAAAAGAGTGCACATATACCAATGGAAAACATCCACATCTACCAACGTGAGATGGACAACATCTACACTACAAAGAGATGACATCTACTTCTACCAAACGTGATATGGACAAAATAATAAGCAGTTATCTACACTGCAAAGAAGCACAATAATTAGCACGTTGGAGGCATAAAAGATAAAGAGCAAAGGAGAAAAATTCAAAGTCTTAAACTTGATGAATATTGTCAACCAAAGGAAGCACCAAAATTACTATTCAAGCTCCATAGCACCTCATCAATCCACCTACAAAAGATAATCTTACTTGTTTCTCATGAAAAATATAAAATAAAATGAATGGTATACAAAAGGACATAAGGAGTTCTAATAATATTTTTGGAAGGTGTTATAGGGAAGGACCTCATGCAGAGAGTTTGAATGCCACTTTGCATCAATTTTATAAGGTGCATACGTTATAGGAGCTTCATCTCTCAACACTCATCAACCTCATACATACATTACAGATGTGGCAACACTTGTTACCCTCCACAAGCCCCACATGAGTGCACATAAATTATAGAGTGACCAAAAGGTATTGAACAAAAAAGTGGTATGTTAAGAAAAGGATAAGGAGCGCTCATACGTAATGGGTGTAACACATATCACAAAGCTCAATGATGGTATGTGTATTAAATCCCTAATTTATTTCATGTGAGTATGTTGTATTGGAATGAAATAAATTTGATAGGATGATTAAAATTAATAAAAAATTATCTAAACATTAATAAAGAGAACTATGATTTATCACACTATTCTCAAATAGCATCGTAATTTTTAATATGCCATCGTAATAATTGAAGGAACTTAAGTTATTTTTGACTTTCACCTATATACCATTATTATTTATGAATTATTACTTAATGTACTATTTTAAAATTCATGATCTTATTTAATGGGACTTATCCACAGCTAGTCACGCATAATCTAACGCTTGATCCGATAATCAAGCCAGTTAAGCAAAAACTACGTAAGATGCACCCAAAAGTGGCCTTGATGGTCAAAGACGAATTGCAAAAGCTGTTGGATGCATAGTTTATCATCTGCATGGATTATTCACCATGGCTGTCCAACATGGTGCCCGTTAAAAATCCTGACGGGAGGATTCGCATATGCACTAATTTTTGAGATCTAAACAAAGCAAGTCCTAAGGATTATTTCCCCTTGCCAAGCATCGATGCATTGGTAGACGCTACAGTAGGTCACGAAATGCTATCCCTCATGGATGGTTTCTCGGGATATAATCAAATTCGTATCAATCTCGAGGACCAACTAAAAATGGCGTTCACAATGCCTTGGGGGACATTTTGTTATAATGTCATGCTCTTTGGCCTTAAAAATGCTTGCGCCACCTACCAACGTGCCATGACATACATATTCCATGATTACATGCATAAAACTTTGGAAGATTACATGGATGATTTGTTGGCCAAATCTCTTTTGCACCCAGATCATCTCGATGACTTAACCAAGATCTTCGATCGCCTCATGGAACATAAAGTCAGACTGAATCCCAAGAAGTGCATATTTGGCATCACATCTAGAAAACTCTTGGGTTTCATAGTCTCAAATCGAGGCATCGAAGTGGACCCAAACAATGTCAAGGCAATCCTTGAAATGGTTCCCCCAACTACCATTAAGCAGCTTAGAAGTCTGTAGGGAAAGGTCACATCAATTAAGCGCTTCATAGCGCAACTATCTGACAAGTACCGACCCATGAATAAATTATTGCACAAGGGGGTAGCATTTCATTGGGATGACGAGTGCTAATCAGCCTTTAATGACATAAAACAATACTTGGATTCATCGCCAGTATTGACATCAAATAATACATCTCAGCTACTGAGGTGGCACTGGGCGCCATGCTAGCCCAGAAGAACAAACTTCACAAAGAATAGGCTACTTACTATCTTAGCTGCACCCTGGTCAGTTATGAACTTAACTATGCATACGTTGAGAAACTCTACTTGGCAGTGGTGTTTGCTACAAAAAAGCAATGCCACTACATGCTGAGCAACACTACGTATGTTGTGTCTAAGAAGAATCCATTGTGGTACATGATGAGTCATACTTATCATAGTAGTCGCATAGCGAAATGGATCATGTTGTTGACAAAATTTGACATAGAGTTTATTGGACAGAAATCCATCAAAGGATAGGTCATAGCCGATCAACTAGAAGAGGCTCCTCTCGAAGAAAATCAACCTCTGGTTATAGAATTACCCGATGATGGGGTCTTCCATGTCTCAGAATCACCAAATTTTGATGAGTTTGAGTCACAGGCCGACATAACCCTATTTTTTGATGGTTCTAAATATGAGCAAGGTGGTGGCATGGGAATTGTATTCTTCACACCGCAAGGGGCTCCAATGCCCCTATCCTTTAAATTAGACTTCCCGTGCACCAACAATAATGTAGAGTATGAAGCCTTGCTCATAGGTCTTCAGACAACAATCACCATGAACATCAAACGACTAAACATCTTTGGTGATTCATTGTTAATTTTCAACCAAGTCAAAGGGGCATTCCAATGCAAATGCCCAGTTTTATAGGCTTATAAAGCCCTTGTGGACAAATTCTTGGCGAAGCTTAAATGGTACGACATCGAGGCACTCCCTCGATCATCGAATCGATTTGCGAACACTATGGCCTCCTTGGGATCACTAATCTCGCAAGACCTTTCCAGTGATATGACAACCATTCAAGTCAAAACACTATCGCAATCCATGATGGAGCGTGCAAGCTCTGAATTGATGCCAGGAATCCACATGATCCAGATTGAACCATCCTCGGATAAGTTCTCTCGAATCCATGATCGTCTGAAACATGCCAACTGGGGGTTCTTGTTCTCCCCTACTCCCATTAATAGCAACACAATGCTATTCTGACAAGTTCTTTCCTGCTTAGCATTTGCTAGGGATGAACTTCAAGAGGGATTGGCTGTTCATATCATTGAGGCTTTTGATCAGCAGTATTGGTATTCACCCATAAGGGACTACCTCAAGTTAGGTAACCTCCCACTTGGATTGACGCATGCTGCAAAATGAGCATTCAAGCAGAAAGCAGCAAAGCATGTCTTGTTAGGAGATATTTTGTACCGTCACAGCTATGAAGGGATCCTCCTTCGATGCTTGGACTAGCAAGAGTCCACTTGGGTGATTGCCCAAGCGCACGATGGTACATGTGGTGGCCACTTTAGTGATATGGCCATCGCAAAGCACATTATTTGCATGGGCTATTATTGTCCATATTTAGAGCGAGATTGTTGCACATATGTCAGGAAGTGCGTGAAGTGTCAACACCATGCTAATTTGACACATGTACCTTCCCAAGCCTTGCAAAGAGTCCAGTCCGCTTGGCCATTTTTGTAGTGGGCTTAGATCTAATCGGAAAGATCTCCCTTGCATTGTCAGGTCGTCACATGTTTATCATAACGACCATAGAGTATTTCACCAGGTGGGTGGAAGCAGTTTCGCTTACCTCTATGACAAGAACCTGCATTGTGGAGTTCATTTTGCATAACATCATATGTCGTTTTGTTATTCCATCAAAAATAATCTCGGATAATGGGACGTCATTCGAAAACAA
The DNA here is from genome assembly GCA_028583015.1 of Wollemia nobilis. Lineage (NCBI taxonomy): Eukaryota > Viridiplantae > Streptophyta > Pinopsida > Araucariales > Araucariaceae > Wollemia > Wollemia nobilis. Next base: position 9,329 of record JAQPPZ010001982.1, read on the forward strand.
AGACGTGTGTGCTTTGACCACAAAGTACAAAATTTAGCATAATTTTTTGACACCCTATTATCTGCATGCAAATGGGCAAGCAGAGGTGTCAAACAAAATGCTAGTTGCTATCCTCAAAAATATAGTCATAGATAGTCATAAGGATTGGCACATCCAAATCCCACTTGCCCTATGGGCTTATTACACTAGCATTTGGGTGCCTACTAGGGCAACTCCATTTTCGCTTGTGTATGGCTCTGAGGCAGTCATGCCTCTCGAGTTGGAAATTCCTTCCCTGTAATATCAATGCAAGAGTTCATCGATGATAACACTGCATGGTAGGCTTGGTTAGACCAACTTACGTTGCTTGATGAAAGACGTGTTAATGCTCTCGAGCATTTACATATCTATCAAGAGCGACTTAAGAAAGCATACAACATGAAAGTTCACCTGAGGGATTTTTAGGTTGGTGACTTGGTCTTAAAAGAGAACCAATAGAACTCTAGTTTGTCGTCCCATCTAAGGGACAAGTTCACGACAAATTGGTTAGGTCCATATGTAATTGATAGCAAAATAGGACCCGAGACATACCGACTAGCCTCTCTTGATGGAATCAAGGAACTAGAACCCTTGAACATCAGTCATTTGTGGCCATTCCATATCTAAGAGAGCCATATCCCAAACAAAATGCTCCAAGGATTTCTACAATCGCTTGGTCAATCCAAAAATGCTCCAAGAATTCCTACAATCGCTTGGTCAATTCCCAAAATGCTCCAAGGATCCCTACAATCGCTTGGTCAATCCCAAAATGCTCCAAGGATTCCTACAATCACTTGGTCACTCTCAAAACGCCCCAATGATTCCTACAATCGCTTGGTCAATCCCAAAATGCTCCAAGGATTCCTACAATTGCTTGGTCAATTCCCAAAATGCTCCAAAGATCCCTACAATCGCTTGCTCAATTGCCAAAATGCTCCAAGGATCCCTACAATCACTTGGTCAATCCCAAAATGCTCCAAGGATTCTTGCAATCACTTGGTCACTCTTAAAATGCCGCAAAGGTACCCATTATCGCTTGGTCAACCAAAAAGCTCCAAGGAGTCCCACAATCGCTTGGTCAAAAATAAGAAAATTCAAAAACAACAAAAATTTGTATCTCATTTCCAAGCATGCTCAAACTCATCACACCAATAGAAAGCTATTCTTGCATCTCATCTCCATATTCACAAAAAAATCAATCCATCAAAAACACAAAAATATGTAGCTGCATTAAGCATTACATCCATACATTGCATATTTGTGGTCGTATAGGTCAAAGGCACCGTAGACTGTAATTACTCCGCCAGTCCATCTTGTTCCACATTTCTCCATTCTATAAATAGTCCATCACAAATAAACAACATTCACTTCCTTTTTACCATACCTGAGTCAGTGGTCTTCTAATGTATCAAGAGTTTTTGCCCTTTAGTCGTCATTTTTATTTCTAGCCATGTACTGTACCAAGTCAGACAGATTTTACGAAGGTAGAGTTCTACTTGGATCACACCTTGTTACGTAGCGTCCCAACACAAATTAAAACACATAAAAATTCCCAAGTTGTGTGAATGAAAGATGAAAATTCAACGATCCGACCAGCAACCTCGGGTTTCATGCCCAGTCGAATCCATGATTTCGTTAGTCTATCTGACGTCAGGAAATGTGTCGAGTCAGATCCAATCTGTATCGACCTCGAGATCCGTATCCAGTCCGGTGGAACCACGTTAGATCCTCGATCGTGAGATATGTGCCCGATCAAAATAAAACCAGTCAACAGTTATCTCAGGATGCATGCTCGATCAGGTCCAACCCTGCCTTAGGAAACGTATCCGCATCTCAAAAACCATGATGTCGAGGGCAACCAAGAACCACCTGCTCTGATACCATGATAAGCGAATCAATCATATTGCATTGAACATAACCTATATAAGTAATACAATGCAACCCTAAATTAACCCATAGTTATCGGGTCTAAGAAACAACTTAGGAACCAAAATAACGTAGGTTAAGTTAGGTCTAACAACCTAAAAATATACTAACTAAATAATGGAATAACGTATATTAATAATATACGCTAAAAAATAGTAAAAAGAGTCCTCCATTACTTGCAGGAAACTACTCATTTTGGGCTCTTCTACAAGGGAAATTCCATGGGTATCATTGGCTTCACAGATTCACATTGGGTAGGTTTAATAGAAGATAGATGTCCCACATCAGGCTATGTCTTTTTCCTTGGTTCCTCACCAATAGCTTGGTTACGCAAGAAATAACAAGTGTTAGCCCTATCTTCTACAGAGGCAAAATACAGGGCAACAATTTTGGCTAGTCAGGAAGCTCTTTGGCTTCATCAAATTTTAAGAGAATTTGGTTTCATACATGACCATCCAATAACTCTTTGGTGTGAAAATCATAGCACAATTCATATTACATGCAATCCAGTTGAACATCAGTGAACCAAGCACATTGAGATACACATGCACTTCATAAGGAAACATATTCAGAATGGGGACATATACTTGGAATATATTCCAACTGAGGAACAAATTGTAGATATCTTCACCAAGTCATTTCCTTCTCCACGTTACCTTCAGTTGAGATATAAGCTTAGAGTTATTCATATGCATTGATTGTATTTATGAGGATAATATTTGCCATACGAAGACAAGCCTCTCTTCTTCTAATAGTTGGTTTTTCCCCACAGAGGTTTTTTTAACCAACTATTTATTCGATATGAGTACCTAATCAGGTCAAAAGTTGCTAGGAATCATATTTATTTCTTGTAATAAGAGGACAATCTTCGGAATACGAATACATACCTCTAATTGTTGGTTTTTCCCCACAGGGGTTTTTTCACCAACAATATTACGTAAATGAGTACCCAATCAGGCCAAGTTATCGGGACTCATTTTTCTTTCTTGTATTAATAGGAAAATATTCACCATACGAAGACATGTCTCTCATAGTTGGTTTTTCCCCATAGGGATCTTTTCACCAACTATATTATGTAAATGAGTACCTATTCAGGCCAAGTTGTCAGGACTCATCTTTCTTTCTTGCATAAAGAGGACAATTTTTGCCATACGAAGACATGCCTCTCTTCTTCTCATAGTTGGTTTTTTTCCATAGGGATTTTTTCACCAACTATCTATTGGATTAGGAGGACAATCTTCACCATACGAAGACAAGCCTCTAACTTCCTTTTGATTGATGGTTTTTTCCCATTGGGTTTTACCATCTCTTCAAAAGAAGTCTTTGTACATGAGTACCTCAACAGGCCTTGTTGTCAGGACTCATTTGCATGATTCACCCCTAGTATCACTTAAGGGGGTGTTAGAATAAGAGAATATTCTCTTAATTTCCACTAGGATAGACACTTTAGTTTCCACTCCTTCATGTGTCAGGAGAACTCTCAGTGGTGTCTTCATCAGGTATGATGAGTTGTTGTAATCCAATGGCTCTCAATGATTAACTCTGTTATTTATACAAAGTTGATCCTTGGAATAAATCAATCATTTCCACTCTTCTCTTCATCTTTTGTAATGTTGTGCATATCTATTATTGTGAAATTCTAACATATGGAACATACCTTTGATAAACCTTTTCATCCACTATTCCAAACTTATAGTTTTTTCTAAGTGAGATCTTCTTTTATATGACACATATTACATCCATAAAATAGTAGGTGATATACTTAAAAATGTTGTTCATAGGGATAGAACCATTGACCTAAACACTATAAGGAAGATGGCTGACCACTATGCTATGGAGATATAGCTAAGAGTATGGAGAGTGAAAAATCATTTTAAAGTCCCTTTTGAGCAATTTTTACAAATAATCAAGTTTACAATATTTTTTGCAAACATTTAAAATATGTATCTATCACAATATCATACAAAAATGAAGTAGAAGTGAGTGAAAATATAGTATTAGTATATGAAGTAAAGAGACAAAGGGAGATAACAAGAATATATGAAAGGTTCATGCTCAATATATTATATTTTATTCGCACTTATGACATGAGTAGATTATTATTGAGGGGCATTTATAGTAATACCAAAACCCCAATAATAGGTTGACGCTAAGCTTGCAGTGACTGGACCTTCAGTTTAACTTATAATAAAATAATAGTAAACTAGACCCTTTAAACAAGGATATCCATAAAGGTGGATTAACCAATTTCATAGGATTACATGAACATGCCCATATGATTACATAAATAATAGATGCCTTAAGACTTGCATAATCACCTGCTCATAAGATACATTAATAGGATAATAAGCACTTCTTTAAAATGTTAGCCTTAGTTTAACAAGATCAAATTACACATATTTATATAGACTAAGCATCACTATCTTTTATATTATTATAGTGGATAGCACTCTCGAGAGCACATTATTGTTAGTGGTAATTCCTTCTTTCTAGGTGGCTAGATATGATGAGGTAACATTTGGTTCCTCTTTGTTTGATAAATTTCTTCATATTCTTGATGTTAGATCCAATCTGCATTAGATATATCACACCATTTGTATGAATAACAAGATTTTATTTTGGTCGAATTGATTTGTGATTAAGGATATTGATGATTTTATGATATAATATTGTGATAAGTCTCTTTAGATGTATAGTTTGGGTGACTATCCATCTTCTTGTTCTTCCTTCAAGAAGAATGATATTATGACTATGGTGGTATGGCAATTGACAATAACAAGTAATGGCATCCTATACACAAGCACATTGGATCCCTTAGGTGCATGAGTTGACATTTGACCTCATTTAGTTGGTAGTTTATATCGTGTTTATCCTTATTGTGGTTCTTGTAAGGGATGTATCTTGAGAAAGCATTATTGAGAATCTTCCCCAAATATGGATACAAAGCACTTGGAAAAGTCTAATTCTATAGCAAAATCTTCCCGAAAAGAGACAACTAGTATGGATACAAAGCACTTGGAAAAGTCTAATTCTATAGCAAAATCTTCCCGAAAAGAGACAACTAGTATGGATACACAGTCACTTGGAAAAGTCTAATTCTATAGCAAAATCTTCCCGAAAAGAGACAACTAGTATGGATACAAAGCACTTGGAAAAGTCTAATTCTATAGCAAGTCACACTTATGATAGACCTCGAGACATTTTCAATTTTCAATTCATTTAAATTTTAAATTATATAAAATTAATTAAAACATTATAATTCAAATCGTGATGTTTTACTTAAAATGTTCTGTATGGATCAACTTAAAATGCAATCGTCTCTCTTAATAAATGCACCGGCAGGAAAATATGCATGTCAATGTCAAAATATGCTTTCCTTTGACTGCATGAAAATTTCATTTACACTAGCACTGTCATTTGTTGAGTGCATCTTCTGAGCAGCAACTGGCTGTCCTTAATTTTAAAACATCTCACCATCTTCAACAAAGAGTAGATCAGAGCTGCCCTGCTCGTTTACATAATCGTAATCCCACCAATTTTGCGGTAGAAGCTGTTGTTCGGCCTCTCTTTCGATTAGATCACATTCAAAGAAGCCTTTGTCTGGATTATTATAAGCAGCGAAACGGTCATTTGAATCAGCATCCACGAAATCCGAGTGTGGGCTTCTAGAAATGCCCAATTCCTCGTCGCTAGCCCCCAACAGATAGTCCAGCTCTACATTATAACTGTTGTACTCCACCCCATTCTCCGCCGTATCCTCTCTGATCGCAGAGGCTGCTTCTGCATGCAGCGAGGTGCAATTACAATCATCAGATGTACAACTATATGTAGTCGATTCATCTTCATACGAAGGGCTTGACATGATATCTTCTCGAAGCATTCTCATCATGTCCCACACTAACTCTTCCCCGAATTTCTCATTCAGGCACTCTAGGTTCTGGACATCCATTTCAGAAACGATTTCAAGGAAAACATCGACGTTTCTGCAATCCGAGTCGTGCCGGAGACGCTCTGCGGGGCTGTTCTCAGTTTCCGGAGAGATGCACTCCTCCCCGGACTCGAACCTCTGGCGTTTTCGGCTCTCGTTCTGCATGGCCTTCAGCTTCTGTAAAATTCCAAATGGTTTGGATGATAAGTTTCAATTAAAAGAGAGGAAAGATGAATGGCAGAACTAAGTTCTTGAATGAAAAATATGTTGGGAAAGTGCAGCTTATATAATAATCCAATCAAAAGGATTTGCGTAAAACACGGATGAAACACAACGTTACTAAGTCAAATTATTAAAATAAGAAAAAACAAAATTCCTCCTTCGAGATATGAAAAAGCCTGAGGCTTGATCTGAAGTTACAAGAGCGATCCAGAAAGTAGACAAGATTGATTGCTCGAAAAGATGTGACCCTTGCTTTGGAAACCGGCCTACGTAAACATCACAAAGATGAGCATTTCAACTTCGTCGGACATGGAGAAAGCATCAAGACGGAGATGGACTTAAATTGGAAAATACGTTCCATGTGGTTCTTAGAACCAGGCGAGAGGCGTGTTTTATTTGAATTTTTGTTGCACCCCCCACGATGAGTTGTAGAAGGATATAATCTTGTCGGGAGTTTTGTTGAAGATATCGATCCAAGCGAAATTGGCTGTATCAATACGTCTTTGACAACAAGTTGCAAGTTTGCTAGGTAGCGGGGAATGAGCGATAAGAGGACCGTTGAAAATAAGTGTATAAAACGAAAAAGTTTTCTGCTTCGGTTGGTACGTCGTAGCTTTCCTACGCACGATTGTGTTTTAGGATAATCCGGATTATTTCCTGATTACTACATGCAAATAAATGATGTAGTAATCTTTATTTTATATAGTTTAATTTGTTATTTTGGATTTATTACGAGTTGTCTTCATTCCCGTACTAAGTAATTTTGTGTTTATTAACGATTGTTTTTATCGTTTATTATTAACACACGTGACACAACAATCATAGATATAAAATAATAGAGGAGGTAAAGATATGGATACAAGTGGTAAAAAGATCAATAGCAAGGAAATAAGAAGCATTAAGGAAATAGATTATAAATTAATTAATATAATTATTATAATTATTAGAGGAAAAATACATTATAAATTAATTAATCTAACTTTGATATGTGTACCAATGAATACTAAACTTGCTTTTTTAAAATTCATCATATAATGGGCCTTATATTTATGCTTTTAAAGAAAATGTACTTATCTAGATTCTTCAAATTCAGTTCCAAAGGTCTAAAACTTATATGCACTAGTAAAAATGATGAGAGGCTTATTTAATGGGCCTTATAGGTTTTCTTTTAAAATAAATGCACCTTATCTAGATTTTACAAAGCAATTTCAAGGTCTAAACTTATATGTAGCAAAGCAATTTCGAGGTCTAAACTTATATGTAGCAGTAAGAATAATGTGATGTTTATTAATAGTAGATTTTATTAATAATAATATTTTTTCTTTTTATTATTGTATTTACATAGATAATAGCAAGTCAATATTTTGTTCACAAATTAGTCAAAAATTTGGTGGTTTTCTTCTCTTAAGTACATCAAGCTAATTTGACTCCATATATTCATTAAATGACATTTAAATTTTCAAGATAGTTTTTGGATGACTTGAAGAATTTTAAATCCCAATTACAGATAAGCTCAATTATATTAGATTTTTATAACATTTATGGTAAATAGATGGATATTTATAAACATTAAGTGGTGATCATTCTTTAGATGGTTGGGTGGAAAAGCATAAAATATTTGTCCAAATAACAATGAAATCGATATGGATAGAGGTTCTAAACTTGTCAATGATTAAGTTTATAAAGAAACTACAAATGCACTTATATATTTATTAAATATATATATAACCTCTTATAATTTCAAATATCTTATTCATATAGATTATTCATATAATAATAAAAAGAACTTTTATTTTTTTTTATTTTTTTTTGAATTTACATGGTGGAATCGATAGCCACCACGAATCCGGGTAGGTTGTCCAGACTTTTATGGCCGTCATAGTATTTTGCGTTGTTCACCCCGGAAGCCGCCACACAGATCTTGGCGCAGTCTGCCCCTATAAGTACCATGCCATAATTAGTTTAAATATTTTATGCCACTGGAAGCACCAGAAAAGGGACAAGCGTTCAATCCGGTGAGGCCCGAGATTTGAACCTTGGACCTCCTCCCCCCTTATGGGGTTTGTATGAACCAATTGGTCTACACCTCGGACCTTTTCTTAATATCCACAACATGTGATTCCCAATGAAATTTTATTTTTAACAAACCATAATTTAAATACTTTTTAAATAAGTGGTATTAAGTTGATCAATTTCTAGGACTCTCAAAAAGTCATTATCGAAGGCAACTCGCTTATCACCATCAATCATATGAAAAAGAGAATCCTTGCAAGCCTCTATATAAAAAAAATGATCCTTGAAGCTAAAATATACTCTCATATTTTCATGGAAGTAATATTACAATATATTTTTCATGAAGGTAACAAGTTTACAGATTTCATGGCCAACTTGGGGTGAGTCAAGTAGGCTTTCGTGTTTAGCAAAAAAATTTCCCTTCAGGTCTAAGAAGCTTGGAGGATGCCAATATTTTGGGATGGAAAGTGAAGTTGGGATAGATGTAGTTATTCATGGATAAAGACACTATTCCAACTAACACGAAATTCAAATTCATGAATGAAACTGATTGTGTTCCTAATCCTGAACCAAAAACTAATTTAAAGAAGCTACAAACGCCTCATGTAATCCTATCAAGGATACCACAACTAATCTATAGAATTCTATTTGTGATCTTATGAGGACGGTAATTTCATGTGGTGAAGATATCAAAGTCTTGCTTAAGGAGGACTAGTCTGACTCTCTGATGGCTACAATTAAAGATAATTTGGATGACAAAATAATTTAAGGATGTTCCTTCTAGGCTTCCTTATTTTTCTTGGCTCTACATTGTCTCAGGCTTCCTCTACATTGGTTGTTGCTTCCCTTTTGTTTAGGCCCTATTTGGGTTCAAGGTGCTTTAGTTAGATCGTGTTTGTAAGTCTTCCCTTAGTGGTAGTTATCCTAGGGCTTGGATGTTTTCCATGGTTCTCCCATGGTAGTGGATGATGGTTCTTTTTGTTATATTAATTCCTAACCAAATCCTTATTGGCCTCTAGTTAATACATTTTGATTCTAATTTGTAAAATATTCAAACAACCTTTCAAAACTCCTTTCATCTTATGATTTTTTTTAAATCATTGATTTGAATAATTTTATTAAAATAAAATAAATTTTAATTTTAATTTTAATTAATTTTATTTTGTGAAAAATATCTCAAAAGTTATGTCACTTTCAAGTAAGACCCAAGGAGGCAGGGGTATCCATTCCACAAAAATCACCCAAGACTTGAACCTGACCTACCACCTTTGACATACTCAAGGAGCAAACAAACACACAATAAGATTTCAAATAAATAAATAATAATAAAAATAATAAAATAAAATAAAAACATGCTCCTTGAGTGTGTCAAAAATATAAATCACAACCAAACACACACACAATAAGATTAAAAAACACAACACGAACCACATAGAAAAAATACAAGAACAACATAACAAAACACAAACATGACAAAAATAATAGAACACTACAAAGAAATAACCAACAAAAATATGAAAAACCAAAACAACCAAAATCTAAAAAATTAAAACATAGAAATAAAAATAAAAACAAAAAACAACCAATAATAGACAATAAACAAAAACAAAAAAAATAGAAAACTCTCATACACAAAAACACGAATTAACACAAACATACATAAACACAAGAACAAAAACAACAAAAACACAAGAACAATAACAAAAAACACAAAAAGAAACATAAAACAACAAAAAAACAAGAACAAAAAAAAACAACATAAAGAACACTAAAAAAAACACACAGACAGGTCAAAAAACTAAAAACAAAAATTGAACTTAACAATGACCTTTCTAGACCAAAATACTTTTAAGGCAAGAATTAACAAAAGAAACAAAAGAAAGAAAATTTTGAGCTAGGAAACTAAAATACCCTGATCGAACCAAAGAGGAGCAAAAATAAAGCAAGAAGAAACTAGGTACCTTCAAAACTAAAGTCATCCAAAGAAATGATAGAAATAAGAGCTTTCCTTATTTGTGAAGCCCACCATCTAGAAGGATGGCCATAACAAGTAAGATCACCTTTGTCCAAAGCCCAATTAGCTAAAGCATGAGCATCTTGTTTTGATCTCTGATCACATGATTGTAATCAACTTTCAAAAATCCCATCCAAATTAATGGAATCATGATTTTAATTTCTTTCTCATTTCTTTGCTCTCCTTTCTCCTCTTTTATTTTCTCTTTCACTCCTTCTCTACTCATATTATAAACTCTTTATCTCTCAATCATCTTTTTAATTTATATGCTCCCAAAATGGTCACTTCCACCTAAAAGTCTCATAATGGCCATCACATGGTTGGCCTTTTGGTTCCTCATGTGGATGCTCCAATAGCTTGTTGTACATATAGCTTGTTATTTAGGTATTTATTTCATATCCAATACTGTATTTCCTAATTTTATAGACAAGTTCGTGAATAATTATTTTTATTTGCACAATATTTTCTAATTTATTGATAATTTATTCTAATTTTAATATTATTTATTCTCTACTACTTTATACAACAATTTATAATTTTATATGCATTTTATGTAAATTGCATATCTATTTTTGTATTCAATACTTATGGAATGTTTATGGTAAATTTATTTGTTGATATATCACATGAATTGTTATAGGAAAAGAGTAGGTTCCATGATGATGGATTTTGTTGAAATTAAATAATATTTTTTATTGGTATCAAGTTGTAACATGAAGTCTTTCAAATCAATATGTAATCTTAAATGTAGATTTTTTATATTTCTAGTATATTTGGAGTATTTTTTTAAAATACTATTTAAATTGAATGTGTATTCCATTATGACCATCCTTGAAATTGGTGGGATTGGATAGTGGAACCTACATCCTCGATATTTTTTTCTTCCAACACATTGATAAATATGATATGCTTGAGTATATATATGATCAACACATAACATAGAGGTATCACATTTAATAAAATTATCTATAAAATATTTAATTCTTTCATTTTTACCTCCTCTATGTAGAAGAGCATATTTTATTCATATTAAAAAATGTAAATGGTGTGCACCTTTATTTTAAAATTGAATGGTATACTAGTAGTTGAATGGCATCATAAGTGTATTGTAATGCTTAATTATAAATTATATTATGCATTTAAGATTATGAAATAAGTATCTTGTCCACATAATCGAGTACGATAGTATAAAATTTTTATTAATAATTTAAGCTTATGTTAGTTATTTTTAATCCTTTTCAATACAATGATCAGTGCTCATAAATATTTTTTTGAATGTAAATATTGTAAAACATATAAATGAATCTCATTGATATTAAAATTAGTTTTTTATATTTCAATTCCATATTAAATGAATCAATGAGATAAATTTTAATATAAATATAGTAAAACATATAAATAAATCTTGGTATATTATCACAACAAAACGATCCTAATATCTTTTTGTGTCATAGTCTAGAGAGGTACATAATGGATGCAATTAGATAATAATACTATTTGAGTTCCATAATTGATTTGAAATTAATTTGTATTTTATATATTTATCAAATATCTATCAACCTTACCTTTTACATTTTCTTATAGTTATTAATATAAAACAATTCACAAAATTTGTTTTCATTTCCTAAAAAGTGAAAAATATATTTGGTATATATGTTACCAAATTATCCTAAATGAGAGAATGCTATGCTAGTTTTATTATATCATGAAAAAACAAATGAATGGTTGGTTTATTTGGTATAATATCTAGTCAATAAAGTTTAGTGTTCTTCTTCATAGAAAATATACCTCATCTATTACAAAAAGTTTAAATTTAGTGTAGTGTTTTGTTAGTTGGTCCAAATGATGCAAAGGTCTAAACATGAAATAACTAATTGGTATTATATAGTTAAATGAGTTTTGATTTCATCAATATTAAATACTTATTCTATAGTATAGCAACACTAAATCTTGGCTTTTTATTCTTATTGTATTATGATATAATACCTTGTATAAAAAGGTTTATGTTGAAATAATTTTCAATTCTAGATTCATCACTAATTATGATATTTAATGGATTTGTGTTGTCATTATGTATAAGATGTTTAGATACAATGATTTATTTTAATACTTTATTGCAATATTTTATCCATGGTGTCTTTTTTCCAATAATTTTATATGATATAAATTTTTTAAATTAGGTTTGGGATATCTCATTAATATTAAAATTAGTTTTTTTATATTTCAAGTCCATATTATCACAACTATTACTATGTTATATTTAAAATTACATACAAACTTATTTTTATTTTTCTTAATAGTAAATAAGTTATTTTTAAATGTGTCCTTCCTTATAAATTTTCCATCTTAAGAATATTTTCAATATCAAAATGGTTTATAGTATAAGAGTATCTCTTGAAATATATAGTTTTTCATTTTTTTTTTTAATTTATAATGAACATAACATGTTTCTTTAATTTATATTTACACTAGCATTACCTTCACATTTAGGTCTATCATAACTTGTTTATTTTATTTTATTGGTAAGTTACATATTCTACTAAAAGTATATGCTTTTGTTTTAAGGTTCATTTCAATATCTATCTATGATGATGAAGATTTGATATATATTAAATTATACAGTAGATATTATATTTTTTCTTTCAATTATAGTATGTGTTTATCCTAAAATCAATAATATTATATGCATATAAGTTGTTTAGGTATTTGTTTCATATCCAAATGGTGTGTTTCCTCATTTTCATAGACATGTTTTTTTGCATCATCATTTTTATTTTAACATTGTTTTCTAATTTCTTAATAAGGTTTTCTCATTCTAATATTCTTTTTCATAAATAGTTTACAAGATAATTTATAATTTTATATATATTTAATTTTAAAATTACAAAATTATAAATTATAAATTAATAATTTTATATGTATTTACATAAATTATAAATTAAATACATATAAAATTATAATGTATTTAATTTTATATGTATTTAAGCTCTAGTGATGGATGTGTTGGATGGCTTGATCAAAACTGAGGGAGTTGATTTTTCCTTGGGTTTAGGATTTGCACATGTTGATACTGAAGCCCTCTTTGTTGTGGCTTGGTAACCTCTTCATACTAATCCTATAGATTTCTCATTGGAGTCCTATTTTTCTCCTTGGAGTCTTTTTTTACCTCTTAGACTATAGTTTTACATATGAACAGGAGGATTGTGCCCGTTACTTTGGATGTTGTAGATGGCCAAAATTTCTTCATGCCTGGTGGTGACCTTGTATTGGTCCTATTCTAGGTTTTTCCAAATCGCTATTGGGAAGTTATTTAAGTTGTGGTTGGGGGAGTTTTTGGTTAGGGGGCCAAAGTTTGGCTACCTTTCAGTTGTTGGGTTCCCTCCTTGGAGGATCATTTATTCTTCTGTGTATCTGTAGGGTTAGAATCCATATGGGTTGAGAGTTATATCTAGCCGGTTGTCTTTTTTAAGGCCTCCATGGATGTTCTTAGGAGGCTCAATAGTTTTATTGTTTTGATTATCCCTCATATTTTTATTTGAATGTTGTAATGTGTTGGGACACTTTCCAGTTGCAGGTAGTTCATTTATGGTGGAAAATCCTTTGTTTCTAGTTTTTTTTTATATTTTTTGGAGGAGCTATGGTTTTTTGTATGGAATAGTCTCTATTTTGCTTTTGGAGTTAGGTGGGATGTAGATCTGTGAGTGCTAAAATGAATTTTTTTTATCTAATTCTTGTTCCCTTTATTACATTCTTTTTCTTGGATCCTTGTTTTCTTATGATGAGTTGGTTGCATCAGGGTTCTAGGATGACTATTGGTCTCATGTATGCTAGACCACTATTTTCCAAAGATTTGATGGTAAGTACCATCTTTTAGAGATTGGTATGGCTATCCTCAAATCCCTACGGTGCGCTATTGGCTCTTCATTGGGTTATTGTTAGAGAAGTCTGTATGATGTATGTTGTTTGGTCCCCTGTTGGGTAGGATGTTGATTATTTGAGTTACTTTAAAAGGATTACAATTATTTAGGCAGGCCATTAAATTTAAATTTTCTTATAGCATTTGTTTTGGTCCCATAAAAAGTTCTATATTTCAATCATTGTTCCTTTATCTTGGGTACCAGTCTTGGTACCCCAGGTAAGATGCATTAGTTTTCCGGGTTCTATGTATCTAATCTATCTTGAAATATTTTTTGGTTACTGGTTTTGAATTATTATTTTGTGTGTTTTACCCCATCCATGGTATGGATTGATGCGCAAGAAGCTAGGATTTCCTAGATCTTTCTCTTGTTAGTTATAATTTGTGTTGTTTGAGCAATTTTAAATTTTAATTTTAATCCTTTCAACTCTTATTTTAATTAGTTGTTGGGCTTGTGGTTGTGCATGATTGCAAAATCTTTAAGTTTGTGGTTGGTTGCTCCAGATGTAAAAGGTTGTGGGGCCCATTTCAAAACCCTCACTTATGATATATGTGTGTGCATGTGTGTGTATATATTTATTTAATGTATATTGTATACCTCTATGTTTGGTAAAATTATTTTTTATATATATCACATTTATTTTTATAAAAAAAATGGATTCTATGATTATGGATTTTATTACAATTAAATAATCCTCTTTATTGGTATCAAGCTTTAATTGAAGATTTTAAAATCATTATGCAAGCTAAATTTTAGTTTTTTAATATTTCTAGTATTTTTGGAGTATTTTTTAAACTAGTAGTAAAATTGAACGTGTTTTTAATGATAATCATTCTTAGCATTGGTGGGATTGAATAGTGGAAACTACATCCTTATTTTTTGTTCTTATAATATTTTGATAAATTATTACATGCTTGAGTATCTATATGATCAATAGATATTAAAGAGTTATTATATTTTATGAAATTATCTAATATATATATATATATATATATATATAATATATATATATATATATATATATATATATATATATATATATATATATATATATATATATATATATATATAAAAAAAAAAAATAAAAAAAAAAAAAAAAAAAAAAATATATATATATATTGATAGGTGGTTTTTGGAAGGGACCAACCCTTTTATAATAAGGAAGAAAACCAACCAAGTTAAAGGAGAAACAATAATTCACCAGAGTCCCAAACTACAGTCGAGACAAAGATAAGCAAGAATTCACCAAAAACCCAACTATAGCACATCCATAGGAAATAGGAATTGACCAAAGAAAGCTAAAAATGGATCAAAGGAAATAAAACCAAACTTCTAATTAAGCATTAGGATTGTAAGCCTGCTTAGAGTCCTTAATCTCCTCACCCACATTGATGGATTTGGAGACACAAATACCATGATGAAGGATGGTGATTTCTTAGGAAAAAATTGACAAAGGATGCTCGAGAATATCATTAAGTATTGCAGAAGGATACCAACTAGCTTTTGCTATATGGAATTTTATAAAATCATGAATTAAATCTCTATCCTTGGGACTGCCCTGAATATCATCAAGATGAACCTCAATCTGAAAAATCTCAGAAGATATTTTGGGATTCAATTTGATAATTAAGTATTTAAATTTGGTATTCCATTTGGTTGTAGAGCCCTTAGGATTAGCTTTCCTAGGTGAGGATATTTTAGAAACATAAGCTCTCAATAAGCGATGCCTAGGAGTAGTGTTGGCTATAGAAACTCTTCTTTTCTTTCACCTAGGGTAAAAATATTCTTCGATATCACTGTCCTCAGAACATGAATTGATGAAAGTAGAACCCTTCTCAACACTTTGGTAAATCGAAAAGGAAGCCTTGAGATAATATTTTTGAAGTGTATGTTTGAAGATAATTAAATGTAAACCTTTATGTTTTATGTTGACACTGATGTTCTTTTGAATGGCTTTTGCATTTAGCATCAAGGATCTAACAAAGTAGTCAGGGACATTGATTTCTTTTACATCTCAAATATGGTTGAAAAAAATGAGATGAAAACTTTTGAGTGACTTGTCAATAGCATCCACGATGAAAAATTGTATAATAGAAATGCGAATTCTACACAACGATTTTGAAAGAACTTTTGTCACAATATCTCCATTTTCACATCCTATTTTTCTTCCATGATCATGGAAAAACATAAGGTCTTCGGCTATAGAATGCTTATCTCTTCTAATGAGGTATTCATCATTGGTGATTATGGTGATCTCAGTAAGGAGACAAACCAAAACTTTGAAACTCAATCCTTTGATCACAACCTGACCATTGTTCTAGGATTGAACAAAATTATTAGATATTTCTTCATCATGCCCACTAAATTTTCTCAAGAAATTGATGAAACCATAGATTTTGAGATTGGTTTCCACATCAATATCAATGGATAGAGTGCTAGGTTCAATAATGGTTATTTGAGACTGATAAATGCTTTTAGGGTAGAGAATTCTAGATTGGGAATGGAGGCTTTAGCACAAACCAAATCTAGAACTACTCATATCAGGAGTCTAAAGCATTGGTGGTGACATGTGATCACTCATGGAACTCATTTCCTCCTTGTTATTGTAGACACCAAAACAACACCAATCCGATTATGTGACCGCAAACACTGATCACATTGACACACACAGCCCCGAGGGTAGCCCCAAAAGGTTAAACAATGGTCCTAACCACTCCCACAGTAGTTTTGGAAGGTCAGAGATCAATTTGGCACCTTTAGGAACTTTGCTCAATATCCGTTCCACCCAGGAACAAATTCAAACTGGGATTTGCCCCACCTAGGGACAAATTCTAGATTCACTCCAGGATGGGGCGAATTGCAGGTTTGATGGGAAAAAAGTCAAATATTGACAAATGGCATCTCAAATCCACCACTTAATGCTTCCTGTAGACACAAAAACAACACCAATCCGATTATGTGACTGCAAACACTAATCGCTTTGACAAACACATCCCCCAGGGCAGCCCTCAGAGGTTAAACAGTGGTCTTAACCACTTTCATAGCAATTTTGTATGGTCAAGAAGCAATTTGGAACACTTGGACACTTTGCCCAGTATTCGTCTCACCCAGGGACGAATTCAAAATAGAATCCGTCCCACCCCAGGACGAATTCTGAATCCGTCCCTGGGTGGGATGAATTCTAAGCTTAACAGGCAAAAAGATAAATGGCACCAAGTGGCAGCCC